>WAAB01000942.1:54132-187639 GCA_013389865.1 Piaya cayana | reverse complement strand
CTGAACATTAGGAAAACATTTTTCACGGGAAGGGTCATTGGGCACTGTCAGAGGCTGCCCAGGGAGGTGGTTGAGTCACCTTCCCTGGAGGTGTTTAAGGGATGGGTGGATGAGGTACTGAGGGACATGTTTTAGTGTTTGATAGGAATGGTTGGACTCGATAATCCGGCAGGTCTTTTCCAACCTGGTGATTCTATGATTCTGTGAAAGCCTGAGGCACTGCCACCTGCCTTGCCAGCAGGTCACTGCTGCCGTCCAGCTGCACAGCACTTCCTGGGGACAAGCTCCCAGCTGCAGAAGAATCCTCATGCACAGGTGGGACCAGCAGGGTCTGGCTCCCTTCAGCACCTGGTCATACGCAGGGCTGCAATTCTCCCTTCCAGTGCAAGTATGCTGCCATCTTGCCTATAACGTGGTGCAGCTATTGCCACTTCAGTAATGCTTTGAAGCATTTGAAGGTAAAGCTTTTGAACCCCAAACCAAGCAAAAGGATGTGTAGAGTCACACACTTTCTCAAGGAAGTTAGTTAGCAAACTCATTTCGTCCTGGCATTTCAGCTGCCTTTTTTAGCAATGCTTTACTGAAAACAAGCTAGCTGCATTCGTATTAAGGAGAGGAAAGAAAAACAAAGAAACATAAACATCATCAGAAAACTTTTAATAAGTAAGTTTCCTTCCAGGACCAACTTCTAACTGCGTGTTGCAGACCTTCCCAGGGCATCTTTCCTATATAAATGATAGAGAAGCCTTTTGAATTTATCGGTCTTACAGATGACTGCTATGCCTTTTATGGAGACCTCTTTTGGTCTGATTAATTAGTAATTGGGGCAGGAGCTATGCACTTCAGTGACTCTTGGTGCCTTGACTGTAAATCACAATCTGGTGCTAAATCCCAGCAGGTCATATTGATGTTTTTGCTGTGCCCCGGTGACACAACTGATTAAATCTGTGTCAACAGTATCTTAACAGAAATGTTTTTTGAGGATGGAGGGCTGCCTTCAGTTTGGGAGAACTGAGTTATTTATTTCTGAGCATTCTACCTGTTCTAAAGCATTTCGTCAGTCGTCAGTCATCCCAACTGATCATGCAACAAGCTAATGGCTTTAATTTGGCCTTAGAAAGCTGAGATACTGCTGGGGCTTTTAAACAGCCAGTCAGCACTCCATTTACATGCACAAACCTAGGATGACAAACAAACGCTATCCTGGGTAACTTTAAAGTAAAGAAAGTACAAGGACAGTACTAGACAGTCCTAGGAAGTTTTTCTATATATTTTCCTACCTCCTGCCAGGAGGCCCCCATAGGTCTGTTGGGCTGTATCCCCAGCAGATGTGCACAGAATGGGTTGCCTTGGCCATATGATTTTGATCATGAGACAGGATAATTGCAGACCCATCTTCTTTCCAGGCTGTTTCAGAGCAACCAGAAGACCTGCAAGCCCTAGGTCACATTCAGTCCTCCAGCCAGGACCATAGTTCAGAGAAGAGCAACGAAGCTGGTGAAGGGGCTGGAGAACAGGCCTTATGAGGAAGAGCTGAGAAAGCTGGGGTTGTTTATCCTGGAGAAGAGGAGGCTGAGGGGAGACCTCATTGCTCTCTCCAACTCCCTGAAAGGAGGTTGTGGAGAGCAGGGAGCTGGCTTCTTCTCCCAAGTGACAGGGGACAGGATGAGAGGGAATGGCCTCAAGCTCCCTTTTCACAGAAAGGGTCATTGGGTGGTGGCAGAGGCTGCCCAGGGAGGTGGTTGAGTCACCTTCCCTGGAGGTGTTTAAGACACGGGTGGAGGAGGTGCTGAGAGGCATGGTTTAGTGTTTGACAGGAATGGTTGGACTTGATCCGGTGGGTCTCTTCCAGCCTGGTTGTTCTATGATTCTATGATTCTATAGTTGCCCCCACCTCTGTGCTGGCCCAGGCCAGGTCCTTGGTCCTATCCTGTTCTCCTCTTTTCCCATGCAAGTGGGTCCGGTTTGCCATAGTGTCAGAGCCCTCGTGTTACATCTCCGACAGAAGGTGTTTCCTTTTCTACCTCTGTTATTGGTGTGCTCCCAATGGACCCTTCCTGCATCCCAGCCCATGGTTATGCCTTGCTGCACGTTGCACTAAATCTTGTGGTGTTGAGCCTTACCTAGATGTTTGGAGCAAGGAAAGTGAAATAAGAGTTACTGTAAAGCCATAGAAGGAATGTTTTATGTGTTGCCTGCCTCAGAATTCATTGTTAAACACCTGATGCTTTCCCACACTTAATTCGGAAAAGCATGTTAATAAATGAGGGATGCAAACCAGTGAGTCAGGCCTTTCCTCTGCTCCAGTTTCCTCTCCAAAAAGTGTAGCTCAATGCAGGTGATAAGTGCTTCTCAGACCACTACCTTTGGATTAGTTAAGAACAACTGCTTTTGAAGAGACAAGAAATCATTTGCAATACACTGTAATATCAAACAGATGGTTTTATACACTCTTTGGAAAGGAAGTATGTTTATCTGCAGTTTTGATGAGCTGGAATGTTGTCCATGACCTTGCAGCAATGTTTTAACAGCTGCTGCGTGGAGGAGAAGGTAGTCAGGTCTCTCCACAATCTTCCTTGGGGCAAGGAAGATGGAGCATTTACATTCATTTTTGTGATATGTACAAATCCATGGCTAGGCTATGGATTCACACTAGAATTACCTGCTGGCTATTGTGCTTCAACAGGATCTGATCTGCTTTTAAACAATGTAACTTGGGTCTTTCAAATGCAGATATTCAAATTAGTTCTGGAGAATCCAACTCTGGCTCCAAAGCAGGCAATTTGTTCCTGGAGTTAAAGAGCCAGTGGGCAGACCTGCTCTCTTGCATGAGGATGGCATTTGTGCAGGAAAACGAAAAAGATGGGAATGCTTAGGGAGAGGAGGCAGCAGCCTCTGTGGTTTGCAGAGCTCCTGGCTGTGGTGATTAGCTTATTTAAGTGCTGTGTCTGGCTGGTGCCTGTCCTATGTTCTCACCATGGCCCCAGTTCCTGAGGGTTTGATAAAAGTAGGAGACCCCAAGTGCAGAGTGAGGAAGGAAATGTTCCATCCCCTGGACTTGTGAAAAGGAAACCAGTCAGGAGAGAGCATCAAAAATCTCATTTCAAATTTGGCATCAGTTGTTCAGGCCTATCCAAAAATTGTTGCATTATAGACCTCTAGGATCTGGAACAGACATTAAAAAATCTTGGAAGATCAGAGGAATGTTTTTGGGTGGATTTCCAGCAGTTCATGACTTCTTTTCCCACTGTGGTGTTGCTGCAAGAACGCTTTCCCTTGTGTTAATTTGTTACTTCCTCTCCCAGTTCCAGAAAACAGCAGTAAAGCATGTAGTGGTGGAGTGAAAACTACTGAACTTTCAGAAACCTCACATACATAAGTTCTGGTTGGGTAAAAATCTAGTCTGTCGTTATCTTGCCTGTAATTGTTTGCCCTGTTTAAAGCCTCAGCATGGTCCTGGCTATCTGCAGAGCTGGAGAGTTGGTCATGAACTGGAGTGCAAGATGAGCCTGTCCATCACCTTCTGCACCTGTCATGATGAGATGGGCTCATGTCAGTCAGTTCAAGTGGGGAACCATACACAATTCCAGTGGAGGCTGTTTGGATAGGTCACTGAGGAAACACATCTGATTTGCAGAGTTTAGTCCTGGATTTTGGCACCATAGACATAAGAAAGTTTCAGATCCACAGCTGTCACTGAGATAAAGATTGCTTCTCCTCAGATCAGTGCCTCATTAGGTTGCAGTCTTTTACTATCCTATGTCAAACAGGCCTCAATGCCACTAAGTGAGCTTCAGTCCTGAGGTCAAAATGCTGTGATAGTGGTACAGTATGTATAGCCATGGGATTGAAATATTAACCACATTACATCAATGTTTATGGAGACAAAGGAAGAATCCTCGATGCCTTTAGTAGGGGTCGGGCTGAGGATTTCTTACTGAGATGTGCAAGTCACAGCATAAAAGGTATGAAAACATTTGCCTGAAAGCAAAGACCAGGTCACAAACTGGGTAGTGATATTGTTCTGTCTACTGAATGCTACAAGCCAGGGTTTTACCTACTGACATCCCAAGCCTTTCAGTGGGTTCCTTAGCATAGATTCCCCTTCTCTTTCTCATGTTTTTCCAGGAGAGGAAGAGATCCCCACCTGCTTTCCCACATAGCAGTTTTTATACGACTAATACTGAGGCCTTGTTGAAGACATCAGGATTTTGATACCAACTTTATAATCATATCTGGAAGTACTGGAGCATATGCTACACTAACTGCAGGGCAGCTATTCACTGTGTATCTCTTAATTGTATCCATACAGACAAGTTTTTCTACTGCATGTGGTCAATTCCAAATAAGCATGAATATAGCTAATGAAACTAGATTTTTCTCTAGAGCAACTGTAAGTGCTACTCCTTCTTGCCAAATTTCAAGATTTTAGATCTATCCATTCCTGCAGGAGCCCTGTCTAAATAATCACGGTTGATTGCTCCTGGAGCTGTGTGAACATTCACAACAGCACTTGTCATCTTCTCATTTAGTATTTTTCTAAGAAAATAATTTTGCTGTCAACAAATCCCTGTCTTAGAATAGGAATGGGGTTTGTCCTCGCTTTGCCAAACTCAGCACTGCTTCAGAGCTTAACATCTAAAGGATCACAGTGAACCAGAGAATCCCAAACACATGAATTCTTTCTCAGTCAATGGCAAGTGACACTATCCCATTAAATAATAACCGTGAAGTTGCTTGGGTTTTCCTCTGTTCTGTGAGAGCTGAGTTCTGTGAGAGACTGTTCAGACATGGGTTCTTAACACCCAAATTCTTTTATCTTTAGGTATATGACCATACCTTTTTTTTAACCCTCTTATTCCTTATTATCATACTAAGACAAACTAATTCAAATCTAAGTATGCTAATGTGCTCTTCAGTGCAGCCTAAATCGAGCTGTCAAGCTGAGTTTAACTGTGTTTCATGTTCTTTCTGAGTAGAGAAAAGGCACAGAGCTAAACTTGGGACGTAGAAGAACAGGACAAATATTCAAATTCAGCATGCAAATTTCCTCGCCCAACCTGCTGTAGTTTAGCAGCTGAAGGCTGAGGGAGCATGGCTCTCATGTTCTGACAAGCAGATTATTTCAGGTAGGACGTTCCAACATAAGCTCTTCTCATTCAAATCACTTCTGTAGAGATTAGATTTTTTAAGTTGTCTTTAAGATTATTTATTTACTGCTTCACACAAGATTTCCTTCCTTTGTTCCCACTTTATCTACAATGGCTGCGTCCTGAAACACCACTCTTGCATGTGATACTTCATTATATTTCAGTATAAATCATGGTGCTTAATAGTTTAGAGGTTTAAACCAGCTTTATTTCCCGTGGTTGTGATGTTTTCTGATTCTTGAGAAAAAAAGAGCAAGGATTCTGACTGCAGAGCTAGTGATGGGACACTCCGGTGAGTTAGAACTTACATTAGCAAACACAAAGATGTGCTTCCAGTTTGTTCCTGAATCACACCTGGCTGAGAGAATTCAGCTGTGTGTTTACTCACTAGGGGCAGAGAGTCAACAGTAGATACTGAGCAGAGCTCAGCAGAGCTTCTTTGGGAAAAACACTTTTACTGTCACATTATATCAGGTCATCCTGGATTAATACCTCAAGCAAATAGTTTTACATCTTTGTTACCATGCAGTTAAAAACACAAACTCTTTAACTCCACTGCTGGAGCAATAAGTGGATATCTACATCAACGCCCATTTACGCTTTCAGAAAAAAATAGAAATTAATTACTCTAGTCAGGAACTCTGAGGAAGAGTTAGACATCAAGGTTTAAATTAAGCATTAATAAAGACGAATTCTGAAGAAGCCCTTGCAATTGATGAAGGGTAGTCTTTTTGACATTCCTACAGATAAATACATGCATATACACATATACTTACACATACTATTTCTGCAACAAAACAGGTTTGTCAATATGTAGCTTAAAGAGGCAGCTCTCATAATTTTTTTACCTGAGGTAGGGGAAAGGTTTACCATGCAGGAGTGGGGCACTTCCCTTTCTGTGATTGTACTGACAGGCTTGGCATTGGCATATGCCTTGCTGCTCTCCGGTTTTTTTTTCAAAGAACGTAACTCTGAAAAGATTGCTGAAGCGACCCTCAGTGGTCAGGAGGGGATAGATCCCACTCTCCCCAGTGGAAGGGCCAGCTCTCAGTCTCAGAGGCTATAAGACAGCTAGTACATGCAGAGGCCAGGGATTTTGCACACTGAGATACAGGCTAATGCCATGCAGTCAGAATATGCCTAATTGAACAAGTATTGTCTCAGCATGCCCAGCAGGGTTCCTGGTGCTGCAATGCATTTTCATGTCTTTCAGGTGAAAAGAGATTGCTTAGTTCAGTTTTCCTTTCTGGCTTTGTTCAGTTCTCCTTTCTGGCTTTGTTCAGTTCTCCTGAATCACAGCTGGCATTGGTGGCTGTGCAGTTAGACACCCGTCCTGCAGTGGATCTGCAGAAGATAAATTAGTTGGACTGCAGATGGATGTACATCTCTGCTCACAATAATCATATTACAGGATCATGGCCATCATCTGGAGCTTCTAAAAACAACATTCCCTCATCTGTTTGCCTAGCTGATGCATAACACATATTTACACAGGCTCTCATCTTAGCAAATTTCATCATCTCTTGCGTAGGAGAATGCTGAAATGATGTTTGCACCATAAACGTTCCAGATTCCACACATGCTTTCAGTTGCCCAGCATGATCCCACAGGCAAAAAATACATGAAAATCACTGTCCCATACAGCAAAAGCAAAAGCAGTACTTACCCTATCAGAGTTTTCCAGCTCATTCTCAGATCTAAAAGGTCCTGGCCTTCAAATATTTATGCAGAATTAATCATGTGCTCAAAGTGAAAATATCTGCTTTAGTATTTTCATTAGTAGGGTGTTAGTCTGATTCACCAAGATGCCTAAAAACAGGATTAAGCATGTGAAATGCAGAAGGCAACAGGATCATTTGCCCGTTTTAATTTCTTGAGTTTGAGTTTAACTCCAGAGTCAGAGTTTAAGCACTAATCACAGACTTGAAAACTACAATCTGAAATTTAGGAAGTTAGCCATCTTCAGGCTGAGTTAAACTGGAACTAGGTACTTGGAGGAAACTACAATAAAATGAGCAAATGTAGCCACAGCTGGGACAGGGATGTTTCCCAGTCCGAGTTCTTGCTCCTCTTGTGTGAACTGAGAGCACTGCCAGTGTGGGGTTAGCAGTCCTGCAGCCTCCATACCCCATATCCCTCAGTTATTCCTTGAAATTAGCCTTCATCGTGCCAACTCAATACATTTTTAGGCCCTAACCTCTAGTTAGAATATTTTTTAGTCAAAATCAACGTAAGCTTGATATACATGTGACACTTTCTCATGCCACCCTATTGTGTGTTTAATACAAAGTATTATAATAATGTTTTCTGCTTTTGTATTACTTCTTAGAATTTTGTGATCGTATGGTTAAGCAAATTCAGAAATTTCACATCCTGTGTGCAACATCTATTTGGGTGACATGAACATAAAATAACCCATCAGTTGAGAAATGTGGCTAGAACTAAGCATGGAGTTTTCTGGGTTCTTACACAGGTACCGTTATGCAAAATCGTCCAGTGAAGTACACATATTATTGTGAATTTCAAAGGCTCTTTGTCTGAACTGAGGCCTCCAAACCACACTCAGAGTCCGTGAAAACAGTCCCAATGTGTTCCCAGTATCTCAGCAAGAAGAAAAATTGAAAGTCAACCAATATGAAAGCTCTGGGTATGCTGGCTTCAAAGCACAAAGCTTAGGGTGCTGAGGAGCTGAGGGGGTAAAAGCCTGCTTCAGAAACAGCACATATCAAGTAGAGCTGTTAAAACCAAAAGAAACAAAAATTAAACCACTTTCTCCTCCAAAACTGTTCATTTTCAAGAAATCAGT
Source organism: Piaya cayana (assembly GCA_013389865.1). Taxonomy (NCBI): domain Eukaryota; kingdom Metazoa; phylum Chordata; class Aves; order Cuculiformes; family Coccyzidae; genus Piaya; species Piaya cayana. The sequence continues at coordinate 179,683 of WAAB01000942.1, read as the reverse complement.
AAATTCTAAAGTATGGAAGTTGATTTTAGGCCGACAAAAAGAGCAGTAAGCACATGGCTGGCAGGACACCAGCAGTAGGTGTTTTGAGAAGTTTTCTGCTGGGCTCCACAAGAAATTGCTGAACCTTCAACATTTTATGAAATGTGAAAATTTCTTAATCATACTCTAAATCCTTTAACTGCCACACAATGGAATTTACAAATAAGAGAAACCTCAGAAGGTTCACAGAGAAGTGAACCTTTTTATTGTGGGGTTTGTACCACTTTGACAACTTGGTTGTTTCAAGGGCATGGAATTTGTCAATATGGAAAAGTCTGAAATGACAGATTAATGCTTAGGAAAGGTACTTCCAGTAATTTTATCAAGTTTCCGTCATCTCCCAGTCATTTCAAGCCCAACACTTGACAACATCATGGACATAGGCTGAGTTTGCAACAAAGACAAGGAGCTGGACCCTAAAAGAGGAGCAGCATAGCTTGTTTATCGAAAACTTTCTGAATGAAGTCATTTACTTCTGGTTTGAAAATAAATAGCTCTCATAGTCCCTCATCTCTCTAAGATTTCTTCAGGCACACTTTGTTTTATTGTTCTTTGAAATATAAAGGACTTCAGGAATGGAAGGTTAAATATTCACATAAATGTTCACGAACCTAGAGACTTATTTGACTAATTTCTCCTAGGCTGACAATCAAATACTAAAAAGTCCTCGCTCTTGGAGCAAACATTTGCCCCTAAGGACAAAACTCTTTACTGAACAATAGATCAGAATTGAGCTGGCACTCTGGAGTTCAAGACAGACCCACTGTAATTAGTTCAGTTAGAGCACAGTAATTTGGAAGTAGCAGAAGGATAGCAAATCCCACCTTGTTTCCTATCTTCCCCAAAGGAACATATTTATTACAAACTCTTAAAATCACCTTTTGATAATGTTGAACAGCCTGTGAGGGGCCCATTAAGGCATACATGGCAGACCCATTTTAGTCCTTAATACCACTTGAACATTATCCATTTTAAATGGCCCTGCAGAGCTTATCATAATTTTGTAAACTATTAAAAAGTATTAAAAAGCACTACTACATCTATCTGATGAGAAATGTGGGCTCGTCCAGCCTGCCTGATAGAAAGCACTCGATCTCTGCAGCTGCCTGATAGTGATTCCAGCTGTGGCAATCCAGATTCTCACTGGTACAGAAACTTGACAAGTTTCACTGAGAGTGAAGACCGTACTATAGCTCCTCAGGCTGAATGCAGAATTGTCATTTTCTTTTCTACATGGGGCACTGCCAACCAAAACCAAGAAAGCTAACTCACAACTGCCCATGCTTTTCAGGATATACTGTCATTGGCATTTAAAAGCATGTTGGCTTTCAAGAGTGTGGCTGAAACAGAGCCATCTTTCATTTGGTGTTTTAAGAAAGCTCTCCAATCTAAATCACTTAAAGAAAAGAAAAATCAAGCCATCCTGTGGCTCCAGGACAACACCGTGATTAACGCTGGCCTAGAGGTCATCACACCCATTGGTAAAGGCAATGTAAGAATAATTATAATTTCCAAGAAGACCCCCACTGCAGAATTTACCAGTCTTCCCACTCAAGACTGGGTGTACTAACCTCTGTTCCTGAAAGCCCGTGAGCTGCATCACAGCTGTTGCAGTTACTGTTTGCAGGTCTATAGCAGTTTCTTTTGATGTACTTCAGATGTAGCAGCCCCACACCGCTCCTAAACGCAGACCACTGTATCAGTAACACAGTTGGGCTGTTGGGAAAAGGAGTAAAAGAAAATGGAGTAAAATGTAGCCTCCATAAACAGGAAGAAAAGGAACTGAAATGCAGGTGCTCCTAGTTGCCTGAGATGCTTTGGCAGGAGGACAACCTCATCCGGCTACTTCTCCCTAACTGCTCTCTGAGGAACACAGGAGATGGGGGTGGGAGAGGGAAGAGCTGGGCATACTGTGCATCTTGTCTGACTCATTCCTGTCTGTGCCAACAAGCTTCTAGATGAGAGGTCAGCATGGATGGGACCTACTGACTTGTAAACTTGCAATTGGATGAGCTGGCCCCTTCTCTTTCCCCCAGTTACCTTCACTAAATGAATGACTACCAAATTTACAGGGCTAAATACTAAAGGAAAAGAAATGTGAGATGAAGAGGAAAGTGTAGCAATGCATGTTTGCCCTTCAAAGTAAAGAAAGTGAGGAGAGCAGGCATAGCAAACCAAACAGCATACAAGACACGGATTAAGTGGGATGGCTTGGAAAAAATGGGGTGCTAATTACTTGGGCTTGAGCCAAATAAGCAGGGTTTCTCATGCAGGTGCTAAAGCCTGACCTGCAACAACAACCTGGGCTTGTGAGCAAAGAACCGTTCAGGCTGAAATCAAGCAGATAAGAAGTGAGGGGAGTCTGCCAGACTCATATTCACTGGGGATCTGAACCACAATTCAGTCCAGGTGACATTTTACATATTTTCACCATTGTTTTTTCTTTAATTTTTGAAAGCAATCACACAGTAAATTGAACAGTGTAAAGCAACTGCTACAATAGTCAATATTTCACTGAGATACAGCATAGCTCGGCTTTCCCAGTTTGGATGTTCAGGCATAGACCTATGGTATTTGTACCATCCATCACTGACATTGCCATCTGGCTTACCTGAATCCTCCCCAGCTACAGCTTGTGCTGAACAAACCTGACTTTTCTCTGGGCTTCCTTTGAGGAAAGCAAAGCAATGAAAGATCCTGCGCTGCTGGTGATATGGACAATGTTAGCTGGCATTCTCAGCTCTTAACTGAAGCATGACAGGGGACAGCTAAGTGACAGATAAGGCCAGATACACTGGGTCTCTGGGTGGTCACTTCAATGCAGATAATTGATGGCTCACCCTGTTGAATTACACAGTGTAAACATGTAATATTAGACCCCTACAGGACTGCTTTGCCCTCATGTCACTTCAGCTGAACTACTCCGTTTTTTATTGCTGTGGCTGAAATCAAACCTGTTTCTCTTCGGTGTGCTGTGGCACAGGAACCCCTTCTACTCCACAGGCTGGGGCTGAGCCAGCAAACCCCAGTTTGCTGTGGTGGGACAAACTGGTGATACAAGTGAGTTGCTGAGGTGGCATAACACTATCAGTAGAGTAGGGGATAAGTGTGCATACAAGTACATTGGGAGCTAGCAGCAGTGCTGCGGTGTTACCTATGATAAATAGCCTGTGTCACTGCAGTAGCTGGTCTCCAGATTGAAGCAGACTTTTGCGAATCAGCAGGGTCAGCATTTGAAAAGCATGTGAATATTGTGCACTTGTAAATATTTGAGCACATCTGTTTAGCTCCCTCTCCAAAACCACTGGGAAAAACTACTTCACATTGTGCCATGCAGTGCTGTTACCCTGCTCTAATTGTCAAATCTGTTGAGTGTTTTTCTCATGCACACAAAAATTAAAAATTACCATCCTCGTTCATGATTAATTCAGCTCCAGTGCTGCGCTGTGTCACACTGCATTTTTTAAAGTACTAAACTCCACTGCGTAATCAAAAGAGTTTTAATTAACTTTTTGCCAGTTCATCTTTTTTTCCCCTTCTTCACAGAGCCTCAGACAATCTCCAGAGCTGCTCTCCCTGCAAAAATCCCTGCGGATGCTACCAAGAGAGTGATGGAATGCCAAGGTGGCATTGTGAAAGTTGCCTGCACCAGCCAAATACTATTTGCCTCATCCATGCCTCCCACCTACGGGCCAGGTGCACTTGCCTAGGTCATAACAGAGACCTAACCCATGGCATTTCTTAGCTGTCTGGGAAGAGCATCTGGCTATTACTTCCCTTCTTCAGGCAGATACGAGACTGATCTTTTACATTAAACCTTTAGGAAAGTGAAAGGAGCGATATTCTTTCTTATACATGCATAATTTTTCTGTACAATCAATTGTCCTCTTCCCTGCATTTGGTGCATCCCAGGATTGCCCCAAAGTGCTCACACACCTCTTGTGGGTTTGCAGAGGGACTTTCCCAGCACGAAAACGCATGCAGGAAGAGTCATATTCCCACTCTTCTCCAAGCTGGCCCTGATGAGAAGGAAGGAAACAAGCCATTAAACCTCATTATTTTCAGAACAGAGCAAAAGGAAAAGAGGACAGCATGGAAAAAGGACCTGTGGTAGACTCAACTCACTCCCACAGGATTCATGAATCTTTCTGGTGTGATTAAAGAGCTAACAACCAGGTGGTTGTGCAAGGGTTTGGATCCTGATATAGGAATTTTCCTTGTGAGCAACAACAACAGAGAAAAGCAGCAGGAGCTCCTCTCCCTGCTTCAGCCCCTATGGGACCCTGATGGAAAACTGCCTCAGCAACATGACTACGCTGCCTCTAGATGGCTTTTCCTTGCAGGACCAGCACTTGCTCAGCAGATCTCCTTAGGTTTTTCTGACCTTGGCAATATTACAAGGGCCACATTTTCACATGGCTGAATTGTTCCTGAACAATTTCTCCAATGTATTAGGCACTAACATGCTTTCTGTCGGCATCAGGCATGTCTAATCTCTCCACCTGCTTTCTTCCCCAGCAGTTACATTTGGTATCTGTTGCATGGAAAATCCCATTTTTTTTTTTAGTAGCAAATTCCTCCTGTAGAATGAGGGAGCAATCTCTCTTTGGAGAAATGGGGTTGGCTGGGTTAAATTTATTTTGATTTCCCTGAGAAAACTCCTCCCTGGATCTCTGATCTGTATTAACTAGTACCACTGATTGACATTCTCTCAAAGGGATGTCAGATGTCCTCTTTTGGATCCAAGGGCATTCAAAGCACACCCCTTATGTCATCCTGCTGGTGGGTGATGCCTCTCCTAAGATCATGCCTACGTCGTGAACGTGCAGCTCTGATCCCAGAGGAGGGAGGCTTCAGTGGAGCTCACGCTGCATAAATATGCTCTGCTGCTCCTCCCTGCCTGCAGCAAGACCTTGCTTCTTTCATAAATCAGCACCAACAGGTTTTCAGGACAGAACTGGCACTAGAGAGGGCTTAACCTGAGGGGCAAAGGGCTGAAAGGAGCTGTGAAAGGGATCCCTCTGTCTGCGTCAGGACAGCTGCACTACAATATACATTACAACAACACTTGTCACAGGGTGCAGGGAATGAGAGAGGAAGATACATAGCTTAGTAGAGTTGATACTGCTTAATAAGGCATTGAACATCACAGACAAGACACAAATAATAGGTAAAAGGAAAGAAAATAAAAAACCAAAGGGAGCAGGATCAATCACATTTCATTACGTGAATTTTTCACAGTGGTTTGCTGAATTTCTAAGAACAGAAACATGGGTAGTAGCTGTTCATCAGCTTTTATCCAAAGAGACGTGGGATAATCTGCGAACACAGAGGTGGTGTTGACTTGCTGATACATGATACCTTGCAATGTTCACTGCATTTTTGCTGTTTCTGTATCCCTATAAGGATTACACTGCCTTGGAGCCTCTCTGAGCCCCTGGAAGAAGCTGGGAATCATGTTAGTACTTCAGAGGATGAAATGAGGTTATATTTGATTAACAAGACCAGAAGAAACATCTTCTAAAACATTTGCTTTTCAGTATGAAAACAAGTAATGACATTCAAGGCCCAAGGGTATTTTTAGTGGGATTTCCTCAATACTTTTGCCCTAACCCCTCCCATTGACTTTCCCCCAGCTCTGCACCCACTTATATGTTGCACAGGTTGGAAATAATCATTCCCTGTGCCAGAGCGGCATGAACCTGGTGTAGGTGGAAGCTTCCCTGGGGATGACGACTCCTTCCAAGCTGATATTTGCCTGGCATAGCTTGTATTGCTCTCAAAAATGAAAGAAGTTGTACGCACCAAGAGACTTTCATGCCATTATTTTGTATTTGCTGTCAAAACAGTTGTGTGCACATGATAGCTTAACCCCTGCTCTGCAGTAGTCAAACTGTTACCAGTCATATTAGAATAAAATGACTAGGCCCTGGGCTAGTAGGACAAGTCTTAAGAGAGTAATCCTGTCTTCTCGGGGTTTTAACCAACACATGTGACAAAGGGCTAAAGCTGTATTTATCTGCAAAGGATGTACTGATTTAAACTACACATCCAGTTAAAACTGTGAAGCCCCCACTCTTGCCACTCTAGTTTAAATTTGCTGACATCCCTGGCTCCTGCACATCAGGAAGGTGACCCTGTAGGAGTTTAGCTTTTTATGCCTCCACTGTGTGCCATCTCACCTGCTCAGCACAATGCAGCACTCAGGTAAAAAGGCAGCTACCAAGCAGCACCTCCTTAGGACAGTAGTCTAGTCTTGATTCCTACCCTGTCCCCATTACAGTTATGGGAAGCAAAATGTTACATGGAGCATCATGTAGGAGAACCTCTTTTCTCTCCTTTCTGCTGGGTTTCCTAAGTCAATAAATATTAAAAGCAAACTCCTTTGTTTTGTGAATTTTTTGCACTACTTTTCTGCCACCCCCAGCAAGCACCTAGGACGGTCAGGTCCTCTCCAGAATTTCCTATACAGCCTCCTGCACTGTATTAGCTGAAGAGTTGCCCCTCTAGCCTGCATCATAGCCTTTCTATTTCTGGAGTTTGCTTTGGGGATGTTTCAGTGATTCACATTTTTTCTTAAATAACTATACCCAAAATATTTCACATACTTTATACCATCAGGAACTCCCCAGGAAATTGTTTGTGCAGGAAGGAAGGGCCATTCCTTTTATCTCTGAAATATGATGGGTTGAGAACAGAGATCAATAAATATTTTGTGAAATAAAAATAAGAAAGGCCACCAAAAGAAAGTACGACTGGTATTTACAGGTGAGCTCTGCAAGGCTGAGTAAGATATTTGGACACTTCACCACTAAAATTAACCAAAGACATGCATTTCAGACCTCTAGGCTGATTTGCAAGTACACCAGAGAGTCTTGAACGTGAAATGCATGTGTGTAATTGTCACTTTGAGTTTATTTTGGATAGATTCAAGATAAGATGAAACAGACAAAAGTGCAGGCACTCTGGTATACCCTGAATTTAGCAGAATGAAGAACAATATCCACTTATCTTAATGACACCCTTTTGAAAGTGCTAAGCAATCCTGCATGTTCAGCTTGCAGATTATTCTCAGACAGAAAATTGCATTACCAATTGCAGAACTTAGAAGAAACAGGTTAAAGCAACACCAAATCCATAGATGTAAAGGAATCCCCCTCTGTGAACAGTATAATTCTTACTAATTCATTTCAGCCATCCCTCTTCTCCTAGAGGCTGTCCTTCTCACCAGCCCAGCGACCCAGTCTCATGGCACACACAGGGTTTTTTTACTGTGCCACTGCCCATTGCTCATAAATGTTGCCCTAGGGAGCAGAGCTTTGCACAGCAGGACTGTTACCAGCTTCTGCTTGTGAATCTCAGCTGTCCTGCACAATCACCTTTACCATAAGCATTAAGGAGGTTTTATCTGTGGGCCATGGATAGTGGCTTTAAAAGTGTTCTGTTTTATTTACTAAGTAGTTTTTCCATGTATCACAAAGTTCTGCCTTTCCTCTGCTTCAGGATACAGAGATGCTTTGGTTGATATTTGACCTCTGGTGCTTCTCTTTCCATACAAGTATTTAAGTGATCAGTAACGTAGAATATACACAATCATACGGTATGAGCCAAAAGAACATATTCATGCATGAAACCTCATTATACTTTGAACTAAAACCCTTAAAGTCCAGAAGAAGACATAGGATGACACTGTACTCTGGGTAAGCTTATAACAGGGGCAAGATCAGCATAAAGTGGCCAACAAATAGTATCAAAATGTTCTTTGTGAGCTTCCCAATTGTTTAGCATGATGGGTTATAATGAATGAGCAGCAGGAAGTACTCCCCAGAGCATAACGAATGTGGTAGACCCTCTGGCTGTATCAAAGAAAAGAATGAGATTTCCCCAAAATAGCTAGGTAACCAAACAGGAGTTAAACACAGCTGCTTAGAATTGTTTACAGCTGATTTTTGATAATAAAAGGCCATAATTAGAATCATAGAATAACCAGGTTGGAAGAGACCCACTGGATCATTGAGTCCAACCATTCCTATCAAACACTAAACCATGCCCCTTAGCACCTCGTCCACCCGTGCCTTAAACGCCTCCAGGGAAGGTGAATCAACCACCACCCCTTTCTGTGAAAATTTTTTTCCTAAGGTCCAGCCTAAATCTCCCGTAGTAGAGCTTGAGGCCATTTCCTCTTGTTCTGTCCCCTGTCATTTGGGAAAAGATGCCATCACCCTCCTCTCCACAACCTCCCCTCAGGTAGTTATAGGGAGCAAACAACCCCAGCTCTCTCAGCCATTCCTCATAAGGCCTGTTCTCCAGACCCTTCACCAGCTTTGTTGCTCTTCTCTGGACTCACTCCAGAGCCTCAACATCCTTCTTGTGGTGAGGGGCCCAGAACTGAACAGCATTCGAGGTGCAGTCTCACCAGTGCTGAGTCTAGAGGGAGAATAACCTCCCTGGACCTGCTGGTCACACCGTTTCTGATACAAGCCAAGATGCCATTGGCCTTCTTGGCCACCAGGGCCACTGCTGTGTGATTAAGATCTGAAAGTTAACAAAAAACTTTTTTCACTGTATCTGGGAAAGGAAATTTAGAGATACTCTTTATCTTTTCTTTTTTTTTTTTTTTCCTTTCTCTCCCAGCATGTTTCCACCTTTCTGTGGTGGGGTAAGGGAAGGGTAACAAAGGAGACGCAAGAGAGGACTTACAAGAAGTATATTCAAAAAGAAGCAAGCAAAAACAAATAATAAAGAAATTACAGAATAACAAAAACTGAGGTCTTTCAACTGCAATAATTTTCCCTAAATTTCAGTGAAACCATTCAGGAAAACAAAATATTACTCATTTTCTCTCCAGAGGTTTTTGAAAGGGTTTCAACATTCTTCCCCAGCCTGTTTTTTTCCTGTTGCCAAGCCATTGTGATGAGTGGTGCCAGAGGAGCCGCTCCCCCAGAACAGGAGCTGGGGATGCCGTCAGAGGACACATCGCCTGGGTTAAGAAATTACCAGGGTCAGGCTGAATCCAGCAGGCCTTAGCAGGAATGCACTGGTCGCCCTGTTACCTCATCTTCCTGAATTTCAAAATCAGATTTTTCTAGTATTTGGATGTGTGATATAATTTGGGCAGCTGGCAATGTAAACGTCTGATGGTCTGTCTGTCTAGAAAGAAAAACTCAAACCCTGAGGAACCCCTTTGTCCAAGTCAGCCCACTGCAACACATTCACAGTCTGGACTTCTGTGCTCATCTTGGCTACTAGAGTTGAACGTGCTAATTTAACCCAGAGAACGGACATAGGACCTCCCCAACATTTTGCTTGTGTCCAGGGCTTGGGCAGGTTCCTTTGCCATTTGCCAAAGGGCACACACCAACAAAGAGGGTGCAGGACTTCTAAAACCAGAAAGAAGTTCTGATGGAGCCCTGTGAGCAGTGATCTGAACAGCTTGTGAACCATTACTATCTAGAAGTGTCAAGAAAGATTAGAACAAACATCAAGCAAAAATGAAATAAACAGCTATTGTATGGGCAGAAATGGATTTTCAGTTTCCACAGTAAATAAAATACTGTGCTGTCTTAGTCAGTGCCCCTGTGATGATACAGTTTGCAGGATTTTTACTGGCAAGCTGCCATACTTACTTTCATTTATCTGCCTCAAAGCACCATTTCAAAAAGTGCAAAAGCATGTTGTTGATAGAGTAGATTGTTTATAGCTGAATTGAGTATTTCAGAACAACACGCATTGTAATAAAGCGGGGGAGGGGACGAGGAAGCCAGCACAGCTGCAGCTTCTTGAATCCTTTGTCAAAAATCAATGCCAGAAAGCTGAGACGTATTTGTTCTGTCTCAGGATATGCAGCCCCCTCACAGCTCTGCTCCCTGACAAGTGCTAACAAAGGCCCACGGTACCGCCAAGGCTTCCCCAGCACTTGCACCAAAGATGCTGGCACCATCGGTGGGTTAAGCGAGTGATGGTATCGCTCTGCCTGATGGCTCTTTGGTGGCCAGCAAAGCCTGAGCACCCATCACCCCTGTGCACCATCACAGCTCTGCTGATAAACATAGATGATGTGGAACACATGCTACAGTCGCTCCTCCAGCAATGTAAAGACCATGTTAGAGTGTGGAAAGAGAGAGAGAAGGGTATTAAAAATAATGATGTAAATAAACCCAAGGTGTTTCGTGAGCAGAGTGAAGCCCTTGTCACTGCGTTAGTAACCTGCTGCTGCTGGAGCAAGGCAAGAAGCCAGGGCAGCCCATTGCTGAAGCCGAAAGGCAGCTTGTTCCAGTTGCCTAGTCTGCCTCGTGCTCACATCTTCAAAATGACAGTAGGTCACACAGACTGGATCTTCTTGTTAAAAAACAGCACAAAAAGCACATGCCTCTGGAGATTTCCACTGATAACCAGGGCTGGTGTTCTCAGCACAAACAATAAAAGGCTGACGAGTGAGGACTTCACTTCCCCTGAGACCATTGCATCTAAACAAATAACACTGAAAAATATTACTAGAATTAAGACTTAAAGAAAACAAGTCTTCCATGGGAGGACAGCTGTAGCTGCTACCCATAGTTACAGGACACAAGGAGAATGTGAGGGCCTCCTCCAGCTCTGCTGGATGCAGAAGAAAATGTCTCACAGTCCCTCCACGCTGGGGGACAGCATATTTTGTAGCCAGTGTTCCTGCCGCTTACTGGAGATAACATGGGTGGTATTGCCTCCAGCCTGGCAGCAGAGAGTACCAGATCATGAGTGCTGGGAGACACACAGCCTCTGTTTCTTCCCTCAGCACAGCTTCCCGAGTGACCTGCCCCATGGTTCCCTGCCAGTGGGGAGTACATGGGGATGGCTCTGCTGCATGTTCCTGGCCACCTGGGGCACTTCAGCTGCATGGATGACTCTCGCTTTGCTATGTCTATTTCAGCTGGCCCAGTTTACACCAAATACTCTTGGGATGTTCATTATTAGCACGGTTCTCTCAGGCACTACTGGTTTTCAGGAGATACTGTGGTCTTCTGTCTCCCTTTGTCAGCAAGAGCTTCTGGAGGTGCTCAGCACCCTGAAGGAACACTTGATCCTTTGCTGAATCAAGTCCTATTAGCATATTTCCAGGCATCTACAGATGACATATTTTCTACATTAATATTTAACCCACCAAGTCTTTCAAAGCCCATCTTTTCAAACCTCAAGCTCCCAGATGCTTTTTAATGCCCTTCTCAATAGTGTAATAAAAGTCTGATATTTTATTACTCCCATGAATTATTATCCTAATTTGTAATTTGCCAGACTTTTTTAAACTTCAAAATCTGTACTGGATTTTCCCACACCAAAAAAAGAAAAAAATGCTGTGTGTGACACATTTTTCACTAAGAAGCTGAAGCCTAATATTTAAATAGACATGATTTTTCTGAAAGGGCACACTATCTTTGTCACACTGCCAGTGAGGTTGTTTTATGTCACCCCAAATCATGTTTAAAGGTTTTCCTAAAATAGAAATGATAACCTAGAACTGTGCATGAAAGACTGGAAGGAGGGTGAAGTGGTTATGCATTCTTCTGCACTTTGATGTAATGTAAACTTCCAGGATGGTTTATAGGCACCTTTTTTTTTTTTTTTTTAAGAAGTAAGCATCTTGCTTATCTGGAATGCAGATGCTGGGCAAATTCAGAAGCTCTGGAATGCCTGCAAGCTGTGCTCCCTATGCAGTAGACGCCAAAGATAATGGAGCACAAGGCATGGTGGATTAAGGCTCTGAAGAGCACCTTCCCCCCAATAAATGAGAGACCTGAATGAATCCAGAACACCACAAATGAGGTGAGTCAAATCAAAGGAAACAGAGACACTGTAAGGGCAACCTCAAAGCCAAACTTAGTGTACTAAGAATGTCTAAACAGGGCAAGGCTTCTAAAGACACAGGGATGATGCTTTTGAGAAGAGTTTCCCAGGAAAGTAGAGCTCTGTTTGTATTGGGAATGACTGATCTACCAATGTGAGGATAGAAATTTCTGTTTGCTGCCCTTGTGAGAAAGAAGGGCATACTTGTAACTCAAACATGCTTTCTCCTGGTGTCTCAGTGTTATATTCTGGAGAAGCAAAAGTGAAAATTGTTTGAAGCTATCTGCTTGCTTCCTCCTGCAGACCTATTAAAAATTGAGACAGAAGACTTTTGTGGGGAAGTCTGTAAACACTCAGAGCTGGCCACAACTTTATGCTGAGTGCTATGTTGGTACCTTGACTGCCAGGAGGTGAAAAGCTGTTATTTTCCTATTTGGAAGCATGGTACCACGCATCCCATAGGTAAGTGCGACCATGCTCTGTCTCCCAGCCTATATACCTCCTGTTCTCTCACCGCCTTGGTTCCCCTTGGGCTTTCCAGTTGTTGTGGGGACACCTTTGCCCACTATCTCTTGTTTTTAAAACTTAAGAAGAGAAGTAAAAATAGAGTCCAGAATTTTCAGAAGGGATCTGCTTCACCCTTTAAACACTGCTTGGAGTTCAAAAATCCTTTGGGGAGAACACATGACTTTTGCAGGTTCCTAATCTGGTCTGTATTCCACATAGGACTGCTACTGGAGTCTAGCCTTAAATGGGAGCAACCTGATCCTCAAAGAGGGAAGCAGGGAAACCCTCTATGAACTGGCAGGGATTAGTCCTGGCACAAATTTAAGCCTGGGAGCTAGGACCAGGTCACTGGAATCACTTAGCTCTATTAAAGTCCGGATTTGCTTCAGGTACAACACTGAGTAATGAACAATAGTATATGTACATATGGCTATTCTACTATAGGCACTAGAATTATTATTCTCCAATTTGAATTTATTTTCTATTTGCTTCCCCCCCTCCCTTTAAACACCTTTCCTCCAAGGAGATGTGGAATGCAACTCTATTTTGCTGAATATGCACTTCTGAATATGCACCTTTGACTCTAACTGCTTCGACAGTTGGTAAAGGAGACATTTCTTTTGCATCTCATCCAGCCAAGTGACAGTTACTGATCTCAAAAGAGAGAACTCAAACACTGTTTTGCATCAATCTTATGGGAGGTTTTTGGATAGCTTTACCTCAAACCCATGATTTTGCTTGAGGTTGAGGGAGCTGAGAAGTGCAAATTTGCTTCAGTATTCAGAAGCAAAACATTCAAGTTGTTAACGCAGTACGGGAAAGACACACAGCTGCTCTATGGGTTGAAATACAAGCATGCACAGGGACAGTGCTACCACAAATAACCAACTACTACATATCTTTCAAAGGCAGTGAAACAGAATTGTGAAAGCGTAGGAGAAAAGTCAATACCTTCTTCTAAAGGCCACTGAGAAGGAATTCAGAGATTTGCTCATGTGTTTTTCAGCCCAGGTAACCATGGTGTCCACTCCAGGAATACTGCCATCAGAAGATTGCTATCAGGACTCAATCAGCTCTGTTGTCATGTTCCCCTTCACATCCCTTCCATCACCTCTCTCAGCTAATCCAAAAGCAGAAACCTGCCTATCTGCAGAGCAGGCAAAGCCTTTGTGAGAAAGCACAGGGAGGATAAGCAAAAGTCCAGCTTAGCACCCAATAGTAGATGTATGTGATTGATGGTCTTTGTGTAGCACTTGCCCTCTGCTTATTTCTCGGGGCTGTGACTTATTAACAGTCTTACATTTTCTTATGAAATATCATCACGTGTAAACATTGGTGACAGGCATTAATTGCAGATGATGCCTTTAATCAACAATTGAACATTAATAAGCATAGACCTTGAGAATTAACACAATGAGACACTTGTACTTAATCACTAAAGAGTACTTCTCATAAAGAAAGCCCTCTCCTTTTGTTCCTAAAAGGGTCAAAGTCTTCTTTTCTCTGTTTGACAAGGAGAAAAATCACAGAGTAGAGCATATCTAGGCCGCTTTATGTGGCTTAAATTATTTCCATCCATGCGTAAAAAACATTCCTTTTCAAAGATGTTCATCAAGTTTTTGTATGTGATCTGCAGCTCCCAGAGTCTCTGTTCCTGAAATTATTAGGTTAGCTGCTGAAAGCAGCAATCAAGTTTTACTGTTAATCTTAAAAGCTAATCCTTTTTATTGACTTCCCAGTCAATAAACTTGTAGCTCTGAAACTACTTTCAGGTTTCCTTGAGTAATAAGAGGGTTTGTGTATACCTGTGCATGTGTCTGAAGCTGCTGATTTCCTTGCTAGTAAGTTGCAGGTTAAAACTATAAAGCAATTTGCTTTATCTCTTGACGTGGGGTCCTACATCCACAGAAATCAGAACAAGGCTTGAGCTGAGAGGACTTGGGGAATAAGGTCAGGACCCTCATCTGGTCACAGTTTATGGGGGGTTGTTACAGGGAATGAATCTTCCTGATGAACAGAAAGGATAATGAGAGAACAGGTGGGGAATTTTTGACCATTTGTTTTTTCAAAGAAACCCAGCGGACGTAGCCCTGTCCCTATTCTTGACTTAAAATCTAACCCAGAGAACTAGAGAACAGTTAAGCATCAGACAGATTTATCATTCGACAGCTCCAGCCAAAGAAGCGGGAATGAAGGACATGCCAGATGCCTCAGACTACTTCAAGTTGCTGTGAACCAGTTTGGCTGTATTCAGCCGTGCACAAGCCCTGCTCACAAGTCTCCTCTTACTCACACCAGTAACCAGCAGCATGGGACTCCCCAGAAGCCTCAGCATCACCTCAGCAAGAAGAAGACACAGTATGGGAGAAGAAAAGCACGTCTGTTCTCAGCTTACGTGCTATGTTGAACACTAAAATATAAATAGCTCACTGAGCAGCAGGGAAAACATGAAGACTTCCTTGGCTTTGTAATTTGTGGTGGGATTTTCTTGTGCAGAGCAGCATGAAAGCTCTGACTGAAGCTCTTCCCACTGGTGGGGGGCACTCAGGCTGCCACTTGGAGAACAGCTCTTCCCTCAGCGAAAAGATCGACGCTCTTTCTCTTTGTCCAGTTTCATGTAGTCTGCCGGAATGAAAATCTTCGTCAGTCAGCCAGTGCTCAAGCTTAGCAGAGACCAGCCCCTGGATTCAAAAGGTTCAGGGGGAATTTTTCCCCTCCATCACTGAGTGTGAAGTTTTCTCTCAGACTAATCTCCTTTCCAAGATTGTCTGGGCAGTGATCTGCCATCCAGCCTTTGGTTGCACAAGGAGACCACAAACATCTGAGTTCTTCTCACACCTAGCAGGGATCAGAGGGCAGCGCTTGCTGCCTGCACAAACCAGGACGCATTGCAACTCCCAACCGCACATTTCTGCTCAGGTTTCAGGTGGGCCTGTTCGCTGCCTGCTCTTAGCATGTACAGCAAGCTTCATGCTCTTAACATTTCCCAGAAATTCAAAGTGACAGAACCGGAGGTATTGCAATCTGGAACTCTTAACTTTCGTAAACTGGTGAGAATATTGGAATGTGCATGTTCCTTATTTAACTGCTCCACCAGCTTTCCTTATATGCTGCTCAGCACAGCCATTCAGGATACATATTAGACAACTAACATCTGGACTGAATATCTATTAGGAACATATGCTCTATTCAGCTACAGCATCATGTTGGAGATTGGGAAAATGCAAACCAAATGGAGATATCAGAAATTTTCAAGGGTCAAAAATAAAGTAATTTTGGTTCTCCCAGCCCCAGCAAATATGGTATATAGGCCTGCTCTCTATGCCTCATGCGAAAGTCTCATTGTAGAAATAACCTGACTTAAAAAATGAAAAACAATTTGAGTACTGTGGTTGAAAACAAATCTATCCTGAAGGTTTCTCCTCTAATAAAGTTTTGAATAAGGCAATGCTGAATGCCTCTGTCTCCTAGATAAGAATGAACAGCCAAAGCCCCAAACTTCACTTTCCTGTCAGTACTTTATGACGGTGTTTTCAGTGTGAGTGTGAGGGTTTCATCCCGACAGGATCCTCTTGGTTTATGGCTGACAAGGTTATATGCACCCTAAATGGCTGTGCCTGGGAACATATCATTTACACAAACAGAAGCAGAGCTTCAATGCTATAAAAGCCCCTCAAGATAGCTGATGGGGCACAGCGTGACTCCCTCACTGCTGAATAAGGAATTGAGAGCACTGAACAGCTAAAATCATTTTGAACATGAAAGAGAGAAAACAGGAGGAGGCCCTATAACCAGCTTTAAGATCTGTTCAAGAAAAAGTTATAGATTCCCAGAGTCTCACAAATATCTAGTGTAGGAGAAGACATCTTAATGTTTTTACCATACTACAGGTAAAGCTCTGAATTACCAGAGACCAACTGTGTTCTTTGGACAACAGCATCATAGATTCCTCAGATTTCCTGTGACCAAATCAGGGGAAACAGAGACTTGAATGGGACAAGAAGCAGAACCTGGTTTCCTGGTATTGCTACCACTTCAGATGAACATGCTCTGGGGCAGTTAACATCTCAGTGGTATCTCAGGCTCCAAATAAAGGGACTTCTCCCAGCTTAACTGGAATACAAAGGAAGCCATTGCATTTTACCAAAGTAATCCCCATACACTATTTTTCCAGGTCAAAATGGCAACTCTTCATAATACCAAGCCAAAAATAATTTTGCAAGCGAAAACAATTCCATTTTCCGCTATCTTTTCTTTTTTTGTTACAAAATTAAATGTCTCAAAGCCCTTCTATTTGAAAACCTGATATAAAAACTCCTAGGCATCTTTCTTTTTAACAAATCTCTTATTTTCTTAATGGTTTAGATGGGTAGATCAACACAACAAAAGTGGAGAAAGGGAGGGCTAAGGAGGGATATTTCTGGTCCAGAGGGGCAGAATTGGAAGAACTGGATGACTGGAGTGATAGAAATGGGGTGGAAGCTGCAAGGAGCTGGAGCAGCATTGCTGCTGTTCCCCGGGAGCTCACAAACTGAGAATGATGGTGGATGAGAAGGGCCATGAGACGGTCACAGGACAAGTGTGAATCACCAGTCCAACCTTGTCTTAAGAAAAGCAGGCATCTGCTATGGCAGGTGAGGCAAGGTAATTCTCCCAGACATAAGGTAGCAGTAACAGACCTGTTAAATGCCTGGAGACTTCACTAGGAGGGCAGCAAACTGATCACCACCTATATTTAGGAAAGATGAAACAGGTAGAGAGAAAGCCTATAAGGCTGACCAAGGAGGTATGAATCCTGAGGATCTTGTCCAATTTAGCCTAGCAAACTGAAGCCAGAAGCAGACTGTGATGGTGACTGCAGATTCATGGAAATGCAAAAAGAAAAGGAGGAATAAGCATCATGGAGGGAAATTCTTTTCAATAATTATCTTGGCAAAAGACATAACAAGCAGTTAACTGGCCATAAATGAACATTAATGTTTTCTTTTGGGTGTTAAACTGAAGCCAGACAGATAAAAAATGTGAAGCCTGATAATCCTCCCAAAGCACTGACATCCGATGAAGTCAATGACAAATTCCTGCCCTCCATCCCCGTATCTGTCTGCCTGCGGATTCAAGCAGATGTTACTGAAGCCCTCAGTTGCAACTCCTTGTTGAAGCCTTTTTTTTTTTTTTTTTTGTTTTAAACTCTGAGGTCTAGAGACTTCATTTTCCTCAGATGAAAGATTAGATTCTGTCAGTTCTGAGTACATATGTGGGCTGATCTGGCCTATGGGCCGTATGTTTGACACCTCTAGTATACTGTGTTATTGTACCCGGGGGAGGTGACGGGGACTTTATTTATAGAGACAGTGTCTGTCAGGGGAAGTTATAAGTGCGATTTGTGTGGGTTAAAATAGGAAGAACATATACTCTCTTAAGTGGCCACTCTCTTGATTTTAAGCATGGTCAGGGTGAGTGCTCTTAATGAATCTTAACAGTTTTCAATTTATTACTTTTTTTTTTTTTGTAGGAAGACGTAATATTTTTAGAATCCTCAAGTAGGTCTTTAAACTTGGAGAAATGACAAGTCCAGGGACTTCTGGGACACTTGAAGCAGATCTAACCTGTCATCTGTGCCGTGAGTAGCTGCAGACACCACTGCAGAGTTAGTGCAAATGCTACCTTGCTGCAGGGATCATGCTCAACACCCACACAGCACAAGGGCAATGTGAAGCAGGGCTATTGAGGCTGCTTTGATCCTCTGAGCCCCTTAACTGCACTGACGCTCTCTCTTGGCTGTTAGCTGCAATCCCTTCCTGCCACACACATTAAAATACATGCCCTGAACAAGCCTCATGTTTTGGAAGATTGCTTTTTCTAAACCACCTTAACATGCAATTTAAAAAAAAAGGGTTAAAGAAGAGGAAAAGATCTCCTGGTGACTTCAGCACAGGGGCCTGGGGACTTTACCGTGTATCACTGAATCTGTTCCTTCTCTAGTGTAAATCATTGAAGAAAGTAAGTATTCTGATATTAGCATTTCACACAGGACCAAGCCTGTTGCCAGTGCTTGAGAAATGGCCAACAAAAACAACTTCCTTGCAGGGTTTAAGTACATAAGATTTAAAGTAGCCAATGAAGTTTTCAGACTCTTAACACTTCAAACAGAAGAGCTCCAACAGCAAGCATACAGCTTAAAAACTTTAATCAAACACACTAGCTCACAGCAAGAGCGAGTAGATAAAACAGATGCAGGATTTCTAGACAACACCATTCTCACACATGGGAACACCATCCTCTCTTAGAGGAAAGCAATGATGGCAATGAAAATGCCCTTATTAAAAAAAAAAAAATTCTTAGTATATCTCAACTGCCATCTCTGTTTAATCTCAAATTTACAAATCTTCAATCTTCTTGGTTAGGAGTCTGCTGATATTTTAGGTTTTGAGAAAAACAGACCACACCACCACTCCAACTTATCCTCCTCCCCACCGCTCTGGGTTCCTGTAGCGGCTCCTATGTAAAAGTTGGGGTGAGGGAAATCACTTGAGAAGGTTGTCTCGGATTCTGGTTTCTAATACAGCATACTGGGACAGGATCTTCAAAGGCGTGGTACAGACTGTGTTAGTCCATTGCCACAGGTCCCTGAGTTTTAACCAGCAGTTGGCAACAGAGCTAGGACCCCTGCAGCCTCTGCATGACAACGGTGAAACAGAACTGCCCTGCTTCTCCTCAAATTTCCTTTATTACTCCTTACATTTAATCAAAAGGGGGTTTCATTTTCTTTGGTCTGGATTAGATGTGGCTCATGATTTCAGTGATGAAAAAGCCAATAACTCACCTCGCTAGTCAGCTCTACATTTTCTATGTTCATTTATTAAATTAAATTCCAGCTGTTACTAACTGTTCGTATGCTCTCTTGTGTGTACACACCCACACACCCCAAAACAGTAATGTTCATTAAAAGGTGGTACTGTTAGGGTTGCCCATCTAACTATCAGCGTATTAAGTACTGTTTTCTGACAAAACTGAAAGCTGTGAAATCAGCACTGCCTAACACAAAACTAGAAAAAAACCAAACCGGTTTCTTAGTTATGTGCACCCGTACAGCACTGCTGGGTGGGGGTGAGATTGCACTCTTACCTCTGGTGAAGGTCTGTCCCTTTGGCTGTTCTTATTAGTCCTCTTTTTCTCAGGATGAATTGCATGCCGCCAATGAAAGCTTTTAGCTCAGAAGACAGGTCCAGAGCTGCAGCACTAGTGCTAGAGGTGAGAGCAGCCACGTGCCTGTGCCCAGCATCACTTGCCTCAGCTCCTTTTGAACTCTCTCCTCATACACAGGCTGAAGAGGCAGATTTAAGGTTTCTTCAGCTTGCAGACATGTAATTTCTGTTCTCTAGAAAACAGGGAGTCACTTGGTGATAAGGAAAGCCTGTTCCTGATGCACTTTGGCTGTCTTATACCCCATGTTTTGGCCACTTAGAAATAAAATTGGTAACTTCATTTAACTTGTGGGTGCCATTTACAGGCAGGATCACACACTGAGCTGGTGAAAACTAGTGTAGCCATACTGGCTCTGGGGAGGGGTCGGTCTAGGGACCCCAGCTGGCCACTGATGTTGAATCTATGGGGCATACAAAGTACTTGCAGGACACATTATCTGGATGATCATGCAGCTCTCCAGGCAGCAGAACAGTAACAACTAAATCCAGAGCTCCTCCTGCAAATGAAACAATATCAGATTTGAGAAACAGTTGTCCTAAATGAAAATTCATCCCCTGCTAAATTTAAACAGGTTGCATGACAGCACATATGTGTTGACTTCAGAGAGGTTTGAGGCATGAGTGGGATCATAAATAGGCCCTAACATCTGAGAAAATGAAATCGAAAACACAGTTTTGCTTTCTGTTACACTTTTCTTTAGAATTCAGCTCAGTATCTGCTCTTCCTTATATGTACTAGCACACAGCTTAGTTATTAGCATGGTTTCCTTCAGAAGGAATAGAAAGTCAAAAAGATTATTTTTAATTTAGTGTTGCACATAAATTAATGTGAAAAAAAGTTATTTGCAAAATGAGAGTTTAAATTCTGCAAACTGTGAAAGTGGCTACCAGCATCCGAGTATCGTAAACTCCCTATGTTTTTGTTCTATTTGATGTCAGGCAGTCACCAGCACTGTCGGGTTAATCAAGGAATCACCCGAACAACCTGAATAGCGAACACATAAAACCAAAGACACAGCTTCTATAACCATGGACCTGAAGTTAGGTGAGACCAGGAGAGCGGGGCTTTGGTGGGGTTGTCGCATTTTCATGCAGCGCTGCTGACCAGAGAGCAGAGCTCACCCTCAGATTGCAGGCTTCATCTCTAGGACTCAACATCAAGCAGAAACAGAGTTGGAGGAAAATTGTTATGAAAGTAGGACTGAAAGAGACTTTCTGTCGATCTCAGAATAAATAGTTGATGCTAGATTGCCTGGTTGTATGCTCTGGTCTCTAAGTACTGAAAGCCAAAGCCCACAGTGTAATATTCTGTGGTTTCAGTGTGAGCTCCACCACATCCAGGTGAGATGTACAGCCACCCCTTGCTGCCAAGGGTAGGGTATGCCCTGAGGAGATGGAAGCAAATCCAAGAAGGTGCTGGGAGCAGATGGAAGCTGCGGGCAGGTCTCTATCAAGACAGTGACTTAAGGCGGTCGGGTCTACGTACTGCAATACAGCTCTCTTCCCACTCCATTCCACCAGCTTGGTATGTGCCTTGTGCCTGCAACCAGAGGCATTTCCACAGGGAAATGCTGAGGGAGGGTTAGGTTGAACATTAGGAAAAAAATTTTCACAGAAAGGGTCATTGGGCACTGGAAGAGGCTGCCCAGGGAGGGGGCTGAGTCACCTTCCCTGGAGGGGTTTAAGGCACGGGTGGACAAGGTGCTGAGGGACATGGTTTAGTGATTGATAGAAATGGTCAGATTTGATGATCCAATGGGTTTCTTCCAACCCGGTGATTCTATGATTCTATGAATGTCCTTAAGTGTACAGCTCAAAGGGGTGCTGCCAGCACTCTGTCAGCTGCTCTCTGGCCCAGGGAGCCTGCAGCCCCCAGTGAGAGTGGGGTTTCGCTTCACCCTCATCCTGACTATCATCCAGCAGAGCAAATATCCATCTGGGCACAGAGCACAGTTACCATTTGTAGGGAATAGTAATGTATTTCAGTTTAAGTTACTTATCAGACTTCTTTTCTGAAATCAAATGGGAGTATGAGAAAAAGAGCTATTCCAAGAGCAATTGCAGCACACTGGGTTTATATCTGATTTCTCCTAGATGTACCAAATTTTTTGAAAATAGGAAGTATTGTGAAATCTTTGCCATTTACAAGTTTGCCTTTCCCTGATGCCTAAATGAAGCAAAATCTCTGAAAAATTTTAAAAAGAAATGCATTCTTAATAAATGACTTATTATCGTGATTGATAACGTGCATCTGATTGACAAATCATTCCCCTGCTTCTTGTCATATTTCTTTAGAAAGCAATGATGCAGAGGGGAAACGCTGCACCGCGCGTTGTCTCCCCTTGCACAACAGGTTTGCAGAAGCCAGGAGAAGGTGATGCAGCTGGAGCCAGCCCCTCTTGGGAGTGGAGTAGAGTGATGAGAAGTGCATCAGCATTCTTTTCTCACTTAGCATTTACCCGTTGTTGGCAGATACTTAACTGTTTCTCCTCTACCAATGAAGCACACAACAAGCACTGATCAAGTAAATAGTGGTATTAAGTAAATGTTAATGTAAAATACCATCATTGACCTTGTCACTGTGTGAATCTCTCCACTCAAAGTTGAACTGTGTTTACCTTAGTGTTGCCAAAGATTATTTGTAATTGATAAAACACCCTCTCATCCACTCAGGAGGAACACAAGGCTCATACTGCTCTCTCACAGTCAGTGTCAAGAAAAGAGGGGCTGTAACTTTGTCACCAGGATAGACTGCAGGTTCCATTTAAAATCCTTTATTCTAAGATCCTCAGATTTGAAGCCATTATTATCAGTTGATTTGTCTAGAAATCATTAAATAAAGGCAGTAGAAGACATAATTTTTCCTTCAGATTTTTGGCAACTTTTTCTACAGCTTAGACAAAAGTAACCTGTGCTTTGTTTTCCTCAGATGGAAATCATCAGCAGTGGGGCTCCTAACTGCTGCACACCATGCTCAGATGAACCCTCTGGAAGATCAGCACAAGAAGTTTTCCTTATTTTGAGAACACCACTTGGAAAGCTTTTGTTTTACATTAAAATATTACAAAACTGGAAGGAGTGAGGCTGAATACAAAGGCTGTGTTGTCCTGGTGATTTTGCTGTCTGTTTGTTGGCTCTGCTCTCAGGTCTCTGGAAGAACATACAAGTCCTCCAGGTGCTGGAGACTATGGCCAATATCCAAAGGACAAGGAGTATTTAAGGCGGCCATGGAAGCCACACGATGGAGAACAAGGTTTAAAAGATGTGTGGCCTGAGAAGGGGGTGAAAGACAGGAGGGGCAGGGAATGACCTGCAGGTCTGAGATATGCAGAGGAAGGGGATTTGTGAAGCCTGCTAGTGCTGGTGCATCACGTTCTGCATACCCTGTCCCCTGACTGCCCCTGAACTTAGCAGAGGAACATGAGGAGTGTATTGGTGTACTACTCAAACCATGCAAAAATATTTTCCTTTTACATGCTGTGCTAGAACTAAAAAACCTGACCATTAATATACCATTTTCTGGCTGATTTTCTGGGGTAGCAGAGTTATTTTTTGGCTTTTACATACAAAAATATTGCACAGCTTTTAGCTCTGTGGATAACCTTTTTTTTTCTGTTTCTACCATCATCACAAAGAAAGTTTCACCTATCATAGGAGAACAAATACCTGTGCTTACTCTCATGACTGCTAAAACCCACAAAAAACTTTGCAAAAGGTGCATCTTTGAGGATGTAGCCAGACTAACAGCTTAAGTCCATGCAGGAGTATGTTTGGATTATGCACAAATACAGCACAAAGTCAAGCTCAGCTAGAATGAAAACGTTACTCTCTGGGAATATGAAATTTCCCCATCTGTTTCTGTCAGACATGGCTGAGTGGATGCTTCAGCATCCCCAAAGGAATGTCTCTGCAAAGGGGACAATGTTTTCTACTCAAAGCTTCTGAATGGTTAGATTTTAAAATTTAATTGAATTGAATTTCATTTCCAAGTCACACAAGGACCCACTAAAAAGACCTGAAACAGCTTTGATGGGGGGAAAAAAAGCCATAATCCCACAGACAAATCAGATTGCACAGGAATCATGCTGACTTGTGCTTCCAGACTTTCCTAGAAGTGTCCAACCACTAATGAGAAGATCTGTTCAGTCTCTTAGGATTCAACCTCTGATAATGGTTAAGAGATATTTATACAACGCACTTCATCCCTTGAAGCAAGATAATGTCTCTTAGCAGAGACATGTTCAAGTCCAAAGGGAATGTTCTCCATCTCCTTAGGCTTCTAAAAGAAGATGGGAAAAAAGAATAAGAATTTACTCCTCCCTCGGGTCAAAATCTCAGTTTACCCCAAGAAAACATATATGCCTTCCGTGTAATGTAATTACAAGTCAGCTGAGAAACTTGGAATGAAAGAAAGCAGATCCATACATTGGCAAATTCATGTAGTCCCTCAGCTTTGAAGGATGCCAACAAATCCATTACTGCAATAGTATTTTACGGAGTGAGTCCCACATCAGGATTTACAGTCTTAATGCAAGGAACTTTGGAAAGGAAAAAAAAATTCCCCTTTCAATCACTATTTCCAATGGAAAAAGATTTTTCCCAAGTGAAAAGTAAATTGCTGAGAAAATGCAATTGAAATTATTGAAATTGCTGAAGGTTTCCCTCTTAATTTTGTTCCCGTTCTTCTCCCCCTCAAATTCCCACGGTAGTCAATGTCAGAAGATTTTGCTTACTCTTGAATTCCTCTTCCTGAATCATAAATATTTATCACGTGAATGGAGTCCTTACAGTTCTCTCACATTTGTGAAAGAAAGCAGTTTGCTGCAGGATTTGACCTTGCAAATCTTCCCCGGTCTCATCGACAGGAGCCAATGCTGTTTTTCCTTTTTAATAGTCTTGGGAATTTGTGCCAGACAGACAGAACAGCCAGACAGACCACACGCAGATTATTAAAAACAGTTAAGGGTGTGTGATTCTGGTATAGGGACATAATGGCCACTACATGATGGCCAAATGGGAGGTGGTAAGGCGGGACGTGGGATTGTTCATTAATAAGCATAAATAATGAAAAGACATTGGAACATGGTTCATTCAACATAAAAAGCAAACTTCTTTAGCTAGAAAATGGAATCAATTGCCTGTAGTAATGGAGGAACTGGAAAACACCATCAACCTTTATGTTTTGGATTTCTAAGCAGCTATTAGACTTGGATGTCAGAAAAAAACTGCTGAAAAAGAAAGAGGGTAGATTGTATGAGCTGTTGCCACCTCTTCCACAAAACCCTGTGCTGAAATAACTAAAGTGCCCATAGACACACCATCATACAATGTACACAGATAAATACCAAGCTTCAGTTTTTGCTAGGCACTTTAATGCTGAAGAAGTAACATAATCTAAAGCAGGCAATGGACCAGAAAGCAAGAGGAAATGCTGCTTTGGCCAGCTCTGTTGTGAGAAGCAGGAGGAGGCATATTGTTTCCCTGGATCTGTGCTTTCCTCCTCCGTATCTTCTATCAGATCTGTACGACTGCCCAGTGATAGGGCTTGCAGCAAGGACCTGAGAAGTGCAGAACTTGCACAGGCATCTTCACTGAACACTGTTACCTTGCAGTTTCTCCTTTGACTGTTACTGACTTTTGTTAAAAAAAATCCAAAATCATTTAACATGAAAATCAGTGACTCTAAAGGCAGCCATAGAGAGTGGGAATCTTAGCCAGCTGACAGAGGTGGGCTTGCTCTTGCTCTTGAGAAGAAGAGACAATTTCTGACACTTTTGATGAGTGTTAGATTATCATTCAGGGGTGAATTTCACTCCCATGTTAAATTACTGATAGCCAGTACAGAGCTGCTGCATAAAGATAGTAACAGAGGAGCTACGCAGTCAGAGGAAACCTTCCTGAGAATCTAGCTTGACAAGACCAGAAAGCAGCACATAGATACCCCAGGATGTATGCTGATGCTTGTAGTGCAGAAAGGATCCCTACAATAACTGTGGCCCTCTGAATTACTTAAACAAGAAAAAGGAAAGTTAGCAAGTCCTGTAGGACATAGGACCTTCTGGCCCTATAGCCAAGGAAGCTGACCTGGTCAGGAAACCCACCACCTTCTCCCTCTTTCCCCGAGTCTCCCTCCCTGCTCCTTTATCCTCCTATGAAAGTTTTGATAAAAATTATATAAAAAAGATTTTTTTTTGTCTGAAATTTCCTTGGTTTCCCAGGGGTGTATGGTGAAACATAAAGACATTTTGGACAGGTTTCCTCCTTCATCTCACTTCTCTGACACACAATAGAGTCCCCTTCTGATGGCAGCAAGTGATTATTCATGATATCTCTGGCAAAGGAACATTTCCATTGAAAAATGCCTTTTGGAAAACTCATTTGTTTTCCATTGGCCTTAAAAAGACCATTGGCTGAAAAAACTTCTCCATTTGAAATCCTGGTTTAACATCAGGAGCTTTGCCTGAATTCAGCAGCATCTCAGTATCACTGAAGCATGGGACAGTTTCTCAAGGATGATTTGGGCTCGTTATCACTTCTTCCATTTGTCTCTCCCAGCCTAGCACATCATCTCAATCGTACGCAGACGACTAAGCCAGATACAAGACGCTAAATCAGATCAGCAGCCACTTGTGCATGAAAGTCTTATCCCAGGGTAAAAAAGGGCCTTAAATATTCTTCAGGAAGCAAAAAATGGGCTTGTACCACAAAGCAAAAGAAATACTTTCCATCATCACAATGAAATATTTATTAATAGCAGACACTAAATAATCTAGTACAGACTTGTTCACCAGAGTGCAGATTTTAGCAGGAGTCTCTGAGAACCAAAGCCCATTTAATTGTAATGAATAATAGCACAGTTTTCCTATATTTGGGCTCATATTTTGCAAAAAGTGTTAGCAAGTAAACATGGATATTCCCAAACTGTGAATATTTAGTTAAGTTCTATTCTGATGTTTCTTGTTCTGAATATTACTTTATGAATTATTAAATTGAAACTGATTTTCATAAAGCTGAATTTTTTTGTTGGAAAAAAATTGCTAGTTTCTTCCACCTGAAACTAAACCCACTACACATGGAGACAACTAGAGGCAACATATTCTTGAAAAGAACGTTCGTAAGATCTGAGCCAAAGTATATAGTGGATGAAAACCAGAAATGCTTCTTTTGTTTCAAGTGTCATACACCCATACTGGCTTCAGTCAAAGATTTTTATCAAATAGCTTACTAGCATTAAAAGTTCATGAGTAGAAATTGGTTGAGCAGAGGCTACTGACCAAGTATTTTCACTTTATTTACATCTCATGTCTATGACTAGAAATACATGAAAAAGACACATCCAAAATGCAGAGTGTAGAGGACAAAGAAGAGGGGTCTGGAGAGGAGAAACCAAGTGCTTTTCATGCATGGATCACTGCACTGGAGAGGAAGCCCCATCCTGACCTGCTGCATGGCACCAAAGAGGCCATCTCACACTGTGTTGTGGAGGGGAGCCAAGAACAGAGGCTCAGGTGGAAAACATATCCTGCTCTAAAATACCAAGTTTCCCTCACTGTACTTGCTTATAACTCTCCAGCTTTTTACATCCTTTGAGACTGGACATTGCTGCAGGCAGCAGCTCCTCCCTATAGGTTTGTATGAAAGTCAAAAAAATCATCAAGCAGCCTCACAAGAGCTTCATTTGTGCTCATCTACTCCATGGAGATCAGGGGTGCTTATGTCACTGTGCTGTTATTGGCAAAGAGGCAGATAGAGAACAGACCTCTAGCAGCTGAATTCTCCAGGGGGAAGGGAAAGGGATACTTTTAAACTTACATAACTGAAGTAAGCATTAAAGGATGGTCACGAAATAAATGTAAATGAGCAGAGGAATAATTAACATTGACAGCATTTAACAGAGTGAAAGTCAACTACTTGCAGTCCTGCTTGCTGAACCATCCTTATAATCACCATTCAGGCACATTGGAAACACTTCTTACTCCTGTAGAAAACATTTTTCTACTACTCGTCCTGTATAGAGAGAAAGAATATACATGTGTCCCTAGCTGCAATTTCCCCAGTGCAAACTTAGCGCTCAGGCCTGTGGGCACATACTGATACCACCAACTGACCAAGCCTTTGCTGCTCTTTGCGTGGCAATTTGCATGCAATTGAGGATAGTGTTTTGTGATTTTTTTCCCAAAATGACATCATTTGATAAGGCCCAAGTGTCAGAGGCAAACCACTGCAACCACTTGACTGCTGAGTTGTGTTGGAAGCCTAGGCTAGGCTTATAGCCACCTTACAATCATCCTGCCCATTTTAACATGCCGTACACAAAGCTGCAAATCAGCCTGACAGCATGGAGAAGCCTCTGATTAGACGGCAAACTTCACTTTCTGTCCTTTTTAAGTGTAACATTTTCATTCTCACACATGTGCATGCTCATTTGGGAAGCATCTGACTAGTTCTGGCATCAAATCTGGACACCTTAATGTGTGCATCTTCCTCACAGTCTCATAGCACTGAATAACACATGAAGCTGTATTTGTCTAGAGGCCTACTCAGTTCAGCCTGGGCGGGTGAAGAGGCAGATATTTATTTATACTAGTACCAACACTGGTGAGATTCTGATGGCTGGTGCAGGGTGTGCGGTACTTGACTGCGAGTTCAGCCACTGCTTTCAGTGCAAGTCCTTGCAGAGCGAAGTACTCTTAGCCAGTCCTAAAGCCCATCCTCATCTTTGAGCCTTGTAGAGTTCCCTGCTGTTGGGAGCAACCGGAACAGCTGCCCTTTGCCAGCACTTCTCAACTGCTATCTGCAAAGCAGTTCTTTTTAGAACAATAAACCACAATGCCAATGTAATGTTTGTCAACAAATACTGGATTTTGATGACAAGTGCTAGTGATAAGCACAAATTCATTTGACAAACCATGTCTTGCTGTAGGAAGAAAACAAAACCCTTTCTGCAGAGGAAAATCATCCTTTCATGTTACATAGGCCGGGGTTAGGCCTGCCTAGCCCTCTCTCTCCTTTACAGCAATATACTCTGCGAGAGGTAGTGGGAGTAAGTCATAGCTAGGTCATTCCTACAACATGGAAAAGATTTTTGAATGGAAAATCCCATAATTTTCTTGTATAAACAAGTGTAAAATTAATTTATAGGATAAGGTTGGGCTTTTTTTTCAGCTTGTAAGAGGGTTTTAATTTCTTTTTCCTTGCCACATGAACTAACAACTAAACTGAGAAGCAGAAATCCTAAACAAAAGTTTAAACCCTAGCACCAACTGTTTAGAAACTGAAACTGTACTAGGAAATCAGCCCTTTAAAGACAATATTCCAGTAAGATGCCAGGGACAGGTCACTTGGTTGTCTCATTAGAATAACCACATTTTAGGTTTTCAAAGTAAAATATATGAGGTTGGGCAGCCAAGAAGGTTAGTATAGGGCTCAGATTTTAACACAAACAAAGGGTAATCTGGTCTGGCGCAGTCTGGTCACTGCAGTGGTGTATCTGAAGGTTAGGTTTTATGTTTATTAGCATCATCCAGATGGCGTTTTATGTCCTTAATAACTTTGTCCCTGACTAAGCCATGAACCTACTGTTTGACAAACACTGTAGGAAATACCCATCAGCAGAAAAGACATTTTGTAATGAGGGGTAGAGCCAGTATGTTTAAGATGCCTACAATTTACTTCTGTGTACCTGTCACCTTTTGCTGTGTACACTTAACATTGTAAAGCACTTTGAGCAGTTGTCCTTAAGCTACGGGGTGTGGGTGAATGAATTCAGTTCATTTGTGGATGCCTGGGAACCCTGCAGCTCCTCCCAGAGCACTGCTGAGTGGTGTGGGCTCCTTGGCTGCTCGCAACCTGGTCCCTCTGCGTGCTCAGCCCCACCAAGGAAGGAGGGACCAGGTTTTGGAGGGTGCTAGGCTGGCCCCCTGTCACCACCACATGCCTCATGCCACACCAAGCAAATCACGTCAAGAATCTAGAGTTCAGAGGTTATTTGCAAGTTGGGGCAAACCCACCTTTCTTTGCAAAGCTCTTATAACAATTCAATTATCTCCACTCACAGTGAGCGCCTTGCAGTCCCTAAGGGGAACATGTTCTGTGCTTCATTAGCAGAGATATCTTATCTCCAACATGTTGTCCCAAACACCGTATGCCTCACAGAACCTCCAGGATTTACTGTATTTTGATGACAGGCAGGAAAGCTCCAATTCTAATTAGTTAAGACTTGTGACTGTGTGTGAAAAACTATTTTAGTTTCTAACCGTTAAAGTAAAAGGACTGTTGACACTTATTTTAGCTAGACCATCCTTGCCCCCTAGGACATCTTGGCAACACGGGACCTTCTTTCAGCACCTCAGAAATACACAGGGTTTTTTCACTTTCAGTCCAAACTGAAAAACTTGGTTTTATTTTCTCCTGGCTGCAAAACACATGGTCAAGAAAAATTAGTTAAAGTAACTGCACGTTAGCAGAGAGCAAAGGCTTGGGAAGCTAGGATGGGCACATCTCCCCTGCCATGTGAGCGTCTGCGTACTCGTGGTGGCTGGTACAGTCCTGTGAATTCATAACCAGGCAGTCTCGTGCGCAAATGCCTACATGACATTTAAAAGCCAAGTTCTGGCCAGCTATTGTACACTGATCAAATGTATGGGCTAAAAGATAATGAGTTTAAACAATCCAGAAGAGTCTACTTACTTGTTCTGCTGCCTTACTGAACTTATTCAACTTAATTTGTTTCAGCCTCATGATTCTGACGAGACCCAAATGAATGTTAGCAGCACTTTTAGTGTTTCATGACACAATTTACTTCAAATTAAAGCAACTGGAAAAAACCTTGTGCTCAGGGAAGAATGTATGTATCGCTGTTGAAGCAGACACTGGCAGTTGTGACATCAGCATGTTTTTTAAGCATACGTTCGTCTTTTGCAGGGATATTTTGAGACCCTAAAAATGTCACTACAGAACTGTCCCAGTTTTTGATTTTGAAAATGTCACCTGTGTCATCATTGGAACTGGGCTGTTATTTCCAGAACTAACCATTTGGGGAATGGTTTACGTGAAATGGAAACCTTAGCACCAGCTCTGCAGCGAAGGAGAGAAGGCAAAAGTGCTGGCGCTCACACTGGCGCTGGAGTCATCCAGGAATTGGCTGGCTTACCTCAGGCCAGCCTTTCACTTGCCAGAATTTAGAAATTCACATTTCTTTTCAAATTTGCTATTTTCTTTAGGCATTCATTTTGAACGTGACCAGCTGTTCTCAGAACAGGGATCTGGAGCCATATTCTATATTTTTAGAGCAGGCATCTTTCCTGTTAAACAGAAAGATGAGAAACTCCAAATTAGAATATGGTTAGGAGGAACAGAAGAAAATTCACAAGTGCAAAGCTGCTGCTGTTCACCCAAAAGGCTTGCAATAAAGATACAGGGCTGCTTTCCTGATAACTAATGATGGTTTACCCGAAACAGGAGAGAAAAAAAAAAGCCAGTACAAACACACAACAAAGAAATAGAGCACTGGGAGCCCTAGAGTTCAGTATCATGATCAGCTGAATGTTCCAAAGGGAGCAGCCCCACCCCTGATACAGGCTCCTGCTCATTCCTTGGGTCAGCACTTATACAACTGTCTCAGTAACTAGATCACAGAATCACTAGTTTAGAAAAGACTTCCAGGATCATCGAGTCGAACCATTCCTATCAACCACTAAATCACGCACCTGAGCAGCTCCTCCACCTGTCTTTTAAATACCTGCAGGAATGGTGACTCAACCACTTGCCTGGGCAGCCCATTCCAGCGCCCAATTACCCTCTCTGTGAAAATTTTTTTTCTGACGTCCAGCCTGACCCTCCTCTGATGGAGCTTGAGGTCATTCCCCCTTGTCCTGTCCCCTACCACTTGGGAGAAGATGCCAGCACCCTCCTCTGTATAACCTCCTTTCAGGTAGTTGTAGAGAGCAATGAGGTCTTCCCTCAGCCTTCTCTTCTCAAGGCTAAACAACCCCAGTTCCCTCAGCAGCTCCTCGTGAGATCAAGTTTTTCATTAAGCTCCAGACTAACCTGGCAAAAATTCCCAGTTTTGGACAGAGCAACTCGCTTGGCTGCTCCACAGTGCGCATACTGGTGCTGTCACAATTACTGGGCTGGGACTGGGAAGACAGGACTGGGATGGCCAGTAGGACTAGTTTTGGCAGCAAAGTGACAGTAAATGTGCAACCTCAGTAAAATTATCATACATTTCCAATAGCACCAGAAATAATGAAACTTGAACTTGTAGAGCCTTAGCCTGTGAGCGGCTAGTCAAGTGTTGCAGGTACCTTGGCCCATACAGCATGGCTTCTCCAGGCATGCTCATCCTCTGCTGCCTGGGAACATGCATGTTCATGCCATGTCTTTTCTATCTGTCAAAACTGACAGTCTTTCTTCTCTAATCAACCACATACCCTCCTAAAACTTACAGGAAATTATCTTTGAACCCTTTACTGCTTCAACCAGTTTGGATGAGGACAGCAAACAGTTCCCACTGCCTCTGAATGTGGTAAAAAAATACACAAACCAACTTTACTAAGGAATCCCATATCCTTTATGGATCATCCACCAGAAGAAGCAAAATAAGATGCACATACACACTCCCGCAACACCAGGCTTAAGGAAAATGTATTTAGAAGACCATCCCTCTGGCACTGCCTCCAAAATGCCTTTGAGTGATCACTTCCCTCTAGAGGTTCATGGCTAGTTTGGAGGTCAGCAGTTTTAAGCTGCTTTATGGGTGTGGAGCTGAAGAACAGAGGAGGAAGACAAGTGCGACTTCCGTCATCATTAGAGGACTGAGCTTGTTTCCTTACCCACTAAGTAGCACCACTACTTTTTAGTTTATTTCTATGTTGTCCCCCTTTGAAACTGGGGAAAAGACACATCATAAACCCCAAATATTCAAATATTAGCAGATTCCTATAACCACATCCCAAAGGATCATCTATAATTGTTCACGTTGTTTTTAGCACTCACAAAGTTAACAACAATTTTGAAATGTTATGTTTTTATAAAGCCCTAAGTTTATCAGGTGACTGTACATGCATTTCCATTCATTTGGCCATTGTTAAATGTTTCTCTTTTAGAGGAAAGCTTTAGTTTATTCCACATAGCCACATTCTGAAATGAATGATTTAAATTTGTAGTAACATTAAGTTGTAAAGTTCACTCTGTATGAGGACATACAAATCCAGATTAAATGCTTTGTGGGAGAATTTACCCCTATTTAGACATTTAACTAAGGGAGTTTATCACTCCTCAGTGGAGGTAGGATCCTTACCTGTTCTGCTCCAGAATGAATTGCACTGAGCAGGATAACTTGGAGGAGATGCTTTAAAGGACCCATCTCTGCTCCCTTGGCCAGTAGCATGAGTGGGGCTCTGCCAGCACAGAGACAACCCATCCCACCTCCCACTTGAATTCAAGGGGACATCCACCCTGCAAGCACAGTGTGTAAGATCTCCTTTTTTAAAAGGAATACAAAGAAGAAGAGATCCTTCAAAGGTCCTTTCCTTCCCTTGAGAAGGAAGAAACCAAAAAATTCAAGTGGGTGCACTTGAGACAACCCGCTAGGTGTTTTTCCAAACTCCTCCCAACTCTTGGCTGTAGGAGAACATTTTAATGANCAACACCAGGCTTAAGGAAAATGTATTTAGAAGACCATCCCTCTGGCACTGCCTCCAAAATGCCTTTGTTTTGAGTGATCACTTCCCTCTAGAGGTTCATGGCTAGTTTGGAGGTCAGCAGTTTTATGCTGCTTTATGGGTGGGGAGCTGAAGAACAGAGGAGGAAGACAAGTGCGACTTCCGTCATCATTAGAGGACTGAGCTTGTTTCCTTACCCACTAAGTAGCACCACTACTTTTTAGTTTATTTCTATGTTGTCCCCCTTTGAAACTGGGGAAAAGACACATCATAACCCCAAATATTCAAATATTAGCAGATTCCTATAACCACATCCCAAAGGATCATCTATAATTGTTCATGTTGGTTTTAGCACTCACAAAGTTAACAACAATTTTGAAATGTTATGTTTTTATAAAGCCCTAAGTTTATCAGGTGACTGTACATGCATTTCCATTCATTTGGCCATTGTTAAATGTTTCTCTTTTAGAGGAAAGCTTTAGTTTATTCCACATAGCCACATTCTGAAATGAATGATTTAAATTTGTAGTAACATTAAGTTGAAAAGTTCACTCTGTATGAGGACATACAAATCCAGATTAAATGCTTTGTGGGAGAATTTACCCCTATTTAGACATTTAACTAAGGGAGTTTATCACTCCTCAGTGGAGGTAGGATCCTTACCTGTTCTGCTCCAGAATGAATTGCACTGAGCAGGATAACTTGGAGGAGATGCTTTAAAGGACCCATCTCTGCTCCCTTGGCCAGTAGCATGAGTGGGGCTCTGCCAGCACAGAGACAACCCATCCCACCTCCCACTTGAATTCAAGGGGACATCCACCCTGCAAGCACAGTGTGTAAGATCTCCTTTTTTAAAGGAATACAAAGAAGAAGAGATCCTTCAAAGGTCCTTTCCTTCCCTTGAGAAGGAAGAAACCAAAAAATTCAGGTGGGTGCAAGAGACCACCCACTAGGTGTTTTTCCAAACTCCTCCCAACTCTTGGCTGTAGGAGAACATTTTAATGAAAGTGAAAGGCAGCCTCTCTTGCAAGTGGATGTCTATTGTTCGCCCATGTCATCCAGAAGAGATGGCCACTTGCAGGAGCGAGGGATTCTCACACAACATCCTATACACTACTGTCAGTCTCAAAGAAAAACGTGGCTCCAGTGAGTAATGCTGTGATAAGACAGAGTACATTTACATTACATTTGTAATTTTAAAGATGAAAGGGTATGAAACACCCTTAGCTTGTTATTAGGAAATGCCTTGTTAGCCACTTTCTTTTGAATTCACTCAGTGCCATTTGTCGAAAAGCCGTTTCTCCCCAGGAACCATCTCTTTTCAGAATGCTTTTCCCCCTGCTTCCCAGCAATTTCTGTTTCCAGAGTAATGAAGACCAATGTGGTTCTCTTCTACAGCATTTCACTACATTTACATTTTTTTAAAATAATTGATCATATCTCTGTAATTTTATACTTCTATTCTAAAACATAGGATACATACAGTTGCTACTCAGCATGGCCAGTGAATTATGGCTTATTTGGGATTTTAAATACAAAGATTATAAAAGCATTGGTTAAAGTGCTGCCAAGTGAACTAAACTTAGTGTTCATGGTATCTGGCTAAATATACGGTTTTTAAGTAATAAGAAGGAGTTGTTATTGAAACTGCAATCATCTTTCACAATAAATACTGTTTTACTTGAAGGCTTCTATAGAATAAAGTTCTATCAGTACTTGGGTATGGTGTATTATAATTAACACAAATATAGGGAAAACATACTGATGACTCTTAAGCTGCATTTCTTTTGTTTATGCTAATGCAAAGAATAATTTGGTGCCACATGCATCAAGGACTGATAAAGGCATGGCTGAATGTTAGACAAAGATGCCTACTTGGAGGATATTGGCTTGGACAGTTGTAAGCAGGAGCATTATCAAATGCAATCGATACACTAAAGAGGAGGTAAGGTTGACAGACTGTTAATAGGGAAAGGCTTGGGGGCTGAATGATGGTGGTGGTGATGACCTGAGATTTCTAGGTATATCCAAAATCGCATAAATACAGCCTAGGTGAACACTGCTGAGAGCTGCTGAAGTCATGCGAACTCCGCCAGGGTGAAAGTTCTGCAAAATTAGCAACTAACATTTAATTTTAAAACACATGTATTCCCATTGACAAATAAGCCTTATCATAGGTTCTAAAAGTAAGGCTTATAACCTTTTAAAAGTCAATGCTTTGCTTTCTCTCTGCTGTAACTAAAGGCAATTGAAAAACTAGCAGATACTTTACTTTTAAATATGTGTATATATATTTGAATAATATACACATAAACATAAAACACTTATATTAAATATATATACTACTTTCCTAAGCAGATCACAGTGACAAAGTACATTGAGTAAAGGATTTGCCTGCAGTATCAGGAATGCAGTAAGGAAAAGTTAGAAATCATCCATTTATTTGGGGTAAGATTGAATAGTGTGAAATTGAGAGAGATTAAGTTTTCTGTCTTCCCTTTGCATATGAAAAAAATTCTAGCTGTGGTTTCTGTCACCAAAAGTTGAACTTCATTTCTATAAAGCATCCTGCAAATTGCACTCACACATTTTACTAAAATCATGTCATTCATCCTGATGACATCAGTAAGGCATTAAATATATAAATAACTAAAAGCTTAGGAGCCTACATGGCTACTTATTTTAGTGCCTTCTCTGTCTTCAGGGTTTGTAAGACCCTATCCTGTTCTTGTACAGCAGGGAATTGGTTTCCTTATGATGAATTTTCCCTCTTTCAGGAACATGCATTCCATACATGCATGTGCTCTAAAAGCCCTAGAGAAGGAACAAGTCTTTCTGGTGAAACCAGCCTGGGGTGTCATGTTGTCAGTGCCAGAGTATCCCTTCAGATCTCCAAATACAGCTGGTACCCCCAGAGGAGCTTTGCACACTTGTCTCCATGCAAAGGACTGGTGCCCCTTCTCATGGGACCTCTCCAAGTAGATGGAGACAAGATGGGCACAGCTGGGCTGGGGATCATGCAGGGATGCCAGTTTTCCCACTTGGAATGAAGCTGCAGGGTCTGTCCCAAGGCTACTTTGCCTGTCCTTGCTCTGCTAGAAATGAGGTTGTTGTTTCCCATACGTCATGGTAAGGACACAACCCTGCTGCCTGTGCAGGTGCAGCAGGAGGGGGACAGAGGGAGTGGGGGAGGATACCACAGATTTGTCCTTCATCCTTGACTGCTCAGTGGCTGAAACATATGAAAGTGTCATATCCAAAGCCATCAGCACTGTGCCTGACATTTCAGACATATAAGTCTGTGAGAAACTCTCTGATCAACTGCCTCCAGGGAGTCTTCAGTCCTGGACCCCTTTCAAATGACATGGTTTGAGGACCCAGGATGGAAAGCACTTCTGGCACATCAAACCTTGCTTGCCCACCGCCTCTGGGAGGGCCTGATGAAGGGGATGCCTTGGGGCCACATGGCTTCCCTTGTCCCCCTCCTTCTTCTTGCCGGTGCTCTCCCTCAAGATACTAAGGGGCCACACTGTCACCTGACATTCACTCAAAGCCAGATGGTCCCTTCAACTCACTGGGCTCAAACCCAACCACTTTGGGTGACTGGCCCTGCTGAGGAGCAAAACTGATGGGGACAGTCAGTGGAGCCTCCAAGACCCTCAGGTGAGTCGCAGACAGATGTTGGTTGCTATTCAGCAACACATTAGAACTGGTCCAGCTGCTTCAGTCAACAAGATTTCTCACTGGAAAAAAAGGTGATTTTTAGAAACTGAAATTTTTTTCATGTGAAAATGGCAGTTTTGACAAAGGCCTTTCATTCTCTGATGGAGATAATCAAAATTAAAAATCTCATCTTGAATCAAAATGAAAAGAAATGGAAAACTGAAACAGTTACACTTTCTGTTTTGACATTTCCCATTCAAAACTTCTCAGAATCTCTCCCTGCTGTGTGGAAATGTTCCTTTTCTGATTTTTTTTTATTTGTTTCAATGAGGGAAAAGAATTTGGAAATGCTGACATTTCTTGCATGAGATATTTCAAGCTTTATCTAGAGAACTTGTGCCTACAAGTACACTGAGTAAGTCTTGGTTCCTTGCACCCCATTCCATGAGTATTTTAGCAAACTTGTTGGAAAATATCAAATTTAAATAATACTCTTCCAGTTTTTAAAAGCAAAATTAATGGGTTTTATGTTTCTCTTGGGATCCAAACACTTTTTCTTGATTCCAAATATTAAAAACTAACCAGATTTAAAACCAATTTCACAGCAGAAATACTTCCATAGAAAATGATAGACCAGCTGATATAACTGGCAAAATTCACACTTTTAATTAAAATGATTAAACACAAGAGACCCCAATGCCTGTTTTATGTATTAAACAACAACAAAGTAGGGATTTATGAAAGAAATATCATGTTTCTGTGTATCTTAAAGGAAAAGCTGAGAACTGAATTTAAATTGATGATTTTTATGTGAGGTGTTGATACTCTCTCCTTCTCCAAACCACTCGTACAAATTTGAGACTAGCCCAGTGTTCAAATTGTATGCTATCAAAGACAATCTGCTGTTACATATTTGTTCCATAAAATCTATCTATTCGTATACTCTGGAAGTCTGTATAAATTTCAGTGATATTCCAGCAGTAAATACAACATGAAATCAATCTTTTCCTCAGTGGTCTAAACTATTCCTATTGTAAAAGTAGTCTTCTCTGAAATGTTTCATATTTTTATTGTGCTCTTTTACAACAAACATTGCACAAAAATGACGTCATATTTTACAATGCAGAACTCCTGAAAGGAGTAAAGAGTTTTCATGAAGAAATCAAGAGGAATACATATTTTTAGTAATATTAAATGTATTTATATATTATTATATACTCATTCCCTGCAAGAATAATACCATATTCTGTTTATATGTATATATCTTCCCCCAGTTAAGCTCAGTAGAGAAGTTTTACTCATTTCCTGGGTAGCAATTCTCTTTAAAGGAATTATTTGTAAATGTCGTTAAACTAGCATCTTCGACTGCTTTTACTCCACAATCGTAAAAACAACTACATCCAGAATCGTTTCACTTTAACAAAGTCATTTTGGTCTACAGTTTGGCAAAAAAAAATGAACTGAAATGCTTAGAAATTTACATTTTTGTCACTCCATAAATCAAAACTTACTTTACATATTAGAACAATTTTTGTGAGAATTTTGGATCTGAGCTGATAACCTTTTGCCAAGTTTTAACGAAATGCAAATTGAAACATCTGAGATATTAAACAGACAATCAAGGTTTATGGTTACATCATAAGATTATTGCCCAGTAACACTGCATACTATGGCCCCAACTCTGAAACACTCAGGCTTTATGTATGCAAGCAACCCTTGTGAACACAAATATAAGTGCTAATATAACCTCATGGCATCGAGAACACAATGTTGTATCAGCAATTGACATGCAAACTGTTTTGCTAAGGGAACATTCCTCCAAAAGATGTAGGAGGGTGTATGTGTAGAAAAGGGCAGCAAACGATGGCAGAAGCTTAATTATAGTACCATTAATGGCAGGAGGAGAACACAGCACTGAAGGCAGCCAGCAGCATTAGCTCATAGCTGCTCGAGAGCAAGTAGGACCAGCTCCCTGGTTTATGTAAGCTGGAATGGGTTCACTGGGGTCATGCTACATGGATTTTTACCAGATCGGGATCTGACCCATATCTGTAGAGGCTGTATAAAGCAAAAGATGCCACTGGCTGACAAAGAATGAAAACTAGGCACTCTCCTTGTAGGTCACCAAGGAGCATCCTGGCACTAACATCCTCTCCCTCAGAAGCCCGTGCTGTAGATGCACACCATAATGCAGACCTTATGTAGTGCTGAGGGAAGTGTTAATTAATATATTTAATCATCATATACTACAGTAAGATAAAAATAAATGGTTTGCTGGACATAAAATCTTTCCAGACACTGCATGCAGACCCATATGAAACCACTGTCCACTCCCACACCTCACAGAGGCAACACTGAGGCGCTCGTTATCAGCCTGGGATTGATTTCCACAATCACCTCCAGGAAGAGCAAAGCATGCAAACCTTAATGCATTTAAGGTTCATATTAATTAATTCTTGGCCTCTGTGAAAACTACAGACAAATTTCTGACAATAGAGAAATGGTTGTTTTAAACGGACTATTGCTAATAATGAAGGGTACACAGTACTCATTCAGCGAGAAGAGTCAGATCTGGGGAGAAGGGATTCATCTGGTGCTCAGAGATACATTGAGAGAAAACTCCAGGTCTTCAGAGGGAATGACTGGCATGGGACCTCCAAGTGAGGCTGGCACTGGTTTCATGAGCAAGAAGGAGGTTCCTTCTCCCTACAGCATTAAAAGCAGAAGAGGCAATGACAAGTCCTTTGAGGGGTCCATGTTATGTTTACAAGAGAGATGCTGAGTGCTGCAAAAATAGCTGCACTGCAAATTGTTCACCATGAGTTTACTAACCAGTAGATGCACCAAAGTTGTCTTGTTCAGCTCTTCTAACCAAAT
Source organism: Piaya cayana (assembly GCA_013389865.1). Lineage (NCBI taxonomy): Eukaryota > Metazoa > Chordata > Aves > Cuculiformes > Coccyzidae > Piaya > Piaya cayana. The sequence goes on along the minus strand of WAAB01000942.1, from coordinate 139,908 downwards.
AAATTGAGACTAAATTGTAGGCTAAGCTTTTCTCTGGTAGAAAAATTCTCCCACTCAAATTTCACCGTTCTAATTGTGGAAGCTAGAAATAAAAATGTTTTCATTCAATTACCAGTATTCAAAATGCTTTCAGCTGGACTTTGCCTCCAAAAAGATCCAAAGGCACATGAAGGACGTTCTGTATTATCATCTTTATTGGCATTACAGGCCAGGACCCCATAGGTGCTGTCCCACCACAAAATGAAGATTATTATCCCTATTTCAAATAATGATATTTTATTACAACAGTTTATAGTCCTTATTTAATCATCTCAGCATGTACTTCATGGAGTCTGCAGTGGAATCCATTCATTTCTAGCAAGTATTGGGCCAAATTGTGCTTTTACTGCCTGGAGGAGGGGTGGATGTAAAATATACAGAATAGCTGGGGCCACCCAGTAGTTCAGCAAGGCACTCTAACAGCAGCAATGGCAGATACAAGCCGAAAACATCTTTAAAGAGCCTCCAGTTCTTCAACAGAGCCATAATTATATTCTGATCATTTTTCCCATAATCATTTTCATCCAAAAATTTGCCAAAAGAATTCATCGTGAAAGGCATAGAAATCTACATTTTTGACACTCCATAAATCAAAAGCTTATTTTACATAGCAGAACCAAATTGCAGTATATTTTACCTCAACCATACTGTCTTTTAGCATTACCTGCTCCGTTTGCAGACTTGAGGATTTTTACAAACCCTTCAAATTCTCCTTGTCGTATTTCTTTTAAATTCACCATCCTCTTCATTAAAACAATTTCTCAGAATCTACTGCCTTGAAGTGCAATGTGGCCCCTAAGGCTGAACTGGCTCAGTTTTCTTCTATGATGTTGTAGAGGAACCTGGGAACACTCACCCACCACATCCTGCTGAGCTATTCCCCATCAGTTCGCGATACTCCCTCTCATGCCAAAGGTGCAGTAAAGCCTCTTGCACACACACCCAAGCTGCTAATGAATACAGTCTTGACTTCCAGCGCAGCCACTTCATCCTTGAGGGTAGAAAGGTTTCCCTGGGGAGGATGCACTTAAGAGCATTCATTCCAAGAGGAGGGGGGAGCAAGCCCGCATTTTGTGTTATTGCATAAAAAACGTTTGCTCTTCAGTTTCAACTCCGATTTCTTTTTTAAATCAAAATGAGTCACCTTTTCATTTGGGAAACTGGATCAGAAATTCATATAGTCTAACCACAACCAAATCAAAACAAAATACAAGTAAATCTGAGAATAATAGTGACTTTCAGACATGATCAAGCTGGGTTTGATTTGTTTTATTTATCAAGAGTTAAGAAACCTTGTTTCCCTTCACCAGTCCCCTGAGCCATTAGCTTTCACATTGCACCACATTCTTATAAGATTATGGGAATTTTCAATTTAGAAAATCCAAAGCATTCTGCAGCTGAGCATATTTAGTTGCATTTTACAGTTCTATTTTAAAATAATACCAATACATCTGATACCCCATACTTGTCTGTGACAAATGTTATAGGCAAACATCTTCCATTGCATAAATGGCATAGGAATGGCAATAACAATATGCTGAATATCTAAATCCCATTGTCTCAAGAGCAGTCTTAATGTTGCTGAGTTAATGAGTGAAATGAGCATTGTGGTCTAAGAGTCGCATAAATAATGGTTTCCATTGCAAAAAACCCTGTACCACCACACCCTGGCCATCTCAAAAAGCAAAGCTCTAGAGGTTTCCCACAGACAAATATATAAACCAGTGCTGAATTTCTCCCCTTTCGTCCTCTCTAAGGAAGCTAGTTTAGTGGCCTCTTTCTTTCTGGAACCTATTTTTTGTGACAAAATGCAGCTAAAACATTATGTGGTTTTTCCATGAACGGGAGTAAAATGCACTTTGTGTATATGAGCCTCTTCCCTGGTGTGAAGGTCATCCACCAAAGCAGTGGAGTGGCAATACATGCCATTCTCACAGAAATATAAATCTCTCTTTTTCTGTCTGCATCTTTTTTAGGCATAAAACAGAGTCTCCCGAGTCCTCCTTGCCCAGTCCTTAGCTGCACTGGCACACCTTTGATAGCAACAAGGAGCACATGTCCAGAACCGCATACAGATCACACCAGCAAATGCTTGGATGCAATTCTATACAGTCATAGTCCTGCTACCAGGGACTTTCAAGCAGGTCTTGGAATGGGAACAAAACATACAAAACATACACAACTGAGCTACGAGTTACAGTAACAATAGCAGTCAGAGGGACATAAAAGGCTAAGCGTTTCACAAGTCGGGTCAGTATAAGCATAACCTTTCTACAGGCACGGAAGTCAAGGCAGAGAAGGAAAGGGAGAGTTGACAAAACTAACCTGGGAACTCAGCCCTGCATGAAAGCAAGCTCCCAAATTACCATACAATGGCCCGTTTTCCTACTGCTGCAGGCACAGAAGTAGATGCTTCTTTCCCAAAAAACTCCTGAAGTGTGAAAATTACATTGACAATCTTTGGGTAAAACTATCTGCAATCTGTCATGGGCTTCGCATTTGATATCTGGCAAGATGCACAGACGACTACAGAGCATTTTACAAGGATGCAGGAGATAGCCTAAAAAATGGCCAATAGCTCCAGTGGTTTACCTGGGTTTTTATTCATTTCCAGTAGTTTCCTGATGTGGGTTTTGTCAGTGGGGATCCACAAAACAATTTTAAAAGTGCAGATGTTCCAATCTCATTGAAAACAAAGAAGGAGTTAGGTATCCAAGTGCCTTGAGAACTTGAGAAGGTATCAGGTACCACTTACAGCTACTAGCAGTAATGGAAGCCTGAATAGTGTTGGTTGTGGGCAGTCCTACTCTGGCACATACACTCAGGGTCCATCTCAAACCTGAAGGAACTTGCATGGAACCTGGTTTACTGCTTTTATCCCATAACAAATACTGTGTCTTTTGGTTTTGTTAGCACTTGTGACTCCTGGGTTTACAGAAGGCTCAGATGAAAATCAAGTAATCTATTCCATCAAAACAGGAAAGGCTCAACTAACTGAGGGTGTCAATTTAGAATATGGGTAATGGCAATAAAGCTTTCCTTAATAAGATGCTCCCCATTTTATGATGATGCTCCAGAACTACTTTTTGAGCACCTGGAATTAATAGCACTTATTTGAACTGCAGTAGCAGCTCTAGAAGCTTCAGCTGCAAGTCAAGACTCAGTTCAGTTTGCTGGTGTCTGCAAGGGGAAATGTCACAGCAGTTTGTCCTTGCTTTGGATTGCTTATAGTGTAAACCTTGACTTAAAGACAGAAGCAAGCCCAGGCAGAGGGAGCACAGAAAAATTATGAGTGAAGATTGGTATGTACAGTGCTGAGCATTCTTGCTGAGCTGTTCTCTTGCGTTCATTTCATCAGTTGAAACATCTGGAGCGTTTTAATGTTATTTTCTTTTTAGCTGTACAGCATACTGATCTGTTGGGTAGGATTCACTTTGTGCAGATAGCTGGAGCAATGTGATAAAGATTTGAAAAGTCTAAGACATTCAGATTCCATCAAAGCTGGCCTCCCACTCAAAATGAAAAGTAAAACCTGGGTCTTTTTCAAGGTGAGCTTACTCAGCACACAAGTTTTTCAAAAGGATCCTTTACTCTGAGAAATAATTGTATGATCCTCCTGACAGTAGGACCTGAGAGCAGCAACATCAGGTTATCTAAAGAGAAAGTTGGATTCTGTCTTCTGTAACTTAAAAGTGAGCTTCTTCATGAAAGTACAATATGTAAGATTTTAAGGAGAGGGCTTACCTACTTAAGGGGGTAAAAAAAAGTGTCACTTCTAGGTACCAGCTGTGTTTTATATTTCCTTGTTTAATACAGTTTTATTTACTCAAGTTTCCAGACAGGTATTCCTAGAAAAGACTTGAAGAAAATGAAACATCTTCCAACAGCAAAACTAAAAAAAAACCAGTTGGTTCTGAATTAGCATGGTTTCTTTTGCCCTGTCTTCAATTTCTGTAGCTGGCTTTGTGAGGTAGAATGGAGTATTAGGCTCGGTAATAAGAATTTTAAGATCCACTATGGAACCAAAATGCTTCCAAACCAAAATGAGTAGCCAGTGCTCATTTAGATGTGAGTCACCTGTGACTCCAGCCATAGTCCTGTGTACGGCTACATGACAAGTTACACTAATCCACACAAACAGGCAAAAGTCAAACAACCATCGTATACCATGGTGGCTTGACTGCTAGGTAAAAATTAAGTAAACCTTGCTTAGATTGTTATTTTTAAGTGTAAGGAGGCATAGGGCACAACAAAAACAACCTGACATAGTAAAAGTTTAAAGCATTGGGTAAGCTCTGCTCTGGGACAGGGGCACAGGGGAGTGAAATTTCTCTCTATAACTACCTGAGGGGAGATTGTAGAGAGGAGGGTGCTCCCAAGTGACAGGGGACAGGACACGAGGGAATGGCTTCAAGCTCTACCAGGGGAGATTTAGGCTGGACATTAGGAAAACATTTTTCACAGAAAGGGTCATTGGGCATTGGAACAGGCTGCCCAGGGAGAGGGTTGAGTCACCTTCCCTGGAGGTGTTTAAGGGATGGGTGGAGGAGGTGTTGAGGGGCATGGTTTAGTGTTTGATAGGAATGGTTGGACTTGATGATCTGGTGGGTCTCTTCCAGCCTGGTTATTCTAGGATTCTATGATTGCATGAAAAATGCTGTGCTTTCTGAGGCAGCAGCCAAGCTGTTTGGCTTAAAGACTACTGCAGACACCCTGAAAAGATGGGAAGCCACTTTGCATTCACCAAGTCCTGTCCCATGGGTATAACTAGGTGCTAGGATGGGCCAGGCTCTGAACATGGGTTATAAACCATGCTGAGTATGGAACATTAGCTCTTCACTTTATTTCTGGGCACATTCAACCACATCTTTTGCCTGCGTTCCTGTTCCATGCTTTGGCAAGTTTTGACTGCACACCTCAGAGCTGAGATACTTCTACTATGTATTGGTACTGCACTGAAATGTTTTTCAAGTATTTCAATTGGCCAATACTGAAAAAATATTCAATAGAGAATAAGCAGGCTTGTTTATTAGTGATTTATGCTGATCCAAAATAGATCTATTCTTCTTAATTTCATCCTCCTCAACTCTTAGAAAATACCACAAAACTCCGGGCTCCACCCAACACAGGCTGTAGGACATCATCTCCATTTCAGCTGGAGCTATCAAGCACAACACCAATGCCAACAGAACATTTTCAGCTGGGTTTAAAAAAACACAAGTCTAACTCATAATGTGTTTTCCTGATACGAAGTCTGCTCCCACTAACGACTAACAGATTATCAGCAATTGATAAACCTGTGGAAACACGGAGAAGATGAATCACCAAAGGAAACCAATGGCTCACTGTTTCTTCCAAACTAAGAACTGGAGAAGGGAGGAGTACCAACAATCCAAACAGGTGGCAGGATCCAAGGAGGTAAAACAGCAATAATATGTCTACAGACAAAGCATAACTAACCTGGGAGCTCCTAGCTGTGGGATGCCATGGAAGTTAAAATTTGAATGGATTCAGAAAGCAATCAGACAATTCTGTTGACTCATGAAACCCTCCTCATTCAGGAAGTCTCTGAGCCATGCAGTGCCAGAGGCAGGGCCAGGATCACATATTACTACCCCATTTTTATTGCTTTCCAAGGCTACTCTCAGCGGCAACCTGGTATAGGTGTTCCAAGGGCTTTTGTCTTGGTTTGCAGAACCAAGTCTGAATTTGAGTCAGGCACAATCCCAATCTCATCTCTGCAAACAGCACGTAGTGCCACACACAGTTTTCTCTCTCTGAGGTAAAGCAGCAAGGAGTTAAGGACAGAAAGGAAAGTGCTTGTCATCAGGAAATCAAACCCATGTTATCCATTGGTGACATGCAAGCAGTCTGAGACAAAATAACATATCTAAATCTGAAGTAGTTGTTTTCACCCTCTTTCAGAAAGCCATTTACATGATTTACATGATACATGAGAGCAGGATTCTTAATCCATTTTTGCAACGAAACTATATCGGGTAACTCTGATATGGGAGTTGAGATGCCTTTTAATTATTGTTTGTCTCAACTTTTAAGTGGACATTGTTTCTTTCAATTGTTTTTGGTTATTTAATGCAGATAAACAAAGAATTCTCTTGACATACATGAACATTTGTAACATCTTCTGCAGGATTTTGGAGTCACTTGTGGGCTCTAACTTCTGACTAGCATTGATCCAAGAAGAAGTGGGTCACTGGCAAAATAACAGTAACAAGAATGAATACTTGAATAGCGAGGAATGTCAAAACTTTTCCACAGAAGGTTCACATTTGGAGATGTGCAATGGGATGGATTTAATGATAGTAAATCCACTCCTCTCTTCTAATGTTCCACCTGCTCATGGTTTCTCTGACCCCATGTAAAGAGTATAAGCCCCCTTCTCCCAGCCACCATTTCCTACTTGCTGTTCTGAAGGTTTGTATGGGCTCCATTATCAGAAGATAATGATGCTTGCAAGAACCCTTGCAGCTGGGTCCTCTCCTCTCCCAGCTGTTGCTTGCCCTTGGGATACTCAATCTCCTTCACCCCATGTGCTGTGCCTCCTGTGGCAGATCCTGTGTCCCTGCTCGCAGCCTTCAGGTGACCAAGCAATGCTCCTGCATTCCCCTGCCCTTCCACTGTCCTGCCCTCTGCTCGGGAGAACCCAGGGACAAGGATAATTTCCAAATAGACTCTGGTAGAAAACTGGTACTGCAGAGGACTGCATCAGTGGACACTACTCCAGGCAACAGCAAGCATGGTGGGGGAAGAAGGAGGGATATGAAAGCAATAGTGAGGTGTGCGGGTTTCCTTCATGATATCTTTTTGGAGCTTGCAGATTTTATCAGCAGTCACTGCCTGGGATCTGGGCTTTGCATTCTGACAAAAATTCTGACCATTCAGCGCTTTACTGACTGCATCCATCACTGCTAATGCCAGTGTTTCTACAAAAATATATAGCTTCATCTTAAACAAGTTCCACCCCATGTTTACCTTCTTCTTGCAAAGCCCAGCCAGTAGCTTTTTCTAGACACTATGCCTTCTTGAATGCCTTTCCACTACTTGAGAAGTACAACATCTGAGTTAGGTATTTAGGGTCATAAACTGCTAGTGTTGCTGGTAACATCTTTTCTCTGATCCTAGGATCTAGGTAATACAGATTGCAGAATACTGTAGTTTGTTTGTGGGTATGGAAGTTAATTTTAATGCCAGTTTTTATACCTGAGACACTGTAAACGAATATCTTCAACTTATATTGCCCATCGTAAACTTTTTTAACCTGTGAGTCATTTTCAAAATAATAAACGTAACTATTCCATAAAAATATCTCAACACAGAAGAGCCAGAAAAGTGAAGGACATGAACAGATGGCACATCAATCTTCTGCATTTATACAATTTGTTTTTTAATGCAAATAGTGTGGGTTGCCTGCTCTTGCCTTGGATATTGTTCCAAAGATGAGCACATTTTCTTATCTTTCTGGATCAATGTGACATTTGCAGTTATCATAAAGTAGGAGCCCATTTAATGATGTTAATGCTTCCTTAATGTAAAAATAAAATCACCTCCTTTATAAAAGCAAACAGATTAAAAGTCCCAAAGAGACCATTGAAATCTGTGACATTTGCAGTTACTGGTGGCTAGATGGCTTGATTATACACAGGTAAAAAAAAATCTTAAAAGCATTGTTTACACTCATTAATCAGAACATTAAATAGGAATACTGGAGTCTCCACAGCTAGAAACAGTTTTATAAATGTGTTAATAATAAAAATGGAGACATCATTTCATGCAGCCTGTTTAGATGGTTCAAAAACCCCAGAATTGCAAACAACCAAACTTATGGCCTTATGGCAACTTGGTAAATCTTCAGACCCAAGATGTAATATGTGGTCTGCATTTTTATTTGCACATATTGGAAAGTAACTCTGCCAGCAGTCCCTGATTCATGCCTGTACCATTCCCTCCATGGTGCCACCAAGCAAGTGGCACATCACTAATATTTCTATTCTTGCCCCCAGGAAAAATTTGAATCTTTAGTTTTGTATGGGCTTTTGAGAAACAAAAACAAAAGCAAAAACGAAACCACCAACAACTGAAAACAACTTCTCTTCTGTTCTGGATTCTTACAAAAACACAAATTAAAAATTATTGCAATATCTCATTTGAAACTATTCAGAGTACAATGTATCCTGTAAGTCCCAGATTCCCAAATTTGGCTGGGGTGATATGGCATCTCTCGGGCCCTAATGTGAAAGAAGTCAGTGGATGGTTCAAAGAACACAATATACCTTATATCAAAAGCTATTTTAGGAAAAAAATATATCTTTAAACAACCCAACATTTTTTGATTTGTGATTGTTTGAAAGTCAAAATGTAGCAATGGCTTCTGTGGAAACATTATTTTGAGTGGTAAAAACAAAAACCCCAACAAACAAACAAAAACCAAACAAATCAGAAAAATCTCCTTGAACTCCACTCATGATTTTGTTCAGGAAAAGGCCATTGCTTCCTCAGCGAAAACAAGAAAGCTCTGCATGCCTCAGGAAGACACCAGTGATAACCCAGTGATAACCTCTATTGGCACCATCAGGCTGGAAGCAGCCACCACAGCCTGCTGACTCACAAAGTGGTCTGTGACAAGTAAACTCTGTGCATTATTTCTTCTTAAGTTTTTATGGTTAAAATGGGGTGAATGCTATCATCAGGAAGGGGTAGAGGAAATAATCATAGAATAAGTAAGAGTAACTGTGTAATCTAGGCATTGTCCCTGTGCAAGCTATCCCCTATCGCCTCTCCGGCTCCTTGCAGGCTTGCAGCTTCTTGTAACCACTCCTTTCTCTTTGCTGCTGAATGTCCTGTCCAAAAAAGCCCAGCTTGTAGGGGCACTGAAACAAATCACAGACACAGACATTGCTTGCGCAGCTGCACTCACAGGGTAGGTGCTCACAACCACTCCCTGTGCAGTACAATCAAAGTGGGCCAGGGGAAAAGGCGAGTGGTAGAAAGCTGAATTTACTGCACAGCCCACAGACGAACACTTCTTTATCACTGTTCGGGAGATCCTGCCCCCAGACACAAACACAAAACAGGGGGTATATTGCTATTGGGAACAAATCCCCTTTGAAATAACTTACTAACTAGGAAAGGTAATGAAAAAACCCCCTTTTAATTCCCTGTCCTTCCCCTTCTGAATGAGCTGTTAAAAGACCAAGAAAAACTGTTATAGTGATACCATAAAAAGAAAAAAGCCCAAAAAAACAAAGAGCTCTCAGCTCCAGGCGTGTCCGAGGGGCTGGCAGGGAGAGACAGCGCCCACATGGGAAAGTTCTGTCACCCCATCTGAGATATCACTTAGCGGTGGCAGCTCTCCAGAGGCAGAACGGGTCCCACCTGTTTGCAATGTGTTTAGCTATTAATATTTATATAGTAGTTCAAGTGGGTATAAAAAAAAAAAAAGGATGAATTTCATCAAATTGTATGTCATCTCTTCATAGTGTAAAATAAAAACCGTTGCAGCAGGGGAAGAGGGGAATGGCTTGTTTTCTTGCCTTTCTGTGGAGTGAAATGTCGTTGCTCTCAAGATGTCTCAGTGCAAAGCATTTGGCAATCACCTTGGTGTGATCCACACCTTGACATCCAGGCTAAATACCACGGCCACGGCCTTGCCCCAAAATCACAAGGCTTTGAATAGCACCATACAAATAACACATTTATTTGATCTGTGGTTCAACTTACAACATCAGGAAAAAAAAACCCAAAAGATTCACATTGACGGGGAAGCATTTTCTAACGCTTCACTTACTGTGCAGAAAAAAAAGCCTCCAATAATACTTTATTTTTAAATTTTCTAAGGTACCAATTCATGGAGTGGTGTGAGGATGAGTGATGTCCAAGGGCAGCCAATTTTACTCCACAGAGGTGAAGCCCCAGGGATGTTTCCTAACTAAGAAGATATAGGTGTCACAGACATGCTGCTGGAGCTCAGACCTTTTGGTTCAATTCAACAAGCCATACATGACAAAGTCACTACAAGCTCTGAATCATGAAATTTAGCTCAGCTCTCACTGCTACTTGCCATTTAGTCTTAATCCAATCTCTCCAAGAGCTTTTATTTCCATCTCCCTAATCAAAGCAGTTTTATTTGCTATCATAAATTTTCGGCATTAGATTTCATGAAATCTATACAAAGTTCTGTATACTCCTGTAGTGAATTCATTTTAATGAGAGCACTTGTTTCTGTCATGCACACTCATCATATTAAAGGTTTTCTGAAACCTGAGTGACTTCCTTCCAGAAATAAAGAAAAGAAGAAACTCACTCCTCTGTCTTCAGCTTCTATCCACTCGAGCACTTTTAAAGTTTGCAGTTTAAACAAAGAATCTCTTTTTCATGGTCCATTCAGTAAATGCTTTTAAAGAGCAAGATCTTTTAAAATTTCATCCTCCTCAATGGTCTGTTGTTAGTAGAGAGTAAATTTTTTTTGTGTATAACTCAGGGAACATCTTGCTTTGGGAGCACAGAGGATAGGAGTATACATATGAGTCTATTTGCCACTGTGGTCCTGCATCAAGTAACAGTCAATGTATACAAGTACAGAGGAATAGGATTAGCCCGCAAGGAAATCCACTAGCAAGTTTGCCAGCAATTCCTGGAGTATTGAAGGGAACCTTTTCCTTGCCTTGTCCTATCGTGAGCTCCAAACTCATCAGAACTGGTTTATATGGGGAAAAAGTAATTTAACTTTCTCTCATATCCTTAGTAGTATTTTTATCTGATAAGTATGTCTGGGTGAAGATGCAGACAACTGAAAGGCTGATCGCTTCAAGCTTCTGGCATAACCTGAGAGTATAAAAATCTAGAATAGTCACAGGAAGCCTATTTTCTTTTTATGCTTCTACCTAGATTTTGGGAGTCTGTTGAGAGCATGGTCCTATTTGCTGATTTTGGCAACACTAAATCTTGTTAACAATTTTGTGTCACTGATAAGGATGATCCATGTGTAATGTAGTCTTCAACAAAAGTTTTCTGTGAAGAACTAGGTAAGTTTAAGAAAGGCAGCCCCATGAAAGCACAGATTCAAGTCCTGCATTTCAGGCACTGTGTACACCACCTCCAGACTATTTGGGTGGATAAAGGAGGCAGGGGTTGGCTTGCTCCCTTACAAATGCAACTTGGCTGATTGCCTTAGCACAAAGATCTGCAGCAGACCAAGGCAGACATCCCCCCTCCTTCCCATGCTCAGAGCAGAATAGCGTGTCTGAAGGGAAAATGGGGGCTACCCTTTGGCAGGGAGCTCAGAGTCTGAGAAAGTCTCCAAACTCTAGGGATGGCAGCAACCAGTCTTGTTCCTTTTTCCATCATGCATGCACTTAAGCTTGGAGGACCAAGTACGGTTCTTTGGCTTTGAGCCTTAAAGGGAAAAAGAAATCCCTAATTTTGTGGTCTCCATGTACTAATTAACAGCCTTATGTATCTCCAAGTTCCAGTTTTTATCTCCAGGCATCCTCTACAGTTTTGCCTTTGGATCAAATCCAGAGCAAAGGTACATGTTTCTGGTAGACAGATGACAAAAATTCCTCTCTGGATCTGTCAGGACATCTTCATCAAGAACAAGCTGTTGTTACTGGCCAGTCGAGGTCTGAGTGCCACTTTGATTTACTCCTGAAATTAAAATGTCTGGCTGAACCAACTGCAGACAAAGATTTTACATGCCTTCTCATTTGATCTTAACTTTCTGCGCATCCCTTTCAGTGAGATCAAGGAGACTGACTCGTGTTGGGGTGTTTGAGTCAGAGGAAAGGAATCAGCTTTACCTCTATGGGCAGCTCTGATGCTTCACAAAGCACGTCTACATAGTTTAAAAATAATTTTTCATGAGAGAAAAGACAAAGGAAGTCATTGGTGAGAGTAGCAGAGAACAGACATAAGGAAGCTGATTGCATGGGACATTTTTTAATGCTTATACTGATTTTCAATTAAAACAGTCTTCCACTCTTTAGAGGTATAGAATTGGGTGGGAAAAGATATCAGTAAGGAGCATCAGATTCAAGTCACTTATTACATTACCCCTAACCACTTTGAATTCAAGGAAAATAACGTCTGAATGTGGATTCAATTTATTGTTATAAAAAATCATCCCCAGCTTTTAAGAAAGCAGAAATTTGAAAAAGAATACATGAAAAATCAAACCCACAAGAATACAAAAATAACACTGCAAGTCAAATCAAGGTCCATCTAGGCTATCAATTCATCTCCCAGAGGAACTGGTACTGGATACCAAGCCCAGTTAGTATAATTTCTGTTTAAAGAATATGGGAATTCTTCAGAACGAACAAAACCAGGATTCAAATCCTGTCCCTGGCTGGCCACTGAAGCTCCATCACTTCTAGCTCATGCCAGCAAAACGCCAAATCAGCCTCAAACTTGTCGCAGCAAAATTTTTTGACAAATTAATCTCAGTCTTAGGGAATTGAGAAACTGGATAAATTGAAGCAACATTTTCTCTGTTGCAAACCCATGACACGTCAGATAGAAAAGCCTGAGTGCTTCCCCGTTATGCCATCCCCTCTGCTTCCTTCCCAAAAGCATCCCACTAGAGCAGACTGCATGCCTCCTCCCACCTCCCTCAGAGGACACGCAGAGGAGTAGGACTATGGGCTTGGCAAATCTCTGCTTCTGCCCTCAACCTCACCAGTTCTTGGAGATAAGAAATCACCCGAGACCTTGGTGGGGCAGTTTTCCTGGGCTGAGGGAGATGCTTTGACAGCCATGCTGGGAAACACTCAGTGCCTGTTTCACTTGCTTCGTGTCTGCTCTGTGGTGCAGAAGAGACACCATCAAACAGCCACATATATTACCACTTTGTTTAAATCAATTCCACCTCCATTCAGATGAGTGTTGAAACCCCCGTGTGGCTGGCAATTCCTAGAAGAGGACAGATCTTTTCCAAAAGCTAGGCTGAACTTAAAGTAGATACAAAATAATACTATAGATTTTCTTTCTCTCTTTCACTCATCACAGCCCTAAGATTAGCATAAAAATGTGCTATCCTAACTAAGCAGTCTGTTAACTGATAAGCTATCAAAAAATCATCTGTTATTTTTATAGCTCAAAGGCAGATGCCATTTCTAGAACCAGAGTTGATTGAGTAGGATTTTTAGTGCTTTGTAGATTTACCATTGTAAACTTGAGGTATTTTAAAACAAAATGATTCAAGTCTTGAAATATTACTTCAAAAGCAATCAAGCATTAGGATTTTTGCTGGTCTTAAGTTTTATCTGGGATGAAATAATTTAATCTCATATCATAAAGAATTTGAGTTGTTTTCTAATGTGCACACTAAAAAAAAAAATCTTTTCTGCATTATGGTTCAAATCGATGTAATTACTCAAAAGCATGGATGTCAAAGCTTCCCAGCTCCTCCTGCAGGGCTCCCCTTCTGTACATTCTGTTCCTATCCCCCTTCTTGGGAACATATTTTGTGAGGACCTCAGACAGCCAGTTGCAATCAAGCTTTCTGTACCAAGTTTAATGGTTTAATTGGCTTGGCACTGATGAGATGCCCTGCCAATACCTGTCCGATTATCCTGCTGTGTGTTGCACAGGTTCTTCGTTGTAAAGCTGAAGTGCTCATGCCACTGCGGGAAAGGAAAGACTAGCAACATGTATGCTGCACACAGTAAATGAAGTACACTGAGTTTTTTGATAGCAGGCAGAATGGAATGGGGCCAACTTGCAACTCACAGGAAGAGAGAGGCAAATGTGGAACAACACTAACCCCACCTTGTGTAATGTGGCTGCTGCACTGGGAAAGTGTGTATCGCTGTGGAGAAGCCATCAGCAATAGACAAGAGTACCAAAAAGCTCCAGTGGGGTTTTTTTTTTCCTTTCATAATGAGACACAGGTGCCGACAGGAATTAAGAGTCTGCAACCAGTTACTGTGATTAATATTGAACTTTTGTGAGGTCTACAAGCTTTCACATCAAGGCATTGGAAAACTGGCCTTCCAGAGCAGCTCTTCCACATTTTATACCCTTCAAAACAATTAGACATACCTACAAGCTGATGTCCTCCAAGAAAGCGGTATGACATTATCCCCAAAAGACAAATACCAGGAATGTCAAAACATGCATATCACCTATTTTCTGAGGAACTTGCCTCTGAAATATTTATGTGCTTACAACGGCATGAGTTTGAGGGCTTTGTCGGGATGGGCATCCTTTCTTACTAGTTTTTACTCAGTTCAGGGTTCTCTGCACCAGAAATGAAATCATATCAATCAGAAAATTGACTTAGGTGGGGTTTTTTTGGAGCAAGACATACTCAAGCAGCCCAAAGAGACAGCAAAGAGCCAGAGTACCTAGATACAGCCTGACAGACCAAGAATTCTGGTGTTTTTTTGGTGTTGGCTGAGCACAACTGACATTTTAGGATGACACATAATTGCACTTATCATCAGTTAAACCCAGCGCATGGTCACTTGCACTGCTGGTCTGCATAATGATGTATACGCAGCTGGCTGAGAGCTGCAGTCGAATGCTGTGAGCTGCTGGGAGCCTTCTGCAAGTTTCCTGAAGGATCCCCGTTTCCACATGCTCTTGACTCCTCCTGCAGGCAACTGAGCTCTTCATTACACAGCAAATACCTTCCCCAAAGCACATTCGGCTTTCCTCCATTACCCTCTTCAGGGACAGAAGACCCAGCAAAAGACTTAATGAAGTTAAGATAAGCACTGATTTGTCTTCCTGAGTCTATGGGGTATCCAGCCTACAGTTGCTTCCCTCAGCTCAGGTACTGCCCCCCTGCACATGTTATCTTGGGGGGATCTTGCAGTCTTTGGAGGATAGTGAAGGCAGCACAGCAGGTGACTTTTCCAGCTACTTGCTGTATGAGGTGTGGATCTTTCAGGTTCCTTGCCTCCCTCTTTGCCACACTGTGGGGGCTGCATGGACTTAAGGAATAGTTGTAGCTTGGAAAAGGGGGAAAAACACCCTGATATTCATTGTCTCTCAGGGAAAGATGCATTTTTCATGCAGAATCCCTGACTGTCTTCCATTGCAGACATAAGCTGACCCTGTCGTTGCTCCAGTTAAATTGGAAGCTGTGTTGGTGTGGCCAGTCCTAACCTCAGTGTCAGTTTGTGTGTCCAGCTGCAAGATGGGGTGCCAGGCCCACAGGGATCCCTGGGTCCTTGTGAGCATGCACTGCACGCAGAGAATTAGCTCCTGCTTTAGTTGCCCACCTTAACATGTTGGCTTGCATCACGGTGACCTGGAGAGGTAACCTCATCCAGCTACCCTTCAGTAAACATTAGAAGTGCCTGCCTACTTTTAGGGTTTTACAGACCTTATGCTACAGGAAACGAAAATTAAATAACAAAAGAAAACGAAACTAAAATAAATATTTCCACCAGCTTTTCAAACAGCAAAGACAAAGCTCTCCATGTAGTGACGACTGTTTCCCACACGTGATCTCCTGCTAACCCTCTGTCACTGCTGGGAATGGCTCCAGGTTTCAGCCTCTTCCGTGAGAGTGCTAGGTGAACTGGGAGATGGCACCATGTGCTCTGATATGTGCTACCAAAGCTCTGAGTGAGTTACAATGGCATCCTAGAGATTCATATGGTCCAAATAAATGAATGTTAAATATTGAGCACAGCAGGATACTGAAGCAGGTTAAAAGCTGCTGTGTGAAAACTAAAAGAGCATTAATGGTCCAGAGATGTTTCAATGTGCATGAATTTGCCCCGTCAACTTTTAGCAGCCAGTTCCCTAAGAGGCCTCAGTTTTTGCCAGCTATCTCCCAAAGACAAGGGCAGATACGTTTTTCTTGCCCAGAATAGTTAAAAGTCATCAAACAACTCTGTACTTACAAGGCCAACCTTTCCTGACCTTTCCGGCTAGACCAACTCCTGTTACATCAACCTCTGACCTTGAGCCTCCTTAATAGCAATATTCCTGGGCACTGTAATTTCCCTCCCACTGTGTTGGCTCAGGGAAATATTTACTGTCTTGGTTTCAAGATTTATTTTTCAACAGAAGTGGCAGAGACCACCCTATTCCACCCCCTCCTCATGCAGTACAAGTGAAGTAATTCCCAAGATATTATTTTACCCGAACAAATGTGCTTCATAGTCTCCTTAGCTTTGTATGAAGCCCTGACTTCATATCAAAATCAAACAGGGACCTTGTCAGATTTGAGATGGATATAAACAAGAAATGGGAGCCCATAATTGGTGATGGAAATCAGATAAGCTCCTTTTAAATACAACCATTGATAGAGAAATGGGAACTCAAATTACCTTTGATTAAGTCTCTTAAGAAAAAAAAGTGAGGGGGAAGGAAAGGAAAGTCTGGGTTAGTAAAACCACCCTCATGGATAAAATCACTTGGAAAGAGGTGGAAGGAGGTGGCTGCAGCTTGTCAAACTCTCCAGGCTGAATGCAGCAAAACTGGAGCCAAGGAGAAACTCCTCATGCATAGTAAGCAGTGCAAGTACTTGTGACAGAGGGTCCTACAGAAGGAACCATGACAGGCATTTCACCTCTACCTGATGCCCTTATTACCCCAGCCTCTGTAGACTAAGAAGGAACTTCCCTGATAACTTCTAGGCAAATCACCTATGGATCTGGTTGTGAGCCTCTCTGGTGTACCTCTTAACAGCAGAAAAAAAGGTTTGTTACTGGGGATCTGGCTGCCCTCTTCAGCTAATCTGAATTAGCTGAATATAATTAATTCTATTAATAGAATTAATTATATTAATTGTAGTGACCAGGGACTTGTAGATATTTCATCCAGTGGGGAATTAATCTCCCATTACTATTCAAGTTAAATTTTTGGATATATACCAGGCAGGTGTAAAAGAATGACTTCCAAAACAAGACTGAACTAAGCAAAAAGAAGGAACAATGTACTTTGCACGATGTACTATTTTTTCAGTAGCCTTTTTTTCCATTTCCGTGACTTGCTTGCTCTTCCTGCCTCTCCCTGCCCTCATAACATGGCTTCTTACATACTCAAAAAAGAACTCTTCCTGATTTGAAAGCAAACCCCAAGCCCAAAGTATAACTGTACTCCAGAGGAAGACAGATGACGACCAGGCAGGCTCACCAAAATCCCCCAAGAAGCCATCAGCTCTGCTTAGCTGATGATGAGTTGATGCTGAGCTCTGCTCACAGTCCTGTCTAGGAGGTGCAGCCTTTGCAGGACACAGGCAGAGGTGCTCTGCATCTCCCCCAGAAAAGCTCCCAGTGCCTGTATCACACCAGCAAAAAGGGATGACTCACTTTTTACAAATCTGCTTCCGAAAATTGCTTCAGAGCTCTGCTAGTGCTGAGCCTGAAGAAACCTGTGGCAGTCGTGAGCCAGGCACTGCGCACACATTAACTACTCCACTGCCCTTTGGGCTGGGAAGGGTTTTGAAAAGGAGTGACGGGTGTTTTACCTGCTGCCGCACAGAGAACAGCTGAGAGCTCCCACTAGACAGCATGAAACTGAGCTGTATGTGTGATGCCATGTGTTCTTACCCTGAGAATGCTGTGGTGCCAGGTGCTGCTCCTCGCAGTGTGGAAGGAGGGCAGCACACCCAAGAAAGCCTGTTCCTGGACAGGCAAGCAGCTGGCATGTGGGAGAGGGGAAAGGCTGAGCAGGATCAGCAGGACAGGGGGTGTTACCCCTCCAGGCGGCAGAAGGAGCTGTGCAGGGGAGAACCGGGCAGAGAAATGCTGAGATTTGCTTTATTTTCATTTAAGGCTGCCAAATAACACCGTGTCTCTCCTGTGCTAAGCACCTTATGCTCACGCACAGACAATCTGTCTCTCCCTGGAGCTTCCCAGGGCACCTGGCCACCAAGGGAAGGCTGCCCATGCCTGCTACACAAACCAGCACAGCCTCACCAAGACATTCGTGTGGTACCTGGGTGACAATGCACTGTACAGGCACAATTAAGGGGACACACACTGCGTTAGATGCCAAAAGCTCTTTTTCACACAGTACACCCAGCTCTGAACATGATCCAAAATTATGCGTTCAGGGGTGTGCATTGATGTAACCACATTGAAGTCAAGGTCATCCTCCAGCCTGTCACTGCATCACCTCACCTGAAATCACAGGCTGGGTTGCTCCTGTGCTCCTGAGTTTTGGATCAGGCAGTCAAGACTCAGGACAGGTACAATTACTAAGCTACTGTAAGTAATACCATTGGCTTAATTACAGATGAAAACCCTATTTGCAGGTCAGTACTCTGTCAAGATAAATAAGCGTTTTCACACAGTATTACGTTTCTCTTTTTCTTTTGGCCGATAATATTGGACACTGCCCAAGTGTGTCCCTAATGACCACAATAATCATTCTTATCTGGACTCTAATCAGTGTCATATGTAACCTTATCACGCACACATCTTTGTAAACATGCAGTGTTTAAACAAGTGTAAAGTCACAAGGAACTCTAATATTTTGATCAAGTTTATGAAACAAACTACTCAGTTTTTGAAGAATAATTAAAATTGAAACTTTGACTCTGGAAAATTGGATATTTGGGGGCTACTGGGTTGAAATACAGCTGCATGCAAAACTGATCTTTATAGGGACAGATGAGTCCCTCTGTGCAGATAAAACCCAGATTTTAAATATTTCTTTTAATTGTTATTGTCTTTGTGCTCAAGGACTGATTGTGGGAAAAATGCCATTCTCTGACCATAAAAATAAAAAGAAAATACAATAAAGCAGTAATTGGTCAATGATGATTGAACTAACGACTTTACAGTGCCAGTCAAACACACATAATAATTGCTCTTTGGACTCTTTATGAAGGTACACCACTGTTTCATAAGACTAATCCAGCATTATAAATTCTCCATTTTATGTCAGCTTCCGTCATTACCACATAAGCTTTATGATAAATTGCATGCATTATTCAAGTTTCTTAATTTAGAGAACATAAAGTGTGATAAAAGTGAAGGGTTATCTCCAGCAAAAGCAGATCAGAGGCAAGTTGTGACCAAGATGACAATTACTACTTTGTTGTTTTTTTTTTTCTTTAAATCTGGATGACAAGGCAGCACCACACTGCCCACCAACAAGTGGCCAAGGAGATCAGGTCATTGCCTGGGTTTTCTGGCATCCAGCTGTGACTTGCTGCTGGAGCAGATCACTCGGTTGTTTGTCTTCCTCCTGATGAAGAACAGAGGGTAGCTTCATGTAATAAATAATAGGGAATGTTTCCAGGTATCTTACATGCTGGTGTCATAGTTGCTTGTTGAGATCAGAGTTTGCCTGTGCTGTCACTCAGGGGAGTCCCCACTCTAAGGCTCAGGCATGGCAGGGAGTGGAAGGAGGAGAGCACCAAATCTATCAGTATCTCTGTACCAAGGGTCAGTATGGCTGAGGAAAGGCAGCAGACTCCTGAGATCCCTTTATTGCAGGAGGGAAAAAGGAGCCTCTCTTTCCCCCCCCAACATCCCTGTTAAGGGCTTACAGATAGGCCATAAATTGTTGGTAGTGTTAGATGGAAATGGGAAACCTTTCTGTTTTCCTTAATGCATATCTGGAACCTAACAGTGCTCCCAGAACACATATTTCACTTCTTTGTTTCCTCTCTTTCAAATGTCTTGGAAATGTATCAGGAGGAGACCATGATTTAAATTGCAACAATAGGATAAGCTCCTCCAGCACATCTCCATCCTAGTTTTGCCCTTGCTCCCAGTCCAAGATCTGCCCATTGGGATGTATCAAGAAGCCTGCTGTCCACTCCAGTGAAATCGCATGGGGTCCACTCCCTGTGTGGTCAGTTCTGAGACTGCACAGCCTCTGTCAAGTATGCTAATAAAGTTCTCAGTATTTGGCTGTGTGATTGTCTATCAAACACAACCACAAACAAAGCATAACAGCTGTCAGTCATTTCTAACTAACAGGGGCTGTCTCCATCTTGGTTGGACTCGATGATCTTGTGGGTCTTTTCCAATCTGGTCATTCTATGATTCTGTGATCCTCCAACTGGACAGCCCCTTCTGGAAATGACTGGTCAGAGCACAAAGCGACATAGACTCTGACTCTGTGCCAAAAACCTCTGTGCAGCGCCACAGGCTTACATTAATGTGATCTTTGGCATTTTGGTATTACCCATGAAGCAACATAAGCTTCCCCCAGTGCAGGCTCTGCCACGGTGGAAGAGCCAAGGGAAGCCATGTGCCAGAAGGAGCTAAAGAAAGAAGCCTCAAACCAAGGCTGCTCAGAGACCCAGGCACATCCCTTGCATGGTCCAAATTGTAAAAAAACCCAACAAACCCACCAAAGCCACACTAATGAGAAATATCAGACAGAGATAAAATTCTCACATGGAGGAGATAAAATGTTCATGTACGTCAGTGAAACCCCTATAGCACCAAATCACACCATAAACTCTGCGTATCCACATACAAATCCGTAAGGGAAGAAATTAACACTTTTCTTTGGGTTCCAGGGTAAAGCACTGAAACAATACCACAGAATCACAGAAACACTAGGTTGAAAGAGACCCATTGGATCATTGAGTCCAACCATTCCTATCAATCACTCAACCATGCCCCTCAATGCCTCATCCACCCATCCCTTAAACACCTCCAGGGAAGGTGACTCAGCTACCTCCCTGGACAGCCTGTTCCATCATATGCTGTTATCAGCATTGCACCATCATATGCTGTTAAGCACATATTGGCACGGCAAGATTTGCAGCCCAGGCTGTAACCACACTTCTGATGGAAAGGTTGAAGATACAACTCAAAAGAACAAGG
This sequence comes from Piaya cayana, assembly GCA_013389865.1. Lineage (NCBI taxonomy): Eukaryota > Metazoa > Chordata > Aves > Cuculiformes > Coccyzidae > Piaya > Piaya cayana. The sequence continues at coordinate 119,098 of WAAB01000942.1, read as the reverse complement.
AGGAATTTGCAGTAAAGGGGAAGTTGAGGGAGAAATTTGAACATTAGAACCACCGCTGTGTGCTAGGCAGTGGGGGTCCCCCCACAGTAGGGTGCTGCCTGGGACTGTGCTTCCTTGCCTGACAATTTGTGTGTCTGAGAAGCTGGAGTTGCAGGGAATGATGATGGCACAGGCCCTGTGTGCACTGGAGGGTTGGGTGTCCATACCTCGCTTCTGCTTGGCACAGGGAGCTGTTCGTGTATGCAGTCATTCTGGCTCAGGGCTGGGGCAGGACAGCTGGCATATGCAGACTGTCTCCCAAAAAGCCATGCCAGGGAGCTGGAGGTGCATGGCTGAAATGCAGTTTTCGTAATTAAGCTTTTGCCCATTGTATGTTAACTTGAAGAACGTGCCGAGATTACCTTAGCCATGGAGCTCTGAAAGAACGAAAATTTAGCTTTCTTCTGCATCAGAGACTTATCAATGTGCATTATTCAAATGAGATCCAGGTACATGGTAAAGGGAAACCACCAGAATTAGCCCAGATTGTAGAAGACAAAGCCTTCCTTGTACTGCAACAGACTTGAAGTACACCTGTATCATAACATTAGGAGTTACAGCTTTGTGTAAGGGCACAGAAGTTCCTCAGACCTGACCTTGACCCACAGCTTCTGGAGAGAAGGGCAACTTCATCAGCCCTCAGCCTCTGCAAAACCAAGAATAACTGCCTGGTAGAAATTTAGAAATAGTAATTTCATCCTGAGCTGCCATCAGACAACAATGCTATTTCGACACAAGGGACGTGGGCTGGGACTGAGGCAGCACCCAGGAATGTGCTGCAGCCTTTAACCGTCCTGTGCCTGTGGCCCAGGGGCACCACCCAGCCCAACAGCTCTGGGGCGAGGGGATTGTTAGAGGCTGGCCACTGATATTTTAAATGGTGAACACTTACTGTACTGATCAAAATTTATATTTGCTCTGTGCAGGCAGCAGTCTCAAGCATCAAAGCTTCTGTTTCAACACTGTGCCAAAACCCATAAAGTTTAAGGCTTGACCAAGCATTGATTCAGCACTAAAGCAGAAGCCTAGACTCTGGAGACTATTAAATATCTGGATTAAATAAACACTTTGAAAATACCTCTAGTGATGCTAATAAAAACTAGGACTAAAGAAATACATAGGTGAACCTTTGTTTGCTGAGTAGTTTTTATTTTCATATATATAATATTTACAACAGGAAAACATGTTTTCTAAAATAACTATAAAAATAAAATAATTTGGAGGGAAATCAAGGTGCTAAATACCAGTATTTTAAGACATAAGTAAAATTAATTCTTGTTCACAGGGCTTAGGGGTGCTGCTAACACTTTCTGTTTCTCTTATGGGGAAAGAAGACAAGGAACGATCAGTGAGCATGAAAGAGCAGAGACAAGGAGGAGAATGTGAGTTACAGAAGCATCAGTGGCAGCCAGCACAGCTTCAGAGTTTCAAAGGTTCAAAGATTCAGACAAAATCCAGATATATTTTTGGTGGCAAATTCATCAGAACTTTTGATCAGGCTGGTGCAGATGGTGCAACTGCACACCTGCGAGCCACTTATGCCCCAAGCCTGAGCTGACCCTGCCACATATGGGAAACAGCCTTTCCCCTCTCCTTATCCAAGCACAGCCTGATCAGTAGTACATTACCAAGAACAGAAAGGCCAGAAACACCTGGAAATGCTCATAATTTCATCTATAATTTCACTCTACCATCCCTTTATCTTAGACATGCTATCTTGGAGTGATGTGATTCCCCAGAAATAAACATCAGTTAATGGATAGCATTTAGAGCTCTAGGAGCAATTCTACTCGGAGTAATGGCATAGCAGGACAGAGAGCATGTGTACTTATGACTTACAGTGAGGTTTAAAAAATTTTCTTGGGGCTAATAAATGGAATCCCATCGGTGTACATGTGGGATTGTGCAGACGATGGTGGAATGTGAAGGTCCTTGTTAAGTTCCAGCACTATGACCAGGGCAATACAGAGAGAGACAGCCAGGGTAGTTACTCATAGAGGGTAGCTTGGATTGAGAGAGGGAGGGAAGATGTACACTACACTCCTTAGAATCATCTGGCTTAGTAGCAGAGTCTAGTCCATCTGGAAGGAATAATTAATTACACCCCACCTCTATTTATGTCCAATTTTAACAGCAAATTTCCTACGATATAAAACATGACCTGTTAACAGTCAGACGCAGTGCTAACAAATGCCAATGATCACTGTTTTACCCCGGTGCTTTGGATTTAAAGAACAAATCAGATAAAGGTATTTTGACATCCATCTTTGCAAAATGACCTAGTCAAGAAGAGCATTTGTCATGATTTTCTCGTCTTTCTAAAAAGTACTGCTATTAAACACTACCAGACTGAAAAAAACCCCAAACCCAAAGATCTGATTAAGACGAGTTATAGCCTGGCTAGAGTGAAAACCAAGTTTGAGGGTGGGCCACAGAGGTCTTCTCACAGCTCCAGCATCATCAGAGTCATCAAATGTGTACTAATGCACAGTCAAACAGAACTACCCAACAGAAGCTGACAAAGTTTCACTGTAAATTGTTCTGCCTAATAAAGTAGCTGTCGTCTTCTTCCTCCTTGTCGTATTTATCCATTGACAAAACCCACTTGGTGTCTCATTGGTTAATATTCCCCAGAGCATCCCCATGCTGCCCTGCCTGCACCTACTGTGGATGTGCATAACTTGTGTTATCTGTGAGACCTAAAATGTTTCCACAGAGACATTACTTACATTCATATTTTCTTCTGTGATGACAAATGGATTTAAATTCATTCCTACTATTAAATTTTTATCATTGGGTTTGATAACTTTTAGGTCTCGATTAAGCAATCAGCAAAGAAAGTCAATGGAGACAATGTCAAAGACAAACACAAGGCCACAAAGATGAAAGCATAGTTACAAAATGATGACTCCTGCCCTCATTAGTAAACAGTTGGGTTACTTACAGCCAAAACATACTGTAAGTTGGGGAGATGATGCACTGAACGCCCTCTGAAGAAGGAATTATAGTAATCAAGTCTTGTGGTCAAAAAGACCAGGGCTGCTCCTAGTAGTTCACTGCAGGACACAAAATGCTCACCACAGCCTACGCAAACTTCATAACAGAAAATAAAAACCAACCAAAACCCCAAAACTCAAACCCTTTTGATATCACATCAACACATAGCAGATTTGCAGAGAAAGTATGGGATCAAAAGCCTTGCGTGGGCTACCAAATCCATGAACAGCCCCCGAGCTTCCCTTCTTGCTACGAAAGGGAACACTGGAAGGAGCATCTTTCTCCCGTCTCTCTTACCCCATGTGGGATTCCTTTAAGATGAAGAGAAACATGCTCAGACATTTCTTTCAGATTAAATCAGAGTACCTTTACATTGTCCACAACCAAAAAAAAGGATACTGTTGTAGAACAGTCAGGAGCCACAAAATCCATCTTCTGCTTCCAAGTGACCTATCTACCTATACTGCACACATGATGAACACAGGGACTTGTGTGGCTTGTGTTGCATACCAGACCCTTCAATGGCACACATGGATGCCCAGAGGCCCTTTATCTTCTAAAAATAATGAACTAGAGCTCTATCAGTTGGGGCTGCTGGTCACCAGAACAGCCCCTGGGAGGAAGTGCTGCTGGGTGGTCAAACAAAGCACCTGGTAGTCTTTTAGAAAAGCAATAAAATGCTCTTTCTAGGATGAAATCTCTACACTGGGGAGTCCCTGGAACCCAGGCAAGCTTGGGGTAACAAAATAATGTAGTTTTGGTCAAATAAGGAGATGGGAAAGCATCTTTGAAATAAGAAAGCTTGAAGTTAGCCCAACAGCAGTCCCTCTCCCAACATTGATCCTTAAGGATAATTTTAGACAGAAACATCCGAGAAAGAACATTTACTCCTAATCTAGTCTCTTATCTCCCTTAGGAGAATTCTTATATGTCACTCAGTCTACCTTTTAAAGCCCACAAATTAGTAAAACCCAAATACTTCACTGCTCAAGCCTACAGTCAAAGCATTTCTGTCCTCCAAATGTATTTTCCTATTTCTGAAAAGTCTTGAAATACCCAAGGTATCTTGGTGCCCGTTAGCAGATGATTTTGGTAACTGGCAAAAAATAGCAGCCTTTCTTTTTCAGAGCACTGATCTTGAATTACAGAAGAGTATTGCAACTTGCATTTGAGGTTTTCTTCAGGTGATGAAGGATGTTATAACCCTTTAATCTCAGAATGAAATGGCAATCTAAGTGCCAAACTGCAAGGAAGTTGTTGATTCAATCTGGAGGAACAACCTTCTGTAAAAGAGCCAGGAGTGTAAGGTGAGGTGATTTCCTGAAGAAGCAGTTCTGGTGCATGGCCTGGGTTGCGGCTGGAGATTTAGCCCCAGTCACAGTCACCAAGGGGTGATCCTTCTTCCACAGAAACCTAAACTTTGTGTTTTGTGTATTGCCGAACCTGTGAACGTCACTATCTGTCACACACAGCAGAAAGTCCTGAACCAGAACAGTTTCCTCCATGTCCATGAGAGCAGTACGGCTGTGCAGAGATATGCTCTTTTATCTTTATAAAAGAAGTTCTGCATAAGAAAAGTTGTCCATACAAATAGTGAAGTTAACACTCCATGAAAACTATTGGGAGCACGGAGCCACAAGGCTAACAAACACACATAGGGGAGCCCTGAACAGAGAAGAAATATGAAAATTAGCCTTCTGAGGCATGTGATTTCCTACTCTGTCTATTCAAATTAGCTTAAATTTTCAAATTCACTATCAGGAGGCACTTTCTGCCAGCATTTAAGCATTTTGTTCTGAGGGGTGAATTTCTTAGTTGCTGGAAGCTATAACAGCATCTCAAAAAGAAAATCATGGAGTTCACTTCTCTGCCCCAGCCTCTCCAGTCCTGTCCTTGAACTCACAGCTACGAAACATCCGTATACTGGCTCAGAGCTGCATTGAGATCATGCTTTATATGAGAAGGAAACAGTTGGCAATCATCTGAAAACGTCCTTTAACCTTTTTCTAATATGGCTACTCTTACAACTTCACTTTTCATGACTGAGTTGCACTTTCTCTTTCTTTAACTTGTATTTTATTGCTCTAGAAATATTTGGAGGTCGATGCATTTAGCCAGTAAATCATCTGGGGCCTCTGTTCCTCTGAATGGAAGACTGGTATTATGAAACCAAAGTTTCTTTTCCAGCACAAGGCTGCCCAAAAATGCTGTCAGGTTTGGGCACTTTTAAATCTGCTGAGAGCATCTGCTTGCACAAGGATTGAGAAACATCATGCTTCAGGGACCTCTGCTCTCTTCAGCAATGCAGTAGAGCTGACAGCCCCACGCTAGCTCCTGACTTCCCCTTTTCCTCATGATCCACCCCCCCATCCCCACTGTCCCCCTCAGCAGTGAAAGGTCCCACCAGAGCTTCACTCCACTGGTCCCTTGTTTCCACTTTCCGTCCCCTTTTGAATCACAGATAAAGGCACCTTATTCATCTGCTCCCCAAACCAGGGTTGTGGTGCAGACACGGCCGCTTTCCCTGTCTGCTCTGGAGCAGAGCCTAGAATTTAATTTCTGCAGGACTTGAGCACATCAGGGGAAGATGGTGTTGTACATGCAATGCACAAGGAGCTAGACCTTCATGGCAATAGTTCCTGGGTGTTACCTTAGTATTAAAGGACCCAGCAAGCTCACAGCTCTCCCCACACTGGGCTGTGGGCAGCACAGGCTGTATCTCTGATGATGGGAAATGACAGCACAAGCAAGAGAAGGTCTCTGCCCTCACCTGTCCACCCCCAGCCAAAATACTCCACCTACTCTGTTTCTGTTTTCTTACTGAAACCCACAGCTTCCCAGAGCAGGGAAGTTTCTTTATAAAACAGAAACGTCACAGTACTTCTGACTTGCAAAAAAAAATAACAAAAAAATTTACCATCAGATATGTTTGTGCAGAGAGCTCATTCTTCTCTTTTTATAAAGCCACAAGAGATATAAAATATAGAACATCCAAGGACCACATGAAAAGAATGTCTGGATCCATTAAAACATAAAGAAAGCTCTACCAGCCAAGGGCAAAAGTTTAGCAACAATAAAAGTGTCTTTAGGGTTTGTTTTTTTGAAATGCATAGAGAGAGGAAAAGAGTTTGTGGTCATGTTTTCCAGCTTTATGTATATTTGTCTATCATTTTAATATAAACAGGGTGTATTTAGAAAGCCTAAAGAAATGGGAAACAGATTCACTGGTTTCTAAATGCCAAGAAGTCTCTTTAGGATGATAAGCAATTAAAGAGGGAAGTCAATCAAACTTTTATGACACTTCTGACCAAGGGTTTTATTTTTATTGCACAAAATCCAATGTGACAACAACAGATATATACAGTAGCAGCACCCACCCATCCTTCTGTTGTGAGGGGCCTGCCAGCATTCCTAGTAAAATCCCACTTCTGAGAGGAAAACAACGCTTGATTTCACGTACCCTTTGACAGAAGAGTTCTCAGCACTTCTCAATATATGAATATACACAGGAAAGCATATAGAAATGGATACACAAGTATGATTTACATATGCGTCCCCAAACGTTCTCTCAGAGCAGTTCTTCACAGAACCCCTAAGGAAACATGAGCTGTTTTCTATAGCAAATGCTCAGGGGAGTCCAGAAATCCTACAGTGGCCCTGAAAAAATTAAGCAGAAATTGAATAAAGTAAGAAAGCAGACAATGCAGCTGGTGCGTTATTTTGCACCAGTCCCAAATACTCAGCTTGCACAGTGGTACAGACAATTTTATATTGACAAGGCAGAACTTCAGTTGTCAGGTTTTGACAGGCCATTTTGGTAGTGAAGAAGGTTTGGCTTTTTCCTGGGAGAGGGGGAAGGGGGAGAGGAATGAAGGTGCTAATTAAAGACATAGAGCAAATTATGTACCCGTGGAAAGAGAATTGGAAACTCTTGTTAGTGGCTTTTTTGATAAAGGATATCCAAATCTGGTGATTAAATTACAATGCAGTGGAAGAGTCTGTATATCTTACAGAAGGCGGATGCTGCGTACTCCAAAATATACAAGTCCTATCTAGAATAAGCAGTTATAGAAGTTTTCAGTTAAAATCATGAAAGAAATGCTTAGGAGATAAGAGTTTTGCATCCTTAAGCAACTGCGATTTATATATCAAGTGGCCAGAAAAGGATAGAGCTAGAAGAAAATTAGTAATGAGTTTTTGAGAAAAAATGTCTTCTAAAAATATTATTTATTTCTTTTTAAAAAACCAAATTCTCTGATAACTGAGTCGCTAGTACTGACCTGGAGACCATGGACAGTTGCACTGTAGTTGTGACACAAATGTACTCTCTCTGGATTTACCCTTTCACTTTGTGCATAGTCATTTGGCTGGATATTAGATCAAGCCATAGAAGTCACACTATATACTGTAGTACATAGGAACCAGGGGTGGCAGGGGAAGCAGGAAAAAAGGCTGGTTTCAGCTAGAATACATCCTACCATACAAAGGAGAATGTTTGTGTGTAATGAATAAGGGATGATTGTCAAGATCCTCATTTTTGTGACATTTCTCATCTTTACCACAAAGTACATCAGTTGAAACAGCAAAGCACTTACTGTGCTGGTCTCGGAAGACCTGGCAGCTGGACTGTCCCATACTGCAGCTCATCTTCCAGCTGACCAAGCATGCTACTCATCCTACAGCCCACAAGCACCACCACATCTTACTGCCTCCTGCCTTCACCAGGAAAGTGAGGTCTGAGTTTTCTGTTTTCTGGCCCTTATTAAAAAAAAACCCCATTTTAAATGGGTCAGTTATAAAGTACCTGTATTGGCTTGGTTCACTATACTGTTGGTTTTTTTCCCTCATCTCCGTCAGCTTACTAGCTTTTGATATTTACCTGCCAGAATGCAAAGCTCCTTTATCTTTTCCATCATCATTTCAGATGAGCATGTGAGGGACTGAAATGTTTACATTTTGTTAAATCTTGACGCAGATGGTCTGAGCTCTATTTTATCTGTCAGATTAAAGTCATCCGGGTGTAAATCCACAGTAAACTGCAAGCAACTCTAGTAAGTCACTGAAATTACTACAGTAATAATACAGTCTGTAAGATTTGACCCTGAAATTGCAACAGGCTTTTCCAGACAAGCTAAGGCCCAGACCCTTTCTCAGCTCATCAGTTAGAGCAGCCACCAGTGCACTACCCACTTAAACCCAGCAACTCACAAGCAGCAGAGCACTGAGGCTCTCTGGCAGTTTGCTGGAGATGAACACAGCAAAAGGCAACAATTACACCCAGGGAACATGGGGTGAGAGGTGTCTTTTGTCATCTTAGTTTCACTGCAAACTATGAGTGATAATGTGTTTTTAATGCAGGCTCACAACTTCCACCACTGCCCTATGAGGGACATGTTCATAGAATCATCAGGTTGGAAGAGACTGACCAGAGTCCAACCATTCCTATCAATCACTAAACCATGCCCCTCAACGCCTCGTCCACCCGTCCCTTAAACACCTCCAGGGAAGGTGACTCAACCACCTCCCTGGGCAGTCTGTTCCAGTGCTCAATGACCCTTTCTGTGAAAAATTTCTTCCTAATGTTCAGCCTTCACATGCATCTGAGAACTGAAGAACCCTCAGAAATGGTCAGGTTATCAAATAGCTTGTGTCTCACAGAGCTGTTTGAGCCAGAGCACTTCTACTCCACCCCTGGGTGTTAGGGTGGATTCAGGAAGGTAGAAAAGGTTAAGTATAACGTGACATGAAAAATACAGGGAGGCATCAGCAATGAATAGATAAGGCAGACTGTCCTTACTCTTAAATAGCAGGAGACTTCTCTACATTAGTTAAGCAGAATTAATAATTCACATTGAGTAATCTGGAAAATTAGATCTCCTTCTGACCATGCCTGCAAGCAGCTTACAGTTTGGTTTTATTTATTATTCTTGGAAACATCTACAAATAATTCTTGGTCCACTAGAATTGCTGTGGGAAGCAAATTCAAAAAGGGGAATGAGCACAGCTTTGGCCAGTATAGCCAATTATTTTTGTTCAGATGCATGTAGTGGTCAGCTGACTGTACCGTCAATGCTTAAGTATTTGCTCAGCACCCCAGCAACTGCTCCATTTTCCCCACTAAGAAGGTAAAACACACAACATTTTCAGATTCTTTCTGAGGTACCACAACAATATAGAGTTGTTTTCTATCCTTGTTTCAAGTTGCATTTGTAATAGCAACAGAAGGAATGTGGAAGAAGGCGGAGGAAAGGTAATTTATTTTGTGGGCACCAAACCTGGTATCACCTGACTGTCCTTGCTGTCCCCCTCCCAGAAGGGGTTTGCACAGAGCAGAACCAATCCCTGCTGCTCCACACTCCCCAGCTCTGCAGCCTGAAGCTGCCAGTACCAGCTGAGAGGAAGAAGAGGAAGAGGTGGGAGCCTGAGAGCACTTTCAGAGCACAAGGATCAGCATCTAAGTGAAAGGGTCATATTTGACACTTCACACTCTGTCTGAAGCCCAGCCTAAAGACAGCATTTCAGTTGACCTGATGCAAGTAACAGCATCTCCAGCCTTTCCTATGTCAGGCTGCCACTGCATTTTTGCCTCTCTGGCCTGGAACCTGTGTGAGCCTTGCTTCTCCCTCATCCATCAGAGATGAAGTGATTTAGTGTTGAGAATGAGACAGTGCTCAGGGCTCAGGAATCAATGCAGCAAGTGAGAAGAATGAACCACCTCAAATCTAAGCATGATTCAGGTTGTGTTTCTTGCCACAGATTAAGAAATACTGGAGGGGGTGGGGAGCTACAGACTCTACTTTCCCAGAAGTTTTTGCAAAAACCTCAATAAGCACATGCCAGTGATGTATCATATGTTTGATTCCATGTCCTTGAAAAGGACAGGAAGATGTCTCAAGGTCCTTCCTGCCCTACATTTCTAGGATTAAAAAAAAAACCAACAAACCAACCAGCAAAGAGGTTCTGGTTCTGGGTAATACAGAGCCGGTTGTATATTGCATCATCCGACACTGACTTCACTAATGAAAACCAGCACAACCAGCACTACAGATGGAGTCGGCTGAATCCTGAACTTCCTTGCTTTTCTGGGATTAGTCAGACCCATAACGATTCTTTTAACATTTTTTTTCTTTGTGGTTAAATTTTTTATATCATGCTTATCATCCAGGGAGCTCCTAGAAATAATAGCAAACATGCATGCACGAGGGTCACACAACCACTAAAATGTTAATGCAGTTTATTCTCTCTGGATTCCACAGTTCTCCTGGCCCAAGAAGGCTGTGCTTCTGCAAGTACCAGTGGAGGAAGGTTTCTAGGACTCCACTAATTATTCTAAAATATTGAGCTTGTTTATTTTTCATTTGCTGCAAAGACTTAAAACCCTGGAGACATTAAAAGATAAGCACCTCTAACCTGGAAATTTGAGTAAGGACTAAGTAAGCCTTTCTCTAAAACATTTTGCATTTTTACTGCTGAGCAGTTTTTTGTTTCAAGTCATCTGAAGTGCTTGAATGTCCATCAAGGTATGTTTCTACTAGCAGTGTCAGAGCAACAAACTGGAGCTTTCTGCTGTCTAAAAGGAACTGTTCTGACCATGAGCACAGACTGCCAAGCAGTCAAACACACCTGCAGCAACGAGACCACTTCCTTCTCTGATCTTTTCCTATGTAACAGCAATTAAACATAGGCTCTGGAGAGGTGAGTGGAAGTTTTTCCATCAGTTTGAACAGGGATCTTCTCTTCTGTCCCTCTCCCTGCCCCAGGCTCTCTTTATCTCCCTTCAAAGCCAGAATCTCATTATTAGTTTCTGCAATGCCCTTCCTTTCTGCAGAAATCCCTGCACCATATCCCTCTCAGGACAACCTCCTGTTAGTGCCCTTCACTCCTGACATTCCCACCCAAACATATGCTTGCCAATCCAAACCTCTTCGGCTACTGAGTGCTCCTTACTCCAGAGTCCAACAGCCCCACTGCAGGAATGATTTTGAGCCTTGCACAACTCTTTGTTGGGGATTACCCTTTCTGCTTCCCTATAGCAGAACTCCAGTGAAACTGTCCAAAAGGTGGAATGATGCATTCCCAGGGGGAGAGCATGCAGCCTGGCAGAGATGTGGCTCTGCAGCAGAAGACAAGCTGCCCGCTCTGCCATGCTCCTGCTCACTGCCCACAGTCACGTCAAGTGTGCTTCTAAATTGCATGTCCAGTCAGGCAGCCAAGCATCTGCCAAGAGCCCTGTACAAAGGAAAGTTGAGCGAACAGGGGTGCTGCACAGTGGGGAGAACACACTGTCCACCACCTTCATTCGTATGATGTCCCCTAGTTCTTGCAATGGAAAATAATTCAATGCGCAAACAGTCCATATCCACGTCTCCGGTGCCAGTCATGATTTTACAGCCATCACCTCTTCAGGACATTTAGCACAGCATTTTATGCATTTCTCTCATTTTCACATTTATTAACAGTAAGGATCAAAACTCAGTCCTTGCCATGTTTCTATCAATATGACTAAGGCATTAAGTTCATTAAAAATTCCTCAAATTTTATTCAGTTGTATGCATGAACACAAAATGAACAAAATGAACATTTGGCTGTATTTGTGCTGCCAAAATTTAAATTAGGCACCCAGTCTGCTCAGGCTTCACCTTCAGGAAACAGGAAAGGCTGGGGTCCATCAGGTGGAGACTCTTACACCCTTTGGGGAAGGTCTAAGGTTTCCATCATTCTCATAAGAAATGTCTGAAGCCAGGCACTGTGAAATTTCCCAAATCCACCCATTCCTCCAAGGCTTTGCCTATAATTTCTTATTTGCATCGTTGCTAAAATGGAAATGGAGGGGTCAATTTCTGAAGCCCAGCAGTGCAGAGATCACTATTCCCTTCCTAACATCCAAATTCTTTTTTTTTTTAACCTTCTACTAATAAAAGTGAAATTATTTTGGTTTTCTAAGAGAATGAAAACAGAAAAAATAAACCAAAGCAGAAGCTCACCACATAAGTTTTTCCAGCAAATCAAATCCGTTTTTTTAAACTAAAAGATGTTTTGATGAAAAATTACAACCACTTTTCAGTGAAGTGGCTTCATAGCTTCTCTTGATCTAACAGAGACACCCACACAGAGGCTGCATTGTTTAAGCAGCTGTAGCATCCCCCATGAAGTCCCACTCAGCAGACCTCTTTGCTGATCAGTGAAGCTATTTATAGCCTGGATTCCTAGAAGGGAGATCTCCAAGGTGCCATTAATTAGTTCTCCTAATGTACTGTTAAAAAAAAAAATGGGGAAACACAACTTATTTCATGAACAACAGGTAAGTTGCTGTTCATAATGGGAAATAGAGTATCCCACAAGTGCTACTTAGGGAATGAATTCTACAGTTGAACTGTGGTCCTCTTGCAGGGGTTCCCCTTCTGTAAGAAGATCTGATTGCTACTTTTGTGGGGAGCAGCAATAGCCACATCCAACCTGGAGCCAAGCTCCTGGCCACATTTCACCTCTATCCCAGGTGAAGACTCATTGTGGTGATGTCTGACAATCCCAGTGGTAAACACAACTACATTCACTTCCACTGAGAAACAAATAACAAACCACAGTCTCAACAAATGCGTAGAAAACATCATCAAATCATCACAACCTGTCTGCTCAGGGATATTTCACAAAGTGGTTACCTGCCAGCGAAACAGTGAACAGACAACAAATAAACTGTAACACCTCAAATGCTACTGCCTTCTGGACAAAGGTGGAGGTGGATTGGAATCTCTTACTATATTGATCCATAAAGAGAGGAGCCCTTGCAAATTTTCCAGTTCCTACACTAAACTGTTCTAGTGCCAAATAGTCCTGTTAAAACCTCCAACAAAAATCAGAGCTTTGCTTGCCACTTTCCTTCAGCCCCAAAGAGAATTAAGTGGTTGTTATCTAGTTGACCCCCGACTCCCAAAGGTGCCATATATCTACCTCTTTAAAAGATGTTATACCTCCTTTTTGCCAAGAAGGGAGTCATTAGCATGCTGCCAAGACTCAAAGTGCTAGTTTGTGCTCATCCTTTTACATCAAGTACAAATTTGTGTGAGTGAGCAACTGGACAAGTACAGATCACAAGAGCTATGGAATAAGGAGTAAAAATTTCAAAAGAAAGATACCAGCTAAATTCTTACCATCCTGTAATGCTACAGCCAGGAGTCGTTAAAGACGGGGTCGAAAAGCCTACCTATGTCTATACCTACCTGTAACCTTGTCTGACTTAACTAGCTGCTAATTCAGAGGAGATCTCAACTTATTCTATCTTTTCATGGACTGGACAAGTAAATGACAAGAAAATGTCGACCTTCCTGAGAAAAGTAGTTTCTGTTATCACAAGACTCATAAACAAAAAGCTCTCTTGAAAGCTGATTTCTACAAACACTTACATAAACAAAATTCTGCTTGTAAAAAGATCAATTGAAAGGATTGCAGACATGACTGAAGTGATTTATCATATAGGTGTCACCGAAAAGTTCCTGTATGTATTTCCTTAGTTTCTGTAATATTTCAAGTAGGAAGATGATGATTGATAACAACTAGATACAAGGAACAATTACAATTGTACCCAGCTAAGGCTGTTCATGTCAGCATTGAAAATGAAGTGTACAGGATACCAAATTTGTTTTATGTGCTATTTACTAATTGCAGCCTAAAAGCTCAAAGCCTTCTTGGATTATGTGCATCAAAAGTTACTTCTTACCTACTGCTTCCAAAATTAGATGGATTAAAAAAGGCAACAACACAGTCTCGTTCCACTAAGACATAACAAAGTCATCAACTGTACTTGGAATATTCTGAGGTCACACTATGAGTAAAGATTTTTGCATACAGAGCCCAGTCTTTTCAGCTATGGTCCATTCTACCTGCTTTGTATTCTTGTGCATCTATCTACTCTGCTGGAGTACTCAAATTAGGAAAAACAGGCCTTAGAACTGGAAAAGAGTCTTACTGAAAGAAAAAAATGCTTCAGGAGAAAGAAATTCAAAGTACCTTTCAAAAAAACTACCATTATGTTGTCTCAGTGCAATGGCTTTCACCTGCTGCACAGTTATGGTGGAGAGAGGAAGTTACTTGCGCCACACAAAAGGATGCCTTCTGCATAACTCGGTGAACAAAAATAATAATGATTTCCAATAAATTCAAGCCACATTCATGTTTGGCAGCTTTCCCATCATGCCAAGAATTTATCCAACGCCCCTTTTATTTATGATGAAACAGAAGTGACATAACACTTTGTCATGAAAGAACGCTGTAAATGATGCTTTTTTAATTATATACACTGTTGTTCTTGAAACAACTCTCCAATAATTCATGTTTATAGTCCTACACACATGCTGCAGAAGTAGATATAAAATGCAGCTGTGGTCAACAACCATGTGATTTCAGTCTGACGCTAGCTCAACGTTAAGACTGAAAGAAGAAAGAGGGAGCAGACATTCCAACAAGTGGTGCTTTCCCCAGTCTCAATTTTTACAATGTTATTGAAGTAGTGGCCTACCAAAAATCAGATGTTTATAGTCAGCCAGGCTACCAAAAGGGGGGAAGATCTCCTGGGAGCTGAACCTGGACACTGGTGCGTCTTCAGCAGATCAAGAGCAGCAGCAGAAAATGCAGACTTCTGCTGAAAATTTGGAGCAAGAGGAGTATGCCTGTACATTATATTGTCTTCCCAGCACCTCAGAATATCGTTAACAGCCAGTAAACTCTCTTACTTACAGAGACCTTCAGGTAGCTTCAAGAGAGTGAGATGTCAATAACAGTAGCTAGGTCTGTCTATGCTTTCCATCTCATACGTCCCCTAATTCCTCAACTGTTGTTAAAGCAAAAATTTGTAGATTTCTGAACAATACTATTCTTAAGCTTCGCTGCCGCCAGCATAGGCAAGAACACACACAATGACATGAGAGACAGAATTTGATGGTATTTGGGGCCCTCAGAGAGTACCTGGGTGTGCAGTGCTAGTAAGAGTAAATTTCTCCTCCCCTTTCTCCTGGTCATCCTTTCCAATATAGTCATTGAGCTTTGTTCACTACGAATGCAACTGCAAAAGCAATGAGTCAAATTCTTGAAATCTGGGATATAAAAGCATCAAGGATGTGAAAATTCAGACATGCAAGAGCTTCAAGATAACAGCAACCCTCTGCTGACCTCAGGCCATTCATATAAGTGAATACGTTGGAGTCGAGCAAATAGAGACTAACATTTCTGATTTGAGCTACCAAACTACCTAGCGTAGAAGCCAATGAAAGACCAGGGCTAGTGTGAATTATGTCCATGTATCAACTGCAAGGTAAATGGATAGTAATATAAATAGAAACTGGTGTGTAACTTCAGAAAACAGTGATGATAGGACTACTGAGAACTATTTGAACTTACATAGGCTTAAAAGAACATAAAATGCAAAGGAGATTATCAAAGAAGAAATAGGCTTTCCCAAAAATGGACAAGTGTTTATTCCCTTCTTTGCATTTGGTCATATTTAATATATATATCTCTATGTTTTTAATTTTCTGGGTTTTTTTCCCGAGAGCCCTTCTGCTTTTCACACTTATAAATTAAATAACCCCGTTCCTCCCGAAATTCTGCAGGGTCCAAAAGTCTCCAGAGTTACAGGCCAAACTATTTTCTGATCAAATACAGTTAGTTTGAAGATCAAGGGTGAATCCTCTGTGTTGCTGAACAAAACATACAGCCCATATATAATAAACCTCTGCCTCTTTCCTCTGTTTTTCTTTCAATATGCAAGTTTGGTCCACTCTTCTCCTTAAGATTTCTGGCTTCCAAATAAAATCATCCTTTGAGTTCAGATGATTAGGAGAGCCAAAAGGCATTGTTTTAGTTTTTGCTACATTTAAAACCAGTTTGTTTTCCTTGAACCAGTCTGTCAAAGTCTTTTTGCAGTTCAGGCGTTATGTGAGAAACAGATTTGCCATTAAAATGCACAGTCGTGCCATCTGTATAAAAATGTATAGCACAGTAATGACATAGCCTTGTAAAATCATTAATAAAAAGAAAAAAAAAACAGGAATGACTGACACTACTCAACTCAGGGAGGGGGGAGGATAGAGGGGAGAGACATTGACACCTTTGACTGACAAAGAGGGGAAGAGACAGCCCTGTGAAGAGAAACAGATTGATGCTTCTCCTAGATTCTTTGTCTTTCTGACAGAGTATGGGCAGCAGCACAGGCCACCTACTTGCTGCGCTAACGCCTGCAGCACATGAGGACAAAAGCTTTGACAAAGTTCACTAAGGAAGATTTCCACTACATTTTTATTTATTTAGGGTATGCTTGAAAGAACTCATTCCTAAATGCATGCTCAGAAATCTTGTTTCCCTGGCAGTTGTTCCTGTGCACCCCTGGACTGGCAAGGGGTTCATGTTCAGTCCCTTCGCAGCTCTCCCCAGCCAGCCTGTGTCTGATGTGTGCTGACCAGGGAGCCTCCTGCTGACAAAGCACTTGCTTTCAATACCACGATTCAGAACATTTACATTGTCCAGGCCACACTCCAGTGGTACTGACAGCCCTTCAGCTGCACAGCTTCCTATCCCGATTGTTACCAACATACCTCTACATTTCCAGGGCCACCTTGCTCACAGCAGAGCTCTCTGTTCAAATGCTGTCAGGCACCCAGCTCTTTTCACTCCTAGGTAGAGGTAACGTTCATGTCCTTCAGGTTCCCCCTCCCTTACAGGGACTATACCACGAGCTGAGCAGCAGCACTTGCAGCAGTAATGCAGAATTCCTTCAGTATCCTGGTAAAGGAGCATTGGCTGCCAGGCAGCCATCACATCACACTTACTAGATATGATTAAGGTTGAGGGTTGATCTGTGTTGGTCCCACCTCACTGACAAGCCAGCAGGATACTATGATTCACAGGGAAAGACATACGAGTCTTCCAAAAATATGCCTGGAAGGAATGAACTGATGAGGGCATCTGAAAAAGATGCACATATGGGTTTTTTGATGGTTAAATAGCAACCAGTTCTCTAGACTTTTCCTCAGGTCACACAGGTGAACGTTTTCCTTAGGCTGAAATCTTCTAAAAATATCACAGAAAAGATTCATTTTTGGCTATGTCGAATTTAGCAAGTGTCCCTTAAGCTTTGTTTACCCATCATCTTGTCAACGTGGCATATGCATCTCTTTGCTATCAACTACATGCTCCACCCTTTGTGTATAGCCGAGCGCTTAGAGCTGACTGCAACCCACAGCCTCTAAACAGTCCTGGGTCGCAGCCTAGGTCTTTTGCCAAATTTAATAACATGTGCTGAAAATGCAAAAGCATCAAAACAATAAAAGTCCTAAGAACATCTTTACAAGTTATTTGCTAGCATTCACCCCTGGGACTTCACTATCATTTGAAAGAAAACACTGTAATTGTGGTAGAATTATAGATTACAGTTTTACTCGGACTTCCTAAAGTTAACCTCTACCATTAGAGACCTAAATTTGGAGAAGTCCATTGTGCCACTTGTAGGAAAGCCACCAGTTCAGCACTACCAACTTCAGTTGTATAAAAAGAACTTTTTTCAATGATGATTCGTGTTTCATAAGCATTGCACTATTTTTAGAAAGATGAGAAAGTAAAGTGTGCCTCCTTTTAAATCTGGGTTTTACTGCACCCTGTAATTTATGGCAATATAATGAGTAATTTGAAAATAAAGATTTGAGACAACTTTTTAGCATTAGTGTTTTTCAGACAAAACAAACATTTAAAATAAAACCTAAACCACAGCAATGAAATCTATCATTAAATGCCTACTTTCTGCTAAATTTGTAGCTATGGCAGCTTAAATCTCAAACATTTGTTGTGACCTCTTGCAAAGTAAAAATAATCATATTATTCATTGTGGTTCGAGACCAATATAAGGTATTATTTCATCCTAGCCTTAACTATTCATGGAATTATACAGTATGTCTTTAAAAACTGTATTAATTACTCTTTGTTGAGTCCAAGTGACTGCTGGTTTTCAGAAAGAAATATATATCAACTCACCGTATTTGCTTAATTCGTGAAGACTAGCACTTTTTAGGTTTATTATACATAATACATCAGATGTGACCTGTTTAATCAATGCCAAAGTTCTTCTGAATTAGTATCTCTGTATGAGTTTATCAGACACAGGCTTTTGACTGTTCATGGAAAAAATCAGACTGTTTTTTTCATGTTCACTGACTAAGAGCTGCTACTGTGCTGTGGTGCCAAAACTCAGTGTTAGACTGAAGTGAATAATACATGCCAAGCAGTTCAACCAAGTCTATTAACTCTCTCAGACAGCCCTTGCATCACAAGAAGCAGCACCTCACATGTCCCTGTTTATCACATAGGTTTCTTTCCGAAAAAAGGAGAGTCCCCTCTGCATGGGAACCAGTCCTGGCTTGGGATCTAGGCAGTTCTTCTCGTCAACGCACTTACAAAAGCCAATTCTCTGCCTCCATTTCTATTTTCACCCAACATTAATGCCACTTACAAATTATGCGACTTCATAAAAAACCTGTTCTCTTACCTTTGGCTTTAAGAAATGGAAATGCCACATTGGAAAGTTTTCCAGAAGCTGCTACCTAAAACCACCAAGTGCTACACATTTTCAAGGTCAAGCACCTCAGGAGACTGGCTGAACATTAGAAACTCTCTTCAGGAAAAGACGGGAATCTGTAGGTACGGAAGTCTACTAATTTTCTTCCTCATAGGCTTTCTGAAAAAGGTAACAGAGAAGAAATAGAAGAGATTTTGCATTAAAATCTTCCTAGATTTTGAGGTCTGGACTCAAACATTTAGTATTGCTCCCTTCATTCTTCAAATCCACTACAGATCTGTACTACAAACCATGCAAGCGCCACACCAAATCATGTCTGTAGCCATTCATGATCTCCAGCTTTAGCTTGCATGTGCATCTCAGGGGGGAAGGAGGTTTTTCCTGTTAAGACAAATGACTTGATTTTGAGAAGCCAGAGGCAACTGGCAATTTATCTTATATTTTGGAGGGCAGCTAGAATCTGACCACTAATCAAATCCCAAAGTGGCAAGCAATCTCTAATTTTAGAAGAGGCCAACAAATTAGAAATGGCTATTTAGACATCAAAGGCTTACAATCAAGTTCAACATAAGAAGATAATTTTAGGCTCAAAATTTATAGTTAGCCATTGAAACCTTTCTCTGAATCGCAAAACGTTCTGGGGCTCTCATCAAATTCTGAGCTGCCAAGTTCTCACCCTGACTAACAGTCCAGATCATCTAAACCCAGAAATCTGGATTCAGACTTTTTTCACGTGAGATCGATCAATCCGCCTCTTAAGTGGCAAGCGTCAGCTCTGCAGAAGAAAACACAAAGACTGACATTCTCTCTTTGTTTACACCCATACCAGCTTGCTGACTTCAGTGTAGCTTGGCAGGTGCAATCAAGAAGAAAGTTTAGCTCTTGGGTCTTTATTTCTTGAGTTCCTGAAACTTTTTTGTTGGTGGTGGTTTAGATCAAGATAATCAAAATCACATTTAGAGAGAAAAGAAAAAATCAAATCTTGCTCTTTGTTTAATCATTACAAAAATGAATTATGTAAATAATACTCTCAACTTTCGTAAAGAATATTTAATTGATCTTTAGTATGGGGTATTTTGTGCCTTATAACATAATATTTGTACCCACTTGTAAGATGTTTTGCACAAATCCTTTTAGCTTTGATACCACTGATAATGAGCCTGGGTAGCTTTTTCTTAGTTACAATTTTTCCATATTGTTTATTTGAATGTGTTGGGATTGTATAAAAGGAAAAAACCCAGAAAAGGCAAAGAGACAAAATCTGTTTTAAAGGTAGTTGACAGCTTCAGGCAAGATTATATACAAAAAACTTGAATACAAAATTCTCCATCTGCGATGGTCCCTCTCTGGAGAGCTGAACCCAGGAAGTGGGCAATTTGTGGAAAACAACTTGGGCAACTGCACAAATAGCACTTGCTGTACTTCTTAACCCTGAGACTAAGTAAATTCATTCTCAAGGGTCAATGACAGCTTCAAGTTTGTCCCCACTGAGGCTGAGCTATTGCTTCCTGGAAGAGCTAAGGTCAGGAAAACATAAGTACAATAAATCACGCTACACACAGATTGGTGTGACTTGTGGAGATGGCAGATGATGTTGATCCCTCTTGCCAACCTGAACAAGCATCCTCAAAGGTGGGAAGAACAGGAGAGGAAGAGGCACTTCTCATCCAGGTAGCTGCACTAAAGCTTACAAATACTGGGCTGAAGCTCACCTAGTAACAAAGCACCTATCCTCCCCTTTTCCAAGTGTATTAGCCTTTATGGAACATTTAAGATTTGGAAGCAAGAGGTTAAGAGCTATCTGTCCCAAAAGCTCTTTCCCGTCCCTCTTCTTGAAATATGTTAAACTCTTCATATTTATAGCTGGTTTTAAACAAAATGGTGATGAACTTCACCAAATTGTGGGTTACATGGGAAAAAAAAAAGTTATTTAAACCGTCATTGTAGTAGTACTTGTTAAACTGAGGGAAGATAACAGAAAATTCTCAAATGTATTGATATCATTTAAAAATAAACAGGGCGAATGGAGAGGGAATTGATTCATTTTTAAGTTTCTTAGAAAAAGAACTTCAAAACATTATAGATGTTCATGAAAACATATTTTTATTTACTATCAGTACTAGAGGAAGAACCCTGTATTTATTGCCTCTTGAGTCTCACATAATCTACTAAACTGCAACATATTAGACACAAATAAATGGGAAAATACACCCATAAACACAAGTGCGAATATGTATGTGTTGGAAAAAAAGCTAGTAATTTAAAGACTCTTAAGTGGAGCTATTCACCAAAGAGTGTTATTAAAAACTGTTGCAAGAAAAATAAAGCTACTAAACACCTATATGGTGAAATAATTGCATGGAAGGTACTGTCACATAAGAACATGGTCCTACAGCCAAGGACAATTGCTTTAGCAAGCTTAATTCATTTATAAAACATGAGATGCCAGTTTTATGTCATTTGGCTGAGATTGGTGTGGATTTTTTCTTCTTTTTAAAAATTATTTGTACAAGGCTAATTGATTATAATATATTTTGCCTGAGACTGCATTCCATATTTTACAAAGAGGATGTACGATGTATTCAAGACTTGCTTTCCCCATGAATCAATGAATCAACAAACATCTCCCCATTGTGTAAGATACCATTGTTTGGTCTCTTTAAGAAAATATTATTTGCTCAAACTATTGTGAAGTTATGGGAGGAGGATGAATACTTTGGTAGCAATTCTTGAAAACAGATAATCAGCAGACCAAAGACTTGCCATGGCACGGAGAAGTTCACAGGTCATTGGTTCAGAGCCTGCATTGCACTGCAAGTCATCTCCCACACAGAGTACAATGAAGAACAGAAGCACAGAGAATACAAAGCACAGAGTAGTTTGAAGGGCAGAGGCCTTTCCTACTTCTATGGATCAAACTCAGCCTAGGACCATAAATGTTTTATTTAATACTTTTTAATGGGTGCACCACAATAGACTTGCCTTGGAAGGCCCAAAGACTGGCCTTGTAGCTCTTGTCCAAAACCCCTCATGATGTGCTGTTCTCCAGATTCAGGGCTTTCTATCATACTAATGAGAACTGAACCACACATCACGCCAGGCTGCCGGCCCTTCCACTCCAAAGGCAGCCCTGTGGTACCTGATTTTGTGTGAGCATAAATATTCCAGTATTGCATGTATGCTGGGGCAAGTGGCCGATGCCTTGGTGTATCTGCAATATTAGCAGCAAGCACAGAACAAATGGCCTATATTCTCATGCTTACTAGCTTGTTGAGACCTTGGAATCTTTATTAAGACCTGAGGGTTTATAGGAGAGGAATGCAGTAGGCAGAAAACATGAAGATAAGGGGCACATCTGCAGAAAACAGGGGGGTGGCACTCTGTCACTGCACTGTGGGATCCTCATGAGTGGAAATTCACTGGGGTAGCTGTTACTGGATACAGAGGTACTACACAAGGTTTGCATTCACTAAATAAAGTTGATCTCAATTGTTGCCCCCATCTACGAGGTCTGTGCCTTAATCGCTACAGTTTTGCTCTGATACGTGCAACAGCACTCACACACTGGAAACCCAGCAGACTGCAGATGAGATAGGAGTACCCAGGAGAAAATGTCCTGTTGAGCTTTCATCAAAACTGCATCTATACATCTCCAAGCAGATCATCATAACTCACTTGCTTCCACAAAAGATCTGGGCACCTACCAGGTGTGTGCCTCACTTGTGACTGTGCATTCCATTCACCCTGCAGCTGCCAGTTACACAGGGGTATAGATCATGGCAATTATATGGAGGCACATGAGCACATTTCCCAGTCTCACCTCTGACAAAGGGACCCCTTCACTGCCTGACCATCAATTTCTTCCTTGCTGGCACATCACCCCTCTCTATTTCCAGTCTGTGTCTCTGTGCCTCTCCCTTAAAATGGCNATACATCTCCAAGCAGATCATCATAACTTGCTTGCTTCCACTAAAGATCTGGGCACCTACCAGGTGTGTGCCTCACTTGTGACTGTGCATTCCATTCACCCTGCAGCTGCCAGTTACACAGGGGTATGGATCATGGCAATTATAAGGAGGCACATGAGCACATTTCCCAGTCTCACCTCTGACAAAGGGACCCCTTCACTGCCTGACTATCAATTTCAGAGGCACATCGCCCCTCTCTATTTCCAGTGTGTGTTTGTCTGTGTCTCTGTACCTCTCCCTTAAAATGGGCAAAGGACTCTGTTAGCTTGAACTGCATGTGCTCAGGTAAAACACTGCAGCAGATGCATCCAGCTACATTTGCTGTAAGCTTCTTAGCTCTCCCTGTTTCAGCACTGCCCTATTTCAGTCTTTGGCTGTTTGCTCAAAGGGAGCGGTGGAAGGAAGAACAGGTTGTGTGATCTCTATTCTGGTCACAGAGGATGCAGAAAACATACAACTAAGTGAATGGTAACAAGCACAGATCACCTGCAAAAAGGACTGTGTGTTGGCAGTAGGGTACCCAACAATCAGTTTTCTCCCTGCGGAAGGGCAAACACTTTTTTTGGAGCGGAACACGCAGACCTGCAAGCTTGGTCATGTATAAGGCAACACAGAATCCTGCTCACTCCGGGAAGTAAGTACATACACACAGACACAGAGACCCACACTACAGAGAACCCCTTCCCCTCCCACCCTACCAGCAACAGTGCATGTGGACAGCAGAGCAGAGAACAGTACTCCATACTGGAGTAGTCTTTTAAAACAGTGAATTACTTTTCACTCTTGAAATAATTTAATTTCAATGCTATTGTGTAATATAGGGAGAGAAAAAAACCTTTTTCTTTCCCACTAAACAGGCTTTCACACCACCTACAACCCAGGATTAAACTTCAGAAGCAGTTAAACAAAGAAAAGGATTTCTGTAAAGAAATCAATCAATCATTTGTCAAGTGTGGGTTCAGCACCTCCAAAAACCAGGCCCTTTCTCAGGTACGTGAAGATATGAGATCTTTATTTAAACCATCCCCAACCTGTTTCCCTCAAGTCTTAGAAAACTGTGACTTAAATGCCTTTAAAAGAGCTTGGGTTTCAAACCTAGCTCCTCCAGGGCTGAGACTACCACTCCTCAGTATCATCAGCTCACCTTACTTTTCAAAGTCTGTGTGAACTGGGGAATCCCACCGTCTGTGCATAAGCCAGCTGGTTTCTGCTGCATCAACTGCATCAGGGACCATTGGGGTTGCTGTTACTTACAGCCATCTTTTGCTTTGATGTATTATTTCACTATGATTAACCTTCTCCCCTTTTACATTCTTTAAAGCCCTTTGTTATAATTAACTGTCTATAACATAAAGTGATTAAAGTAAATCTGGTTCAAGTTATTTATAAACTTTTAGGACTCCGCAGTTTAAAAAGGCATGGTCAGAGCTCCTGTATAGTCAGACCCCACTTTCATCTATATTTTGTTATTTTTTTATTGTATGTACACAAGCAGTGTAGGCGGTACTGATCCATCAACCCCTGCAGTCCACTGTGGGTAACTGAAGATAATACTACCTTACCTGGAATCACTTCAGTTCTTTCCCATAAAGACATACAAAGTCTTAAATGCTTAATGGTACACCAAGGCCAACAATCCAGGGGAATAATTTTATGGTTCAGACCAAAGGATCAAATCAAAGCATTTCACCAATTTGAATACCTGTTATTTAGAAGTCTTTACCTCACCAGATACTCACAAAGCAGGCAGGGGATTATAAACTGAGCAGTAACACTAGTGCCATTGTAGACACTTTAGAATAAAGCTCAGCTCCAGTTCTTCATTGGTGCAGGGTCAGGCCAGGCCAGACCAACCATCCAAGCACTCACACGGCAGTGCACTCTGAGAACGGGGAAGGAGCTCTGCAGCTGCCCTTGCAAAGACTTGCCCTTATTCACCAAACAATGAAAAAGGAATCAACAGTCTGCTGCAAAAGCAGCCCTGGAAAACACCAGTGCAAGCACAGCCCCTTTGGGTGGCTCTGCATCTCATCTGCTCTCCCAGCAGATAATGAGCCCAAGTAGCAACCAACCACTACGTGATCCATGTCTCAATCCCTCCACACTACTGTATGTAGGAAAACCTACACCCATGGCAGACACTGCCCTGCCCTTGAGCTTTGTACCTGTTGCTTGACTGGGGCTGCACCCGGGAGAGTCAGCCTTTGAGCAGGTGCATGAGCCACTGGCATCAGAGAGAGACTTGAGCAGATGGTGATGTGCTCTGCTTCATCCCTGCGAACAAAAACATTTTTATTATCCAGCAGTGTTTGGAGGCTCAATATCTGCAGCTCTTTGCTCATGGCTGCTGGCAGAGGCATCACTGGAGGGCTGTGATTTACCACCTTCATATTTATTTACATTTGTGTCTCAAGAAGAGTGGCAATTTGCCAGATTTGGAAGTGCTTAATTGGATCTGATGGGCAGATTAATTAGTGCAGGTCACAGCACTAGTTGCCTTCCAGAAACATTAGCTCTTTTATTTATTTTTTTGTCAAGGTAAAGCAGGAGGAGGTCAATGCCGTCAGCATGTTTTACATTTTACTGGTTTAAGTCTTCATGGTTTTATTTCATTTCCTCTGAGTAAATGAACTTTGCTTTTATTTCTGCCATGACAATGTACTCCAAACAAAATGGTGCAGGCACACACAAAAACTGGAATGCAGAAAGACAAAAATCTTATTAATTCCCCGTTGCTTCCATACTGTCCATAATAATTCTCCTCTCCTTCCCACCATGGTTACTGCCCCTCTAGTATGATTCTCTTGGTATCCTTCCATCTTTGAAAGGTGTTTTACAGTACTGAGCATTTTCATACACACGCATATATACACACACACGTTTATAGATACACAGACATCTATTTTTATGTATATATATGTATAAATAATTATATTATGTACACAGAGAGAGGCAGATCCCATATTTGGCTAACTATTGTACCAGATTGAGCAATTATAAACTCAGCTGGATTATTCTTAATTTTCGCTGACCTGACCGAAATTTGAATCTGGCCAATTATGTATAGACTGACAAACCAGAGAACATAGAGATAAATTTTTTATGGATGCAGAATCATTTGCACTCCATAACCTTGGGAGAGGCACGTGGCCCGTAATCAGGGACACACATTGTTGTCATGCCACCATGGTAAACGTGAAACGAAAGGACCTTTTGCATCTGTCACACCACAGAAGGCAGGAGTGGCATATGGAGCGCCAAACCTTCCCAGGACACCACAGGGACCGTAGTACTCCTGAACAAAGGAGAAAAAAAATATCTCCCCAGATTTTCTCCTTGCAAGAAGGTGTAATTTTTGAACTTCAAAGAGCAAAAGGGGGCACAACAAGCATAATGTCAAAGCACCAGGTCTGAGATAAACTGTCATTGCTTACAAATGGACAGGACTTGGCCCTTGCTGTTTCCCTTGCACAAAGCTCTGCTGTATAAAAAAACATTAATTTACAACTTACGGGAACTGTTAGCAGCCACCAGGCCCAAAAGAACTCCACACAATCAAGCAAGATACTGTGAGCAGCAGTGTGCCATGAAGATTTTCTGATTTTCTCCTTTCTGACTTTCTCCAGACATGCTTATTTCCCTTTCCTCTGGTACTCAGATGTATCACAGCACTAAAGGGAGAGAGAGAAACCGTCTCCAACATTGCCAAGTACCAAGCCCGTGTGTCTGTGACAGGATTTTGCAGGAGGAGGCAAGCTTCATCCACCTGCACTTGTAGTCCTCCACAAGTGAGCCTGCAGCAAGCAGCCTGGCAGTAGATTAGCTTACAGGAGGGAAAAAACCATTGCAAAACTCTTGCACAGTGAAGAGAGGGACTTGGTAGAACTCCACAAAGCAACAAAGCAAAGCTGCTTAGGAAGGATATAAATGGACTGAGATGTTTTTGGTTTTGTTTTGTTTTCTTCATGTATCTTCCATCACATACATATCCTGAGAAAAAGAAAGAAAAAGCTTTCCACAAAAAAAATGACCATAGCTCTACAGCCAAACCCTTGTTCAATAAATTTTAAAAAAAAAAGCAGGAAACACATTTTCACATTTCCCTGTTTACTCTGACTCATTTTATTAAGTAATTTGAGGATAATAATTTTTACACACATTTATGACATTGTTTCCAATACATGTGGCACCCTATAAAACCTACCACTGCTGCACCCTGCCCAGGCCTGCACTCCAGATTCTCGTGCATCCTGGAGTTTCTGTAATGAGGCTCAGCAGTACCACAGCAGGTCAGGCTATGTCAACGTTCCCATTCAAACCCTTTTTTTGGGTGGGTGTCCCAACACATGGCTTTGAATTTAGCTGAGCTTTGCTTCACACAATGGACAAATTTGTTTTCCTCCACAATATTTAAGAAAAAACAAAACAAAACCATATTGCCTTATTTTGATTAAATTAAGAGGAAGGAGCAGGGAGGGAGAACTCCTGCCTTTTGTTTGAACATGTGTTTGCCTTTATCTCCAGGGGTCCCACTGTAGTGGGACAGGTGATTGCAAGATGCTAACATTTCTCCAGTCACATCCCCCAATCATGTTCATTTTCCCACTGCTAAAACGGATGACACAGTTTATTCCAGGGCCTCCTCACCTTTTTGCAACAGCAACTTATAACCACAGAACTTACACCTATAATTTTAAACCCATGTTTGAACTGTGGGCAGAAATCAAGTATCCTGTGACTGTCATTCATCGCTTTTGCATGCAGCCAAGTCACAGAATAGGCAGCCACATCCTCATCAGTTTCTCAACAGAGGGGAAAAAAATATTGCAGGTACAACTAGCAATTTGCACCCGGCCCTATAACAAGGAAAGCAAGTTCTCAGCTGTTTTCAGTGACAGTGAAGTTTCTCAGTTCTCTGGTTAGAAGGGAAACCTCCCAAGCAGGGACCCAAGTCCAGACTGTTGGCTCAAGCTGCTGGAATGCTCCAAAAATAGCGAGTTTTAAGATGCGGTCTTTAATCAAAAGGGAGTGTTTAGGCTGCTGTTTAATGATGATAGTGTTAATGTCGACATTATTAACAATTTCACTGCCCATCTGACTAGCAGGAAAACCAGCTAGTCTATGTTGTGGGTAATTCCAGTACTTTCCCACCCCTTCACACCCACTGCATCACTTGACTCTAACTTAAAAGAAGTGTTAACTTTTATGTAAGCCAGATATTTTATAGGATCAGTCCTTCCTCTAGAATGGCAGCAGCTGTTATGTATTTATCTTCAAATTTAAAAAAAAAAAAAAAAGCTTAAGCACTCACATCCATATTAAGTTTTTCTAGTCAGGGACTGCTTTTATGTTCTGTGCTTGTACAGCATCTCATTCAATCTGGATAATAATAGTAAGTAACAACTGTTTAAAAGATTGCTGTAACATGAACTGACACAATGGTCTACTTGAGATGAGCCTAAATACATGTCCAGTCCCAAATACTGACTTCTTATGACTGTATAGCTCCTCATCACTATTATGGATCTGACTCCACATGGCATAACTGAATTTTTATTCAAAGAATGAATAACTCCATTCTTGGCACAAGCTGTCCTGTTAGAGCAGGCTCCATCCTACCAGAGGACGCTCTTTACCTTTACCAGGCCAAATTGCCTATTTTGATATTAACTCTCTCCACAAATTAATGTATAGCCACTGTCTAAATCAACTGCTGTACTGCTAAGTTACAGCAGACAAACCATGCATCTCATGCAGGGATCACCATTCTAGAGTTTCAGGGCAGAGGTCTCTATTTCTTTCACAGCCGCAGCTTGCAGAGGTGATGGTTTAGAGGAGGCATGCACAAGGAACAAATCCCCATCCACCTAGGCTGACACCCCAAAAATTCAATGTTCCCAGGGAACAGGTACTGTGCCAAACTCAGCTGCCAGGATAAGTGGACTTGCACTTGAGCGACCAATAATTTTTTTGCAGCCCACGTCAAGTCTGACAAGTGGTTTTATTTTGACCACCATGAAATAAGACAATAACATGATGTCTTGTGCAGGACAAACCGTTTCCCTGCTTCAGAATGCATGGGTTTTGTTTTCATTGTTTTACGATAGCAATTCCCACTGACATTAGTGCAATCATGCACGTAAAATGAATAATTAATCCCCAGAGGAAGTATTTTTAAAAGCTACATTTTATTTTGGAGGCAATTCCTTGGTACAAAAAAAATTGCTGATGCCTGATCAGTGAAGTGCCTTAAATGTTTTGAGACGTCATGCATATGTGCATATGTATGGATGATACCATATCATATGTATGTATGATAAATTGAAAATGAAGAATGAACACGTCAGTAATTTACAGATAAAAACCTTATTAGGATATTCTGAACTTCACTCCAGGAAGTATTGTGGAGATCAGCAAGTACAAGCAACTATTCCATCAGCTGCTCTCTATATAACTGTTACAAGGGGCTCTCAACAACTCCACCTGCTGCGTGTCACAAATAACCCTGCAACAAACTTAAAATCATGTAGCAAAAGGGCTAAACCCCCTAACTACAACAGGTCTAAGAAAAAAAAAAGAATTAAAGATGTTCCCTATGCAGATAACTGGGTGAACGTATGTCCTACTCCACAGAGAGCACAAAAAATATGAAAATATCATCCAAGTGAAAAATCCCATCCTGGCCCAAACTAAGCAATTATTTTAGTACTCTGAGTATGCAAGCATTAACTCAACATGTAAGCATTTGGTACTGCTTGCAGGAGTTCACCAACTCAGTAACTGCAGAGTTAAAATGGCAAAACAAAGTAACTCAGTTCTCCAAGAGCTCTGGACATACTCTGCTCCAACCCAGAACTGTAAAAACATGCGATCCCCATGACAGGCAGTAACCACAGAATTAGTAGCTGTGATCACACAGTAGATTAATATTGATTTTAAGATTGTTGTTCATTGGGGTTTTATCACTCGATCCCATCCTTTCCTTCATTTTTTTTCCCTGAAGCAAGCAGATTTGTTTCATTTGCATACTCCTGTGTTTCAGAAAACATTTCTGAATTCTACACAGAAAGGATGGCAAAGATTTTAAGGAAGGGGAAACCCTCAGAAGACAACAAGCAACGCATCTGCTCAGACCACAAATCTAAGGGTAACCTCATGGTTGTAGGAGTCTCAGCTCATGCCCACTGAGCAAGAACATGGAATCCTCCATGTACAACTAAACTAATCTCCAAAGAAATTATCTGAAAAGGCTTCTCCTCATAACTCTCTTGGAATTGAGATCTTCATTCCAGGCCCAAATGAGTAAACAAGGTAACATTAACCTAGCAAAGCTTCCAGATGGGGCGGCCATCCCCTCTCCACTGCGGTGGGGGAGATCCCGTTTAATCAGTGTGCCTCAGGTCATAGGCTCAGTCACCCTAGCTTGCAGCACACCACATGGCACCTATATGCTGTTTTCACATGGTTGGTTTGCCTTTTCAGTCAAGGACAAAGGACACATTCAAGAACAAGAGCCCTTCATAGAGGCCCAATAACCTCCTGTGCCTCTGCCTTAGTGCCAATCCTAAACTGAGGTGCTGCTGTAGTCTCAGTATAACAGCTCCTTCAGCTAAACAGTTTGGAAGACACTTGTCTTCAACAAATCCATAGTAGGAATTGTTGTTATCAATATACCACTGTCATGAGAGTTTCTTAAATACAGTCAACGCTGATCATCCGACAATACGGGCAGATTGAAGTGTTTGCTGTGGTCCATTAGCATCACCCAGAACAGAATTATGGACTGTAACTTAGCAAGGAACCTATTTTTGATTGATTTCAACAAACTAATGGAAATAGATTTTCATAGAAAAAGCAGAGGCTTGGTTTGATGCAGAAAAGGCCTGAAGTTACACCAAGAAGTAAGGCCTGGAGCCACCATAGATCCTCTGGCACTTGTTGCAGCAGGTATCCCTCAGAAAAGAGTGTAATGAAGAACTGCTTCCACTGGTGTTTGAGAATGTCCATTATCCACATTAAACTAATGCAATATAGGAGGTGAACTCAGGAAAACCTGCCTACCAAGCAACTCAGACAAACTCCTACTACATTCCACATGCATGGGACATTAATTTAATAGGTAATAAACTACAGTAAATTAAATTAAATACATAGTTTTCTTATTACCAGGCTTTCATTAGAGCATTACCCTCTGCAGCATTATCAGCAGCATGATGCCTATCATTAGAAGAGCAACGAAGCTGGTGAAGGGGCTGGAGAACAGGCCTTACGAGGAGTGGCTGGTGGAGCTGGGGTTGTTTAGCCTGGAGAAGAGGAGGCTGAGGGGAGACCTCATTGCTCTTTACAACTACCTGAAGGGAGGTCGTAGAGAGGAGGGAGCTGGCCTCTTCTCCCAAGTGACAGGGGACAGGACATGAGGGAATGTCCTCAAGCTCCGCCAGGGGAGATTTAGGCTAGACATTAGGAAAAAGATTTTCACAGGAAGGGTCATTGGGCACTGTTAGAGGCTGCCCAGGGAGGTGGTTGATTCACTTTCCCTGGAGGTGTTTAAGGGATGGGTGGATGAGGTGCTGAGGGACATGGTTTAGTGACTGATAGGAATGGTTGGACTCGAAGATCCTGTGGGTCTCTTCCAACCTGGTGATTCTACAATTCTATGATTATTTAATCACACAGAATCACAGAATCACCGGGTTGGAAGAGACCCACCGGATCATCGAGTCCAACCACTCCCACAAAACACTAAACCATGTCCCTCAGGACCTCGTCCACTCGTAACTTAAACACCTCATCAGTGTTTAAGTTAAACACTTCATCAGTGAAAAACACTTAAACACTTAAACATTTCATCAGTGAAAAGGCAAACAAAAGCCAAAAAATTACATCTTTCATTTAATGGGAACACTATTGCTGTTGGAGGAATAAGGCAGTTGAATAAGTGCAGAAGTCATCAAACTGAGATACCAGTGGAGACAGCAATAGCAATGGTAGGCAGGCGCTGCTCCCATTGCCAACAGATGCTGTTTACGGAGTGCAGCTTACTCCCAGGGAGTTCTGATAAAATGTTTTTCCACTGGGAAATGGAATGAGAATATTTGCTCATTTTAAACACACTGAATAGTCATTAAATGGCACAATTGTTTCTGATGACCTAGGACAAATTAAAACCAGTATCTTGGAAACAAGCTGATCTGTGCCACTTCACTAGCCTCCAGAAGTATCAATCCTTCCTTAAAAAGAAAACACAAAAGGAGGAATTTAAATGACATAACAGTGAGAAACAGAAAACACAGAAATTCATACATCAGATGGAACAAAACTATACAGACACTCAGGCTTTTTCAAATAGCTCTACAAATAAAATTAACTTTTGTCTAGGATATGTTGGTGACAAACTTGAGCAGCCATTTGCTGCTCTGTCCCAGCTGACTGCTGCGTTCAGCCACACGTCCAAATCTGCCTGGGGACCAGAGCAAGGTTCCTCCATGCCTGTGATCTTCCAGAGGACCAGGGAGAAAATACACACACATACACAGAGTCACTCACAGAGGTAGAGTACATTGTAATGAAGATCAAGGACATCCTGATTACAGCAGCAAAGTGATAGTGAACATCTGTTAATGCTAGAAAAGGTACTTCAAAGAATGAGGACAGCTGGACTTCACATAAAACAAAATCGCTAAGTGCTTATGTGTGAGGCTGCAAAGTGGGACACGCATACTCCCAGTAGCTGGACCAGAAGTGGATCCACCCTGCTGTGGACAAGGTGACTCAGAGGGGAGAGAAGCACAAGCCCTTCCCACATCAAGGCCTGTGAACACCAAACTGCTCTGCTCTCCCCAAGGAAACACTCCCTGGGTATCAGCCCCTGCCTGGGTCGTATTTACATTTTCCCCACTTCCACTTTCTGAGGTATAAATTTGGTCTCTTCCCCTTCTTCTTCTTCATTCATGAAAAATTGTGCAGCCTGGGGTTCAGCTGAATTTCTGTATTTGACACTGCATGTAGCTGGAAAGTGGAATTCACATCTTCCTCTACTCCCTTCCAAAAATTGGATTTTCTTGTAGATTAAAAACTATTTTCACTTCAGCTCAGCACTAATGAAATCATTCATAACTATATTGCTCAATCCTTTTCTTTCAGAAATATAGGGGGAAAAAACCCAAAAACCCTAAGGCAGACCAGACCTCAGCATTTACATTTCATGAAAAATTTGATCTGATTTTGGAATTTGGCTTTGTTGTCAGTCAGAAATAAAAGTATAAAAATAAAAACAATTTCTGTGTTGAACATTGCTGTTGATGTTTTCAAAATATTTTGTCTCAAAAGTCACAAAACAAATACAAAATTTTCAGTGTTTCCTGCAAAATAAATTTAAACTCCATGTGCTTTTATGATCCAATCTTACTGACAATGCACAGGTATATGAAGGGAATTGTGACATGGAAAGACAATATGAGGAATTGTGCAAAATATTGAAAATCAGGCAAAATTACTCAGAATTAAACACCCTCACTTGCCTGTAGATTTTCTAACAAATTTAGATCAAACATTTAATTAAAAGTGATGATTTAACACAGGAAAAAATGGTTTTGACAAAGTCACATTTTCGAGTTTTCTAAACAATTATCTGAAAGCTTTTTATTCCAATACCGTCAAAACAAAAATGTTTTGTCAAGCATGGGGGGGAAAAAAGAATCATTTTCTCATACCACACATATCAGCAATTTACCTGCTCTCATGAAATACTTTGATTACAAATGAAACTGCACTACAGAAACATGTAGGCCTCCTTGAGCTGAAACTCTGAAATGTGCCACGAACCTCTGCTCCCCTGCTAGCCCAGTATAGGCAGCTTTGAGCCCAGCTGGCTCTCCTAACCCACCATGGCTGCAAGTTTAACACTGTACAAGTGAACTAGCTCTCAAGCTTCTCTGTCGCTGCTTCTATCACTACTGCTGATGCCAGCTCTGGTGCTGTTGCGCATGCTCAAAACAGTGCTGTTTTCTCTAAATCTTTCCCTTATGCCTTCCTAAATATTCACCCTCTGGGGTGGAAAAGAAATTAACTCATCACTATTCTCCGCAGAAGAAGATACAGTGTTTTCTTATCGAAGCAAATTTTTGCCAAACTAACATCTTTCATACATGGCAATTATCTTTTTATGCAAACAAAAAATATTGAAAGGGACATACAATGAGGAAAGAAGAGAAAAGAAATAAGTCATCGTTAATGAAAATAAGTCATCAATAAGAAGTACTGAGCTCCTGTAAGTTTAAAGCAGGACGAAGTCAGATGCAAAAAATGGGTAAAAGTTTATTCTGAAAAAGAGCAGCCTCCAGCCACAAGCCCTTTTTTTACCCCCTGGTCTGAGCACTCCAGCACAGCCAGCAGTTCGGGCTGAAGAATGTAACTGAGCGATGGTGTTTGCTGGGAAGCCACAGGGTGCTACACTGCTACCCAGAACCCTCCCTCTCACCGATGTATAGCTGCAGGGACAGGCTTCAGACTGCACTACGAAGGCTTTTGTCTGGTTGATCTCCTTTACAGCAATTGTAGCTGCCTCCTCATTCTGGCTCGGGAGCTTGAATTGATTCTAACTTCCTCTGAAAACTTAACTCCCTGACTTTCTGATTTTTAACACCCAAATGGAACACAAATTCATATTATAAGAGTAGCAGAGATTAAATAAGGCAGAATTCATTAA
The DNA here is from genome assembly GCA_013389865.1 of Piaya cayana. Taxonomy (NCBI): domain Eukaryota; kingdom Metazoa; phylum Chordata; class Aves; order Cuculiformes; family Coccyzidae; genus Piaya; species Piaya cayana. The sequence continues at coordinate 84,831 of WAAB01000942.1, read as the reverse complement.
TGTGCCAAAAATATATGCCAATGTGTCTCCAACTAGTTAAAAGACAAATACACAGATTGATTTTTTTTTCCTCCCAGTACATCCCACATTGCCTATTTCCTAAAACCTTCTGTCAAATGCATAATCGACTGCTATGTCTTCAAAAATAGCACTTTTTATAATCATTCATCTAGATATTTGGGAGTAGATATTGCACTGTCTGTCATGCCCATGTAAGACTGGGATGAAGAAAGCACAGACATCTCTGCTGACAGTCAGGGCAGGCACCTTGTGCTGCGGTACCCTGAGTGGGACAGGGCAGCAAGTGGGAAAATCTGGCTTGGGGACGTGGCAGAAAAAAAGAAAGGGCAGCCTTGCACCACAGACTATGCTGGCTGCCGAGTGGGCATCTGCAGTATCTGGTTCATTACTTTTTGGTGGGGAACAAACTCACACAGGTCCTCTCAGGTCTACATACTTGAAAGCAATTCCTCAGAAGCTGGCAGGGCAGATATAAAGAAAAAGCATACCATACAGAGTGATTTCTTTCCCAGGGTCAAAACCAAGCAGAATCAAGTTTCCTTTATAACTAACAATAGTGCACACTAACTTTCCAGTGGGCACTGGCAGAGGCTGCCCTGGGAGGTGGTTGAGTCACCTTCCCTGCAGATGTTTAGAGGTGGATGAGGTGCTGAGAGGCATGGTTTAGTATTTGAAAGGAATGGTCGGACTCGATGATCTGGTGGGTCTTTTCCAACCTAGTGATTCTATGATTTTATGTTTTAAAGCAGTATTTTGTGAATACACTCTGGTTGTCATTACCACAGGCAAGGTTTCTCTGAACAGACGCTCAGAACAGTACAATGTCCTATATAGTCAGTAAAGCATCTCCATCTCTAAGGAAAAAACAGCTTTCCATTTTGAACAGAAAAAACCAACCCACATGAGCCTGTTTTACTTGTGAGTTCAGCAAAATAGAAACTCCCCCTGTGTGAGGACAGCCACGCATAGGCAACTCCTGAACAGGATTTCCCAGTACTGTTTTACAGCATTTGGCCAAGCCTAGTCTCGTCTTCCCCTGGACTAATGCAGCTTCCCAAAGCTACTGCCACAGGTCAGTACTCAGATCGTGGACTCTTTATCATCTCTGTCAGTGCCTAAGCTGAGGGGCGATTCCCTTCCAGCAAGAAGACCCGAACTCAGCTCTTCAGAGCAGCCACGCTTCTGCACTGTGCATTTCTATGCAAAATCAGTCAAGCGGTGTTTAACAACATCCTACAAAGCAGAAGGGCCAGAAATGCACAGAGGCAACCCAAAGTAAAGCGAGCAGGAAACTCCTTCTCTTACAGTAGCTAGCAGCTAGCTGTGATTTTCCTTGTCTTCTTTAGTGCTCCAAGAATTACTGTAGACTTTATACCGCTACCTCAGGGGAGCTGCTTATCGTATCTCATTTCCATTTTTACATTGAAAATGTGGATTGTAAAATTTACTGCATTATACATGAAGTTTAAACTCACAGCCATTAGACTCTTACAACTCTACTAATGCCACTTTTATAGGTGTTGGCTACAATCCTAGTTTACCATTTCATCAAAGAAATAGATGCAGCTCCCAGTAGTGACCAAGATTTGTGATTTAAATAAATGGGGCTTGGGAAGTCTCCCAGTGAGTTTTCTTCTCAAAAATGAACAACAGTTAACAGAAAGAGATCTTTCTAAAAACAATTGGTAGGAACAACACTGCTAAAGCGTAAATTATAAGGTGGTGGGAAGAAGTAGAACAAAACAGTTCCCACTTGTTTTTAAGCACATGAAAAAAAAACCACTTAGCTGAAAACAAAATAAATAAGTTTAAGACCAGTAAGAGGAGATCACGATTTCTTGAGTTTGTCTTACTAACTTTGAGACAAATTGCATATCACTGTTAAGGAGGTTTTGCATGTCTGTACTTAGAAATCAGGGCAAAACAATTGTGACACAGAGCCAGTTATTTCTTTGGCACAAGCCAGGTTGGTTTCATCCCCTTATGAGCTGTACCAGGCTAAAGCAGCTGGGGCCTGTCCATTGGCCTCTTGGATCCATCCTGTTCATCTGCTGTTGAAGACATGAGGGATATGAGACCCATGTCAGCCTGCCATCGTTGGAGTTGTCTGCAGGGATCTACCCTAGGATGCAGGCACAACCACCTAAAATGTCTCTTCAGGCACTGTCTTGTTGCAAAAAGGGAGGTGTGAAAGGAAGTTTAGAGGCTGTCATCCCACTGCAGTGTAGTTGTGTGTTCTAGCCCTCCTCAAGTCCATGCCAAGCTTTGCATGCAAGTCTCCAAATCCTCCTACCTGAGGCATCAAGCTCCCTTCCCAGTGGCCCAGATAGTGATAGGGGAAAGGGAACATCTTACCCAGCCTGCTCAAATTTGGAGGTGTTTCTGTTCATTTTTCTCTTCTAAGAACCTCTCTGCCTGAAGGTCAGCCTCTATCATCAGTTAGTGATTGGAGGAACAAGCAGGCAATTTATTAATGAACTCTAGACTGCAAATCCTCCTGATGTCTGAGAAAGATACTTATTTCAAGGAGAATTTCTAAAGCACAAACCAGATCAGATTTAAATCACTAAATCCATATTTTATTTTTAAACTGGGTTTATGAACATGTAATCGCAACAGATTCTATAAAATATCAAATAGTTAAATAGAAGAATATGTTCTCAAATCCACCCATGGAGAAGGAAATGGCTCACAATTTAGCTTTAAAGACAGGAAGGGCACAGAGGTGCAGAGAGATAATTAAGCTTGCTTGACCTTTAAAAGAATGAGTGGGAGAAGTAAGACCAGAAGCATAAGCTTGAAAGCCATATAGGCTTACCATTACATGATACCATATGCCCCTGAATGGCCCTAAACTGCAAATACTATCATCAGAAAAGAGTAGAAGCCAGTGCCACTCTGGACCAAAGCTCTACTTCCACTTTTATACAGGTTTGAACCATGCTGCTTACAGTACAAATCCCCTGCCAGAGAAAAAGAGCAATGAAGCAGCTTGCAGGCTCTGAAGGAAGATAAGCAGAAAGCAAAGGCAGAAATATTTGGGCAACATCAATGCCAAAGGTGCAGCTTCAGCTGGGGCAGAGTGAGTCCAGTGCAGCCACCACTTTCCACGCAGCCAGGTGTGGGCAGGAACCTGCTCCCACATGATCTATTTATGTTCTGCATCCAGCACTGCGTTGCAACCTGGGCTTCAAGACCATGGACATATTTCATACAATCATAGAATCCTAGAATAACCAGGTTGGAAGAGACCCACCAGATCATCAAGTCCAACCATTCCTATCAAACACTAAACCATGCCCCTCAGCACCTCCTCCACCCATCCCTTAAACACCTCCAGGGAAGGTGACTCAACCCTCTCCCTGGGCAGCCTGTTCCAATGCCCAATGACCCTTTCTGTGAAAAATGTTTTCCTAATGTCCAGCCTAAGTCTCCCCTAGTGGAGCTTGAGGCCATTCCCTCTTGTCCTGTCCCCTGTCCCTTGGGAGCACCCTCCTCTGTACAACCTCCCCTCAGGTAGTTATAGAGAGCAATTTCACTCCCTTGTGCCCCTGTCCCAGAGCAGAGTTTACCCAATGCTTTAAACTTTTATTATGTCAGGTTGTTTTTGTTGTGCCCCATGCCTCCTTACACTTAAAAATAACAATCTAAGCAAGGTTTACTTAAATAGAGCCTGTGGTTTATTAAACACATATGGGTGCCTCTGAAAGGGGAGCAGGTTTGGTGCCAGAAGGAGGTGCTACCTTCTGACCAGAGGGCAGCCGAAGCTGTTGCGTTTAATTGCTGGACTGATCACTGCATGTGCCCCAGTGGTGTGCACATCTGCCCCAAAAGGCAACATACGTCCTGTGGAACTGTAGCTGGCAAAGGGAAGAGCTATAGGATGCCTGTCAACCACAATTTGCTAACAAGGAAAGTATCACACTCCCAGGCTTATTTAGATCCATCTGAAGGTTGCCCTATGCCTCTTTCTTTCTGTTCTTTCACTGAAACACTGCAAAATTCTTTTTGGTTTCACTTATCCTTTCCCCCTCCTCTATTTAATCTATGTAATGGATGATATTGCCATTCTCAAAAATAACATCTGGTACAGTCACGTATGCAAGTATGAACTGTAACTGGATCACTTCCTCAGGCTTGCTTGACTTCCCAGCTGGTCATTTAAACTCAGGGGTCTTGGAGACTACTCCCTCCCACAAGGAGAACCCACCAGCCTTTGGAGAGGTCTGTGTTACTGCTAAGCTACTAGCAAGCAGAGGCAATTGCAGGATCAGCCTGTTGGGCTGCATCCCCTGCTTTGCCTTGCATTCAAGTGGGTGATAGAAAAAGTGCTGAATTATCTCCTTTGCCTTTCCTTGATCTTCACAACAGAGGTGTCTGTCCAAGCCCTGACAGATGCCTCTTTCCCAGGAGGGCTTTGGACAGGAAGAGTACAACCTCTCAACCTGCCCACTCTAGGTTGGGTTTGGGCAGTATGGTTAGTTTTTGAAGTGAATCAGGATGACTCGCACCTCAGCAGGAGAGCAAGAGGCTCCTGTGGGGAACACCACTACAGATACAGCTTTTATAGCCACCAAGCATATCACAAGCCTTTTGGCTCCCCTCTGAGCTGCTCTTAAAGCATTTTACCTTGCCTATAGGAAAAAAAAATGAAGGATAGCACTAAACAGTTACAGGAAAGAGTGATAAAAATTAATAAGTAATTGTTTCCACCACTATTACTTCCTCTGGAGCAGCACCAGTGCTAGAACAAAAATGAAAAACTATCCAACTTTCAAACAAAAGCCTGAAAAGCAACTGGGACTAGCACTCCAGGAGCAGCTGCCAGTGGAGGAAAATTCTTGGCCCGGAGCAGAGAGCAGTGACCCTGTGGTTAAGGTGAGCCCACACAGAACTACAAGGCCACTGCTCCTATGCGCAGTGATCAGCAGAGAGGCAGTAGCGTGATGGGAGAACACAGGCATGAAGAGGAAAGTAGAGACACCCTGTGCTTAAAGACTTCAACTTCAGAGAACAAGAGGCGTCTTTCTGGAAATCCTTCATCTGTCATTTCCCAGCTGAACTTGGCAATCCACTGTCAACAGCCAGCATGGCAACTTATTGCTCTGTTTGAAGTCTTTCCTTACTAAGGGTAAGAGAGAGAGACACAGCAGAAAGGCAGGAATTCTCTGCCCCAGTAAGGGCTGCTCCAGGCCTGGTCCACTCATCCGAGCAGTGACAGGCTCCAGCTCACATCCAGTCAGTGCAGAGAGCAGTAACCCCACTTTGGTGCCCTGCAATGCACTCCGAGAGGTATCCTATCAGTTCCTCAGTGCTTATGTGTCTGAACTTCAAACCACTCATGACAGATGTCCAAAGAGCTGTGATTGCACTCAAGTCTTCAGGACACTGTCAGATTCTTCTTTAAAAAGTTAATAAAAAGGCTTTTTTACTATCTACCTTTTCGTTGAAAAAGAGAAGAGACAAAGAAAACCAAGAAAGAATCAGAGGGTTTTTTCTCTTCCCAAAGTTAAACACTAGCAGTGAAGCATTTCAACATTTTAACCTACGTAAAGAAATTCCTGCTTTCCCCTCCCTCTGTGCTTTGGGCAAGATTTTTTTCACAGGAAATTGTAGAAGTCTACAAAAAAAATGCAGAAAGGTGCAAATATGTTGATATACCAGCTGATCCTGGTCGAGACTACTGGTGTGATGTTCTAGGCGTTGCCAGCCCTTCTTCCTAACCGGTATCTGCCGTGTCTCCAAGTTGCTATGCTTTGCCCCTCGATGTCTCCACAGATCTCACCTGTACTGGTTTGTGCATTCTTTCAGTCACATAACTGCTGCTGGCTTTCTTTTTTCACACTGTCCCAGTAATAGACTTTCTGGCTGAGGAGACACATTCAACTGCAGGAGCTAAGACTGTCCCTGCCTGCAAAAGTAATTTGGTAGATCTTGACCTTTCCTGTGCTGTCAAAACCAGTACACTCCAAGTACAGCAACAGTCCTGAGCCCCGGGATCCAGAAAAACAGAAGCAGTTTCCAGTTCTGGTATGCAATGCTGGGAGAACTGACAGGACTTCCTCAGGAGTGGAAGTAATTCCTCTATTTCCACCCAGACAAATTCCCTTGGCATATGTTTCTTTGCATAGTTTTTTGTTTGTCTGGGGTTTTTTGGTTTTGGTTGTTTTTTTTTTAGTTTGTTTGGGGTGTGTGTGTGTCCAGATGTCCTAGTGTGTGTCTCTTCTTTGATGTGGGAAAACATGCCCCTAACATGGTTGAATCACTAAGCACAGGTTAACTGTCAAATGTATTCACTCACAAGCTCTGCAACCTTCACTAAGTGAGCCATTAAGAGGTCAGGGTGAAGGTGCTGGAATGTGTGTTTAAGGCTAATGGCATAACACAGGAATGCCTCTCACCCCTGTACATCAAGCAACTCAGAAAATTTCCCTCTAGCAACTCCTCATGCTGCATGGTGCTGATCAGCCAGCAAAGCCTGAGAAAGGCATCCCTCACACAGGGAAACTTCTCCAACCAGGAGCGTGAGGCAGGCAGCCAGAAGATGAAACACTCTATGTACTTTCAAGAACAGCTACAGGGAACTTCATGAGCTACAAAGAGGTAGAATCTGTGCTAAAGCTTTCAGTAAAAAGCTCCTGTATTCCACAAACATTCCTGAGATGAAGAGGGATTTTTTTCACATTAAATGCAGGCACCCTGAACATAGGAGAAATTCATCACCCAGCAACAGTGTCAGCCAGAGAGGTGAGCAAAGGTCTTACCAGCAGTTCAGCTTCCTTCACCTGACTGAAAAAGGCCTCTGCATTACATCACCAGAAACACTCAAGGGACTACTCTTGGCTCTAACTCACTCACTTTGCTGTGATAGTGTGTAACCAAGATAGGTAAGAGCCACCAACAGAATTGCTGAGATGTTTTTTTAATGCAACTCAATTTACAAGCAGAGCTGCTTCTTACTTGAGAGTCATCTGAGGTCTGAGTATTATCCAGACATGTTTGCCAAACAGTTTAAAGAAACAATCTTTGACCCGTGGGATGCTGTCTGAGGACTGCAACTCTTGCTACACAGAGCCTAAGAGCAGTCACATAGTGCCGATGGCTTCTGCTGGCACACTTGAACTGTTCCCATGCTAGCTAGGCTGCAGAGACAGGGTTTGGGTTTGTTTGGGTTGGCTGCTGGGTTTTGGGTTGTTGCTTGTCTGAGTTTTTTTTAAGAGACATAAATAAGAATTCAGGGATGGTAAATGAGGAAATTGCACCATTGTTGTCTATGTCAATGACAAGTCACAGACAGGTTGAATGATTTCCATGTTTTCACAGATTTTTAGTAGCTGTTCAACATCTTACAAACCTTACAAAACCCAAAATAAACCTATAAACAAAGCAGAAATTTAATTCTAGTTTCTGGGCTTCTTCTAATTCAATCTAAGCACCTTCAGCAATTCATAGGCTTATGGTAAGACAAATTATATGTATTATATGTGTATATATACGTATATATACATGTGTGTGTGTGTGTGCAGATATATACACACTACTATGAAGAACACCAACTCAAGCAACACACTGGAAGTCTTGTGTAAGGAAGCATCCCGGGTATTTCCAAAAATTATAGCTGACAATTTCCTAACTCAATAGATTGAATCCAGCATGGGGGAATTCTATACCATACCTCTTTTTCACAGATAAAGAACTGATCACAGAACTAAAAGTTAGGGGTAGCTTATGTACAAGTGATCATGACTTGATTACGTTTGTATGCAGACAGAACGAAGTCCAAACCAGTAAGTTTTACATGTGGCAGTTTAAAAAGACAGATTTACAAAGCTGCAAACAATTATGGACTGAATCAGTTAGGAAAAAAAAATTAAATAGAAAAACATGAATGATAACTGCGAGCTACTTAAGAATGTATTACTAGATGCCCAAAAGCCACCATCAAGAAAAAAAAAGCCACATTGATTAGGAACTTAGCCTGGCTTAGGGGAAGTCAGAGCAACCAGAATAAACAGAACGCATACACACATCAAGTTAGAAATGTAAGGAGAAAAAAATCAGATAGTAATAAATGTAAATCAAAAACTAGAAACTGTAGAAAATATATAAATACATAAGAGAATTTATGATAAGCATGAGGAGGATAAAGAGTTCTAGGTGTATTGTGAACAAATGCATTAAATATCACTGTCTGGAAAGTTGTCAATAGTAACACAGAAAATACTTCATTGGCAAGTACATTTTTAAATCCTATCCAGGGGCAAAAATCATGTAGCTGCTAAGGTTAAATTTTTTAGATCAAGTTTATCTCAAAAATTCTCATCCACAGATTTTAAAAGTGAAGATCAAGGCACTACAAATAATTAGATCTGATTTTCAAGAACTTTTTGGATACTGGGACAGAACCAGGTCAGTGAAACAAAACTAATGCTAAGACAATGGCTTTGGGAAGATAAATAGAATGGCCCAAGCAAGTACTGACCTACAGAACAAAGAACTATCCCAGGTAGAGTGATGGAAGAGCAGATACAAGATTCAATCAATTAAAAATTAAAGGAAGGTAACTGAGTAGCAAAGGTTTATTGAAAACAGAGCTCCTCAAACTAATTTGACATCTTTTCTCTAAATAAAATTAGTGTTGCCAATAAATGTAATAGTACTGAGGTAATATATGGATATTTCTATGAAGACAGTGGACTGCATGACATTTTGATTAAGATACTAGCACAATACAAGAAAAGTCAGCTTGGCACATATTAATGCTCTAAAAATGATGAGCTGATAAATCACAGCACATGGAAAGGAAGATCTAATCGAGCAGATGTATCCCTACCAGTGTCCCAGCTTTCAGCCTTGAACTCTGCTTCTGAGTGACCTAGTACCCTGATTGAAGGTGCTGTAGAGCTGGAACAGCTTCACAGAAGAATGATAAAAACAACCAAAAAGATTTGGAAAGTGTGTAATAGAAACAAAGTCCTAATTCTATGCGGTTAGTAACACTAGACAGCATGGAATTAAGTAGGGAACAGTGATGTGACTGTGTTCCTTGACAGTCTATCCTTCAAAGATCAGCTTTAATTCAAACTGGAATTAATTCAGGGTAAATCACAGTCAATCATAGCAGACATGTCTTTATATTGAAATATTGTAGCAAGCATACTGAGGGGTCAACTGGGATTTGATAACTCACATGAGATTATAGCGTGTGTGTCTACAAAGCAGAGTGAAGTACTCCATGCACATACGTATGTTCAAATTATCTTACTCTAAAGCTAATGCTTTAGGGCTGTCCCTTCCAGAAGCTCCCTAACAAGCTTGTGTCCTTCCCACAGGGGCTGGCAGTCTCACTAGCACCAACATAAAGGAGACTGAGCGTGCTCACTCACCAAAGCTTGTTCCAAAGGGGCAGAGAATATGCAGCGAGGAATCAACTTCTCTGTTGGGGGCCCAGCAGCCGAGTCCAGCTCTGATTGCACTCCATCATCTCTATTTTTATTGCACATACCTGTCTAGTAGATTACAATTCTGTTAATAACTTTGGGTTTGCAGTCCTATGTACACCTAGCTGAGTGAGCCAAACTCAGCTTGGGAGTGCTCCAGAGAACCTGAAGGAGTTGTATCAGATTATCACAGTTTGTTTTAAAGCTGCCAATACCATGAAAGTATTCCTGTTAGCTTTACCGCTAGCTTGGGATTTATTTAAAATATTAACTAGTGTCTTTATATTTTCAGTTTGACTTGGCTTTGCTCAGCATCATAAACATAGGCACTAATCTCGGAAGTCTCTCTGCCATAGTAGCATTAACCAAGTCCCCCCACCTGCCCAAGCTGTCAGTGAGCTATTAGAAAGGCTAGCAGAATACTCCAGTGGCCCAGTCAGGGTCTCTTCTTGGTAAACAGTCTCTACTGTTCAAGGTCAAACAAGGTACAACTGAATATAGGTTGCAAGCCACCCTGTTTGCCTGCACAGTTGTTGTATTTGCAACTACTTAACACCTCACTTTCTGAAACAGACATAGGGTGCTTAAAAGGGATCAGTAGGAAAAAAAAAATATTCCCTTGCATCATGGATACCGATGCAGAATATAGGCTTGACATGACACATATACTGACTATGGTCTAGCTGTAACACAAATGTATACACACCCTGTACGTTTTGCCAATTACTATTTTTATATATTTTACAGATTTTCTAGTTACATTTTACTCTCAATGGACAAACTGCTGGCCCAGTTTGATTTCATGCAAGTCCAGATGCAAAGAGGAGCAGAACTCAGCTGAGGCAGCATTCGTAGTGTAAAGAAAGAGAAAAAGGGAAGTCCGTTCAGAAATCTCATATTTGCAGATAGATATCTTCCCACCTGGGGATCAGAGGCACATTTTTACGCAGATGTTTCTCCCTCTTCTACAAGAAAATGAGCTTGTTGCATTTTAAGAAGTGAAAGCCTCACTACATTTGATGGCAGGTACAAGTCTAGCGACAGCAGTGTTAATACATAAGTAGGTCAGTCTTCTGTGTGGTCCTTGAGGGTTTCATCGTAGGACTACTCCATTGATATCAATGGGAGGTACTCCTCCCCAGCTCCATACTCCACAATGACAAATCAGCTCAGTATCGTAATTAATACTGCTTCTGAGATGGCTTTGAGTCAAGTGATTCTCCCTTTCACAATTCTTGGAAACATACTTGTGGGACAAAGTAGCAAAAGCACCAAGAAGACCTAGAAAGAGTGGAGCGACCCCTTCCCAACAGTATTTCTTTGTCTAATGAAATATATTTATTTTAACTCTGTGGATACATGTCTACAGACACATGGGTAGACAAATGCCTTGTCTACACTCTAAGCTGGCCAGGTTCAAGCCAGCTCTGGACTGGAAACTGAAAAGCTCATTCAAGAGAGGATCACAGGGTGCAAGAGCACCCAGGGCTCACAGAATAGAGCTGGATCACACACAGCCAGCTCCAGGCCAGCACGGGAGGCCAGTTTGTGCATATCGCTCCACACAGACACTCATTCCTTTGCTTGGTATCATTTAAGTGAGCTGGACTTCTCCAAACTCACATTCCCTCAAGCCTCACTTTTTTCCTTCCTCAAAGATATTTTTTGCCAGTACAAATGACAAACAGCTCGCTGCAGGCCATAACTCACTCTCCAATCATTATTAGATTTCAACAACTCCATATAAAAGCTATATACCCTTGAAAAAGCAGTATTTCACTTTACATGATCAGTATTTCCACTTTAGCTATATTTAATTTCACAATATATTGCTACAGAACTATGCTAAAGCATTCAAAGTCAGAGTTTGATCCATCTTAATAAATACCATCTAAATTACATATTTCTTTTTTAAATACAGGCACACATGGTTCAGTATCAAACCTCAGCACCAATTCCTCAATTTCCTATTTTGTATTAAATCCATTATCTTGGATAAAACTTTGGCATAATTCCAACTAAAGATTGCAATGGGCTTTTTTCCTGAATATCAAATAAAATCTTAACATCAATCTTTCAAATATCTTCTACAAGGAAAGATGATGAAATAGGGCAGAGCTCCTGCAATTTGGAAAGCCATGACTTAAAGTCCTCAGGAACATGATTTGATCCAGAAAGGTCTTGATCCAAGAAACAGTTTTAATCACTTTGCAAAATCTCAGAGACTGAGACACGCGTTATTGACCTGTAACACTGCCACCATCTTGTCAAAATATTTTCAAACTGGATCAAGCTGGAGCATGCTATTTTACAGCGATACCACGTACTTCTTTCCTCCAAAGGAATACAGCAAGCTGTATAATATCTCTGAGACAGGCAAATATTCTGACCTTTTTTCCTTTCAGAATTCCTATCTTGGTGACCCAGCAATAAATGTATTTTTGAAATGTCAAATTTGTTTCCATGGTAACACGAAATGTCACTCCTGGAGATGATGTTCAATACAAATGTGAAGAGTTGAAGGCTATTTAACATGTTTTCAGTTGCACCTATTCAACAATGGTTGTTATACTTTAAAACTCCATAAAGAAATTAAAATATATTTATCAAAAGTTGATCTCTGGCAAAGTGACTTTTAAACCTCACATCATTGCCTGCAACAACACTCACTAATGAGAAGCCCCTTTAAGTACTTGTCTGCTGGTAGAGCATGGAAACATTTTCTATTGTATTCATAGTCATTGCCAAGTTCTATTCCTTGATTTCCCAAGGAAAAGGAGAGAATTCATCTACCATTTCTACACAAATGTCTTCTGCATGAATAAACCATGTGAAGAAAGGGAAAAATAAAAAAACACCCAACCAAAACAACAAAACCCAAACAACCGAAAGAGTAGCTGAAGGGAGAAAATTGCTTTTATGTGTCTGTAAGGAAAGAAGGTACATACTCATGATGCAACCTATTCATATTTCATAGAATGTCCTGAGTTGGAAGGGACCTGTAATGACCATTGAGTCCAGCTCCTGTCCTTGCATAGAACAACCCCAAAATTCACATATACACATACACTGAGACATATTCCCAACCGATTAATCAAAAATTTTCTAGCAGGTTTTGTGATTTCCATCATCTGCAACACAAAGTTCTCCCATCAGACTCCCTCTCTGTCCTTAGAAAGACTGGCAAGGGCACGTGCAACAATTTCTTTATGAAGGCAGGACAGCTTACTGTCATATTCATTCAAGGCTACCCCACTGAAGATAGAGTTGGGTCCTCTGACACAGGGGCTGACCCCTGGCCTGAGGTCTGACAAGGACAGCAAGAGAAGGTTTGCAGAGGGAAGGGGAGCCTATGGCCTGGCAGTGCTGGAGGGCTTGTTCCCTGCCCATTCCCAGCTAAGGAGAAAATGCTAGCCCTTCCTACACCAAGAGTAGCTCCCAGGGGCTGTTCTAAAAGGTAAAAACAAGACAAATTGTTCCCCAAAGTTCATAAATAATTTATGAACAATTAAGTCTCTTTTTATGGATGCTTCATCAAATATTAATACATTTTTATTTTCATAAATTTTACAATTTACAAGTTGTTGTTGTCTTAATTTTATGTTAACAAGGCATCTGAAGCTGACAAATTTGGTTTCAGGTGAAAATATAATCAACTTCTAAAAAAAACTGAGAAAGAAAATAGGAGTAGCATGTCTCACTTGCAGTCTCAAATACCACAGATTCTTGTTATCATTTCTTAAAAAAGAAAGGAAGAAAAGAGTCCCTCTGATAAAGAATAACTTTCAAATATCACTTTTATTACATGAGAGCTGTTAAAGACTAGTTACATTCATAGTGTCCATCCTGGTAGGCATTCAGGCTAGGTATGTGGTCTTTTATTACCCTACTGTCTGAATATATCCTCTGTGTCACTAATTAAAAAAATAAATAAACCGTAGAGAAGATTATTCTAAAGAAGTGGAAAACTGGGTTTTGCTTGTATCCCTACAAGATCCTAGCTAGTTAAGGCAGACCTTTGAAGGGGAAATGTAAGAATAATTGGATTCAATTCATTTGAGGGCTGTGCATACAAAAGTACAAATGCTGAACCATTGGCACAGACAAAAGCTCTACAGCAGAGGTAGGAACCAAAGGGAGCTGAATCTCCAAGCCGCCTGGGCTGCTGAGCAAAAAGGTTACACATTTCACTTAGTCTGGCCTTGTTCTTATTCCCTCCTGCTACAGGCTGAGCTTGCATTCAGGTCTTCCTGAAAAGATGTGAAGGAACAAATCAGACAATAGAGATGTAGCAAGTGAAGGCAGCAGCAGCAAGAGGAATATCCTAGGAACATAACAGGGATGAAGGATCCAGGGAGTTTGCAAGAAGATAACCATGAGTGTTACTGTATGGAACAGGCTGCCCAGGGAGGTGGTTGATTCACCTTCCCTGGAGGTGTTTAAGGCACGGGTGGACGGGGTCCTGAGGGACATGGTTTTTGTTGGATAGGAATGGTTGGACTCCATGATCCGGTGGGTCTCTTCCAACCTGGTGATTCTATGGTTTAAAAAACCCAATTTGTTTGATTTGGTCTGACTATTATTGCAGAACTACAGGTTTACATTTACCAGAATGCTTGGAGAAACGCAGCACAGAACAATGTGGAAAACAGACACCTGCAGGAGGAGGAAAGCAAAAGAGAAAAGTTATGAATAGCTGTTGAAAAAAAGTCCTAGATGGTCAATACAGGTAGACCCTTTATCTAAATCCTGATCTAAATGAATGTGAACAGTTAAAAGACCCTGTTATTTTGGTGGCATTCTATATTTTCAAAATGTTAATTCCACAGATTCCAAAACAGTTTTGCTAGTGAGGAAATGGAGAAAGAAAATCCTGTGCATTAGAGGAAGATAACAGATGCCAGGCATCCCAACAGAACATATTAGGGGTCACTTTGACTGTTCTAGTATGAGTCAAAATTAATGTCCCAAGAAATTTTTCTTTGATAACTTAGTTACATAGCTCCAAATTTTGCCTCTTGGTTCAATTTAGGTAGTTCTGCGTTATCGTGTGGATGCAGCAGTGACAGCAGCAAGAAATCTCCAAAGGCATTAATGCAATCCCCACCACAGCAGAAATCCTGCTTCAGCACCATGCATCTTGATGACTGATTTCCTCTGAGCTTCACTGACCAGTGTCAGTATAACAACAAAAATAGACTGTGGAAGTAAGATGAAGCCATGGGAAACAGTTCATTAAAACGTAAAAGCATGCACTGTCATACACATAACTTGCTTGCCCTCAAAACAGCCAGCTTTTCCAGAATACACTAATTTTTCTAAATGCAATAAAAGGGACGTGGTATATTTTACAGTGATAAAAAGCCCAAGTGTGGCTGAAACAGTCACTGGTTTCCAGAAGTGCACGTCAACAATGGCAGAGCAGTCTCACAGAGGATCTGAGGGCTCATGTCTACAAGGACCTAAGTGAGCAGTTTCAAGCCTGGGAGAAAATTCATGACATTCTCCTGAAGGCATAGGTACCACAAGAGCCAGACTCTGTGTGAGGTCATCAAGCCCAGGCAGCCCAGCTTCTGCAGGAGAAGTTGGTAGCAAAAAGGAAGTCTGCAATGTGTTGGTATCTGAACTGGAACAGTTAATTTAGAAGCCAATGTTAAGCCTTACCAATGCCTTCACACAAGTCAAACCCTTCCTTGTTTTCTGACCCATACAGTACAGGCACCTGAAGGAAATATGTGTTGCATCATATTCAAAACCCTCCTAAGCCAAGAGACATAACCCAGAACAAACTCTATGCTGCTCTGACATATATTGGTTTAATAGTCCTGTAGTGATTTCCATGAGCTGCAGATTACGAGGCAATGCAATCACTGCTCAGGGGTACCTATATGCTTTTAGAGAATTATCAGGAGAAGACACTCTGCTTTATGGACAGCTAGTTTTGCATTGCCAAAGTGCAGTGTGGCACATCTATTTCATTTAAATTAGTAAGTTTGGTCTCAGTTTATGGCATTCTAAGCAGAGACCCTCAGGACTGAAGTAACTGGCTGGAGGGGAGGAGTGTTTATTGTGAAAGCTTGGTAAAGCTCTCACAGCTGCTGGAAGGGACGCATTGCCCAGGGCTGTCAGCCTGGCACCAGAAGCAAGCGCTGCAAGTTATTTACCACCACATGAGGCAAACATTTCAGTCCTTACAGAAACCAGCAACAGCACTTCTTCATTTACTCATGTTTAGAAACCCACCCAGTCAGATTCTTCTCTAACTTGTGTTTGTGCAGACAGACTGCAGTCAGTGTTGCACAGGGTGAAAATCAGGTCAGAGTTTGGCCTAAAGCCTTCCTGGGGAGCGGGTGGCAGGTGACATCTCTACTGCTCAGGGGCACTTGGCAGATGGGGTTGATTCTACCCTCAGTCACACCATCACCAACTTCCCTCTTACTGATTTGTGAGAAGACTTGATTTTCCTCATTCTTTTTCAATTTTCTTCCACTTCACAGTTTTAATTCACTTTACAAGCTTGTTTTAAAGAGTTCTTACTGAAGTTCTTGTTTAATTTGCCCTTGGTTTTGCCTCTTGCTCAGGTCAGGACCTCAGATAAAAATCAGACTTGAGCCTTAGTGAGTAATATCCTAGTGTACTTAGTGAATAAATAAAAACAAGAACATATAATAAATGCCGTTCAATTTTGTTAAACTCCTCACACATGTAGAAATGCCATGTAATCCACCAGTAAATGAAGCAACTCCAAAATAAGGATTCAAGTGTAATGAACATATTGCTTCAAAATAGAAGGAATTAAAAGAAGAGGAATTCCATTAAAAAAAAAATCCTAGGAGAAGAAAACCTCAAACACAACAAGAAAGCTTAAGCCAACTATAATATGTAGAAACCTAATATCCACAAAAGTGAAAATAACTCCAAAATCCAATAATAAAAAAATGCTTATAAGGTTTTCCTTTTGAGTTGTGGTAGGTTCCAAAAGGTTCTGCAATGCAAAACCAATGGAATAATAGAGATGTGTCTTTGCTTTTTGTGTCTTTGCTCCAAGTGACAGCTTTCATTGTAAACTTTTGTTTAGAAACATGATAAGGCTTTTCCAAAAGAGACTATGAAGAAGAGAATTGCTTTCCAGCAATATTAGGAATAGCACAGAAAGAAATTGCCTTTGATTATGGTTAGAATTTAAAGGCAGTTCGGTACTTGAACAAGCCCGTTCAAGTACTTATGGGAGGTTAGGGGACCTCTTTCTTTGGAGGTTACTTACCAAAAACTGAACTTCCTTCTAAGATGGGCATTGGCATTGGCTCAGAGTGGGTGAATCCCCATAACCCTATCTTTTCCTTTAAATATGGCAATTCTTGCAGCTGTTCTCTGAGAAACATTCTATCTTCGGGCACGTCCATATTTACCAGTTACAGCTGCCTCTGGTTTCTGGGTCTGAGGAATAGCAAAAGTATCAGGCTACAGAGACCACCCTGCCCTACACACGCCTGGGACTCCACACTATCTGTCACATGCTGGGTAGCCACCCATTTCCCAGGGCCTGGTGCTCAAGTCTCCATGTCAGGGCATTCCTGACTTAAGAGTCTCATGGTCTTGACCCATTCCCAGCACAGACATGTACAAGAAACTCCACAGGGCTTTGGTGGTGAAAATTAACACCTGGTGTGGGTAAATGCACAGTTGCCTGTGCACTAGCAGAGACGGGTCCCAGGGAATTAAAAAAAAACCTGAACAGTCATGTAACTACAATTATAAATACACATAAATGCATAGACACACAAAGAGCTCAATTTAATTATTAGTTCTGTCATTTCTCAGCTTTGAAGGCCTTGATTTTTTGATCTTAACACTTCCCTACCAGATTTACAGGGTGTAAATGTCATTTGCAGTCATTTGTAACTTTACGATGCATTCTGAATCCAACACCTACTAGCTGACTCCCTGCCAAAAGGCAATATTTTTGTATAAAATGTGATCAAAAAACATTCAGCTATATAAATATATACATATACAAGACTTTTTTTTTAATGCAGCTCAGAGTGGAAAGATGGAATTTGGCAAGAAAAGAGTCCTCAAATAAGAACAGCCTCTGCGTGTTTGTGGTGAACACTGGGTTTGATTTGATCCAGTTCTAAGTGTTTTAATATCACACGTTGGGCATGCAGCATTCATGCTGTGCCATTTTGAAGTCATTTTCAGAATCCTACCAAGCAAAGGCTGCTGCACAGCACATGCCTTAGCTGTGTAGTGATCACACGTCTTTCCCCTCAAGAGCAATACTGAAGACAGAAGGCTTTCCTCAAGTGCACACTGCAAACTGTGCAACTGAAAATTTCATGCTCCCAGCAAAGGAAGAGGTTTTGACATGCCTGTGTCCCAGAATTTGAGGAGAAAAGATCAAAGAGGTGAAAGAGACCAAGAGCTACCTGTTGATTATTTTTTAAATCTGGAGGAATATCGAGATGTGCCTTTGTCTGAAAGTTCCTCCTACTGAGGACATTACAGTTACCTAATTACAGCCCAGGAAGGTACAGATGTCACCTAAAGGCAATCATGCCTGAAGATCCAACTCCAGGGCCACCACTTACCCATTAGTGGCAGGAGTAGCTTGAGCTTGCCCTACCTCTGAAGGTGGCGTGAGCCACAGAGGAGTAAGTGCCCCAGATACAAGAGGCCCTGACCCACACCAGTTGACTTTCCTCAGCCCTGCAAGAAGGGAGGTGGGCAGCTCCCTGGGTGCATCTCCCAGCAAACTCAGTCCCCTCTTGTGTGCAGCAGCACCCTCCATTCCTACATACCTGTTACTCGTGGTACCTCTATGCCCATTATCAGAGCTCATCGGCCAGATCTGAGCCTGAACACCACAATATTTAAAACTTGAAAGATTTATTCCTGCTTGTTAACACAGAGCTTATCCCCTTAATGGGAAGGGGATGGAGCTTTCCCATTTTTCAAACACTGAAAATACCAGAATAACAAGCTTGGAGGAACTGAGCATTTAGCAGGAACTGACATTCCTGACCATCACACCCAGGCTCAGGGCCCTTCCTACAAGCAAGGCTAAATAAGAAAAAGCCTCTGCACCAACCAGTCACTCCAGAAAAGCTCCCACAGTCCTTCCTTGGACTGCCCTACCAGTTCCGACTGTGTTGCCAAGCAGGGAGCCCACAGAGCATCTGGTTCACCACATCCTGCTCTCTGCAGCATATTCACAGTTGAACCCATGCTGCAAGTCCCAGGGGAACAAAGAAAGCTCAGGGAACAGAGGACATCTCTGAACTTCCAGGGGCTACATGCCTTGGCTTTCAAAGAAATGGTCCCTCCCACTCTCTTTCCAGAAGAAATGCTTCCCAACACGTTATGCTTTTCTGTATTATTTTTTCCCCTGTAGTTAATGAATTTCTATTGTTTTCTTGTCAATTATTTATTCATTAAAACAAGGCGCGCATGAAATGCAGGAAACCCAGCAAGCCTTCAGAGGCTGCCGCACAGCATGGCGGTAGAAGGATCGTGACTAGAGCGGGACAGCAACCACACTCTCATCTCCAACGGCAATACAGGGGTCCCCAGCAAGGAGGACATCTCTGGGCAAAATGGGTGAGACCAGGGGTGGGGACAGGCCACCACGCTGCTCCCACAGCAGCTAGCAGCCTTGGGGCTGTCAGCACCATCAGATGTAGCCATGGGCAAACCCAGGAAATGGGAGGCACAAGAGAAAGACCTTCATTGTCAAGACATTCAGGTTCATCCTCCCTCCAAAGGGAATGGATAGAAGCAACCACGTAATCTTTCATTCCATTTATGTTGTATGAGTCCTATTAAGTACCAATTAATAAAACCCCTGAAGTGAGTTATGAATTTAGCCTTGTTCCTGCAAGATGGCAATGCAGTTATGCCCCTTGGAGAAGAGGTGGGAACCCACAACAGGCCTGGTGCTGCACACTGGGGCAAGAAGCCTTCACGAGTTCAGTTTCCACAGCATTAGGATGGAAGATGGGAGAAAAGACGTGTGATTAATCCCTTCTGCAAAAGTAAGCCACGGAAATTTGCTGTCTGTTCAAAGTCAGTCTGCTGCACAGCTGGGAGCTGATCTCTTATCTCAAGTGCCAGTCTAGTGCCTAAACCACAAAAGCCCTCTTTCTTCCACTCCTTCAACATGCAAATGGAGTATAATTGTATAGGCATGCTTACCATAAACAACTAGCAGAACTTGGCATCATGCTAATGGGATTTTTATTAGCCAAATAGTTCTTTGGTAACCAGGTCAAACAATCACGTTTTCTTTTGTTTCCTGTTATGAAATGAAACTGAAAAAATATGCCACTTAAAAAAATATAATAAGAAGCCCAACCAGTGCCTTTTTCATAAAGAAAACAATATGCTTAATGCAGAATAAACCACATTTTATGAAAAGAGGTCATCTTTGGGGGGAGGGAGACAAACAATTGAAAAGAAAAAATGTAGCACAAGAGGGAATTATGATTTTTTTTTCTTATGGAAAGTATTTACATGTTTATTTTAAGCCTAACATAAATGTAAATATTTTAAACAAACAAAAACACACGAGGGGTAACAATAGAGTATTGTTTTTTTTATGTTGAATAAAAACTGCCAGGACAGTGCATGTATATTTTTAAACATGCTGCTTCAAAAAGCAGGATGCAAGGGATGTTGCATCTTTAATTTTTCTGTTAATTATGGATTGAGCATTGTTGTGAGTCTTGTCCTCAAAACCCAGCTCAGAAAATAAGAGCAGATGCTCATACCCAGGTTTGGCTCATGTGGGAATTGAACAGAACATATTGGTTTATAATTAATGTAATTTGTTGGATTATCTTTTGTGAAAGAGCTAAGGTAAACAACCTTGCAGCATTGTAGTGAAATTCTTCTGCGCTCAGAGCCTCTGTATTTGATGGAGGATGACAAAACTCCTACCCTTCCTCCTGGATTGCAGGAAGGTTTGGAAATGTCTGTCACATTCAAACATATTTTAATTAACTCAAAGGAAAGAATTAGGCTACAGACCCTACAGCAAATTACAAATAGTGTTTAAAATCAGGGCTAATGATTCCCCAATTGACTTTTCTGATTAACAGAATTCTCTTTTCTAGTTCACTGTAATTTTGTTATGGGGCAAAGATGGAGGAGAAATACGCTTTTCCAAAAGGTTCCTTCTCTGGCTGCCCCTCCTGTCTGGCCTCACAGTACAGGAGCAAGCATGGCATTAATTGGCAACTTCAATTTTAAAAAAAGAAGCATGATTATATAATGTGGCACTTTCCAAAAGGTTTTTCTCCAAGAACACCCAGGGTCTTGGTAAGCATTAATGAACCATGCTTTAGTGTCCAGGAAAAAGAAAAATATTTTTAAAAAATATTTAAAAAGTCAAACACTGTGTCCTATGAGGTAGTTATTGCAGAAATACAGGCCAAAAGCATGGTTGTATGTCCCAGGAGGATGGCACTCATCCTGACTCCAAACTGTCACAGTAATCCTTAGCTATATTATCCATGTTTCACAGGAAGAAAAAAAAGTCTCAAAGCAGCATCTTAAGGAGTTGGTCATATGGTTCTCTTAAACTTTTTTCTCATTTAGGTCTTCCTCCCTTCAAAGCACTCAGATGCCCACCTTGTTGTACCAGGGATACCAGCATGGTGCCCCTCGCATCAGCCCTGCTGCCAGCTGCCAAGGAGGGAGTGCTGGCCATGCTGGAGGGCTGGCCAGGACCACAGCAGGAAGCTAGCCCAAAGACAGCAAGAGAGATTTTTTTGAGCCAAACTCACATGCTGTGCACCTTTTGCCTTAAAGAGCTCTCTTCAACAGCGAGCATCTGTCTCGCTTAGGTCTCATTGCTTATATGTAAGTAGCAATATACCTTGTGATCATGTCTTTTGGAAGAAGACAGAATAAGGAAGAGTAGGAGACCAAAGAGCTTGTCTCAGGTCATTGTTGTCAGTCCCAGTAATGAGGAGATAGAGAGTCATGCCATCAGCACACAGAGCAGAGGCTGATAAGTACCACAAGTACAACAAGCACCCTCAGCTGTCTGAAAACAAGACATCTCGTTAGGGCAACTGCCAGCGTCCCACAGGCTGATGCATGATACCTTTGGCTGCAGTAAGGCTGCTGTCATTGTGCAAGAACTACACCTTCCATAAGCCATGGCCCACATCTCAGCTGACAGATGGGCAAGGAAGGTAGTTTTAAACAAAAGAAGGAGGACCAAACGTTTCATCTGCTTTCAAAGACAAAGAAAAAAAAAGAGCAGAAATTGGATGGATGTTTTTAGCTCAATCAGGACTACAAGGAGTTAGTGCTGCTAACAGGGTAATCCTCTTCCCGTGGAAAAAGTCTTTGAAACCAGGTATTTATTCTTGCATCAGCCTCATTTGTTTTCAGGTTCTGTCAAAACCATCAGAGGTTTTCCCCAGCTGAGTTGCAAATTGGTACTGACCATTCTGGTGTTAGCCTGCCCCTTTTCCTACTCTGCTCTCCCTGAGAAACGTCACCCCAGAAAGCACATTCACACACCAGGCATGCCAAACATGAAATAGTTTGTCTGCCAAAGGTTTTGACTCTTAAAATAAAAAGTCAGCGCTTCAAACTGTACATAAAGAATATTTTTGGAGAACAGTCTTTTCTAGATATGTAGCACTTCTGCAGTTTTCTGAGAGAGGCGGTAGCCAAGAGTTTGGGACACTTGTACACCAAGTTTAAAGTCATAAATGAAATAGCTTTCCAGCTCAGAAATGTACATTTCTAATGAGCCACAGACACAGCTGATACAGTAATAGTTCCATCCCATATTCACTAGAACAATGCTCACTCATGGGGAATGACAGTCTTATCAGGTTGGTAACTTTATCTCGAATATCATGTTCAAATTTTCATATCCTTATAAATTAAGAAATACTAGAATGAAGTGACCAGATGTTCAAGTCTCCTCTGCAGCACATTCATTACCAGGCACACATTTAAGAGGCATGCAAGTCTGCTAGGACTCTTCTCTGAAGAGGCTCACTCCTCTCAGTGTCATGTGGTTTTGCTAGCACTTCAGCCCACAGGAAACTTCTGCCTCCACCATTACCACATCCCAGTACTACTAATGAGCCGCATTGTTTCCAGCGGGTTCAGGAAAGAGAAAACACCATTTCTCCTTTCAAGCCAGAACCAGAGGAAGAGAGAGCAGAGGGAGAACATAAAGGAGAGGCTAGAGAAAGCTCTTGTTTCATGCAAGAGTTGTTGATTTGTTCTGTTTGAAGACAAGTCTTGTCTTCACTACTGCATAGCACCACATTCAAAGAACCAAAAGCTCTTACAACCTCATTTTTCACTTAATGCAAGTTTTTGTTCCACATTAACCAAGCACTCAATCTCCTCAGGGCTTACCACTCCTGGCTGTTGGGCCCTGAACCTCTACCTTTACAATGCAAACATTGTCTTCTCTGCCTTTTAGCACTGTTGAGAGTATAAACCCATAGCATAAGTCTAAGTGCTCTGATAGAAGTGAAATGTCTGTGTAGACACATACGTTCCTTTTAACTGCTTACTATTGCTTCTCAAAGACACAAAGTTTAATGTGATTACAATTAATCAGAAATTTAAAAGTACACATGCTGGTCCATGTAAGTGAGGACCAGCTTATAGAGCATTTTAAATCACTTATTATCCCTTCCCTGCACTGTTCCAAAGCCAACAGAACAACATTTTCTTTTCAAATTTTGCAAAAGAAAAAGTATAAACTAAACAGGCTGTTCCCTGGCTGAGACCTTGGATTCTTTGGCACCTAATATAACAACAAAAATTTCATTTCACATCATATTGGCAACAGCTTATATTAAAATTGCATTCTTGCAGCATTGACATTACTGTACATGGATCTTTTTGTTCTACATAAGTACTCAGCAGTGAGGTTTTTTTAAACTAACTAGTATTCTCCCTCTGCCAATTCAATAGGATACATGAAACCAGCATTTTCTTACCTGTTCCTGTATCCATAAAAACTGTTCCTCTTTCTAGGTTTAGTTTTGTTGTTGTAAGTAAGCAGGCATGGCACTTCCCAATGGACACCTCAAGTGTGACCCTGTCCCTCTCCTCAGTACTGGCATGGAGACTAGGTTCTGTTGTCCAGAAGCATCACAGCTAGGGGCAGACTTTCAGCTGGAGGTCTATAGACAACAGATGATTCACCAAAAATAAAACCTGCCTCTTCTTGTCTCAGGAACAACTATGGGACAGCAAAACTTCACAGAAGACCAAAGAAAGGAGAGCTCGTGGTTGTGAGCATCACTACGAAAGGACAAGTCAGATTTTCCCTTCAAGTTGCAGAAAACCAGGATGGTTGCTCTGCTCCTTGTCCTACTGCTCATCAGCCATGACCATTCACAGGAGACATGAGTGAGATGAAATAAACACCTCTTGCCATACCTGCCACAGCCCTCAAAGCTGGGCTATTCTCTGTATTTTCCAGTACTCCATCTCATCCCAACTGCAGAGTTTCAAGTGCCTGTACGTGCAGAGAAAATGCAAGGCAGCAACTCTTCCAGTCACTTGACCACTCCTCCCTTCCAGCTATACTCAGCTCCATCTCTCGCCCGTGCTCATTACCTTCTTCTCAAAAGAATTTAACATAGATCCGGATCCAGTTTTCAGTGACTCTCCTTCAATGAACAAGTCTGGTCATCTTTGATGTGGAAAACTTGCATTGCTGCAAGAATTTGCAATGTCAAAATCCAAAACACTTATTTCTAGTACAGACACTCTATGAAGCCAGTACAAGGGTTTACTATCTAAGCAGATACCAAGAGCATTAATTGCTCATACTGTTCACTACTTGTATAGATCAGTATTTGATCCAGTGTTGGTTTGCCTTCTCTCCCAGGAGTGGGTCAATAGTCTTTTCATTACATTAATAAGATAATTTCATCTTAACTGAAAATGTCACTATGTCATTTTTAAGTATGGTTTATTTGCTGCCCCCATACATTCCACAATGGAACTAGGATTCGGGAAAGCAAAAAACATTTATTTGAAAGGGTCATGTCCTCAAAAGAAGGGAAAAAGAACAAAGATAAACCAGCTTTTAACTCCTTTATCTTGGTTCCTATGACTGTGTTAGTAAATAAACCAGTGGGTTGGGGTGGGGGTGAATCATAGGAATCATTTACTCAGCTGAATCAAGGGGATTAAAGCATCTGGCCAATCCAAATGGGTTTGTGGTTTCTCACCATAAGGGTTGCCTCTTCAGGAGGGTACTGAGTTTTTACTGGAAATTTAACATTTGTTGACCAGAGTGGTTTTAGTGGTCTTCAAAACTGAAAAACTGCAAGGCAGAAGATTTGCACCTTGATGTGGTAAATTAGCTTAAGAAAATTTAGACTTGAGGAGAAAACAGTATTAAAAAAAACCCCCAAAAGATCACAGTGACCATCACTGCAAGTTTTTCCTCATGACCAGAAATTCACACAAATTATCTGCAGCCACTTATTAGCATAAGAGCAGTTGTCTCCACTTGGAAGAGCATGTGTCTGAGGCCAGGCAGGAGATGCTGTTTGATTTGCAATTGGCACCCTGGAGCAAGGAAGCTTTCAAGTGGCACATATCATAACCTAGCAAAGGCAACCACCTCAATGCCCTGTCCTAAACCCAGTAGTCTAATTTGGTGGTTTCCTAAACTGTGCTTGGCAGCAAAAAAGCAAACACTATTGTCTTCAAGCTTTTTCCAAGATTAGATCTGACCTCAAGGGTAATGAAAGTTCAAGAAATATCATCATTCCCATTTTAGAGAAAGGAAAAATGACATTTTAAAGTCAAAATGTCTTCTTTTATAAATGAGGTTCTTTGAATTCAGCATCTTCTCTCACTGAGTACCTGCATTACAGGAATATTTTAAGTGATACTATATTGGGCAGTACAGTCTGAGAGAACATTGTGTTCTTAATAAAGGCTCTCCCAGGTTTCATATCCCAGAACAGGCAGGGTTCTGTTCTCTATTTCTCCTTCATGAGTCTCAGAGTTGGGAAGAGATGGTGGTTCCCAGGGGTTTGGAGCAAAATGGAAGACAGGGAAAACCTTGCAGGTTAGGATGCCTGGGCCTTTGATATCCTGAAGATTAAAATCATTGACTTGAACTCAACACAAGCCCACAGCAAAATACACTACTTAATAGACAGGCTGAGCTTCCTGTAGTAGCCTGACTTCCTGGGTTAAACTGGAGCTTTTGTCAAATGCACAGCGATAACCTGGGATCTACAGAAAAATTAAAGGTTATAGAAGTACAGTTTAGACCTCCAGGAGAGTGGCATGCAACCTGTCTAGAAGGTACAAGTCTTTGCAGCTTTCAGAACAACTAGGGTACTTATTTTCACAGACAGAGGGGAACTTCAGGAGTAACCAAAATTCAGAAGCAGTAGACCAATGAATCATAACAAATCTATGGGTATAGCAGGCTGCATATAGGATGAGGTGAAACAGTCTTTGATCTGTAGCACATTGCTAAAAATGTTGACCTTGTAGGGCTTTTAAAAGAATGGGAAAATTGGGCATTGGGAGAATTTAAAGCTAAAACCCAGATTGATACTTTTCTCACACTCCCTGATTATCTCATAAGATCATCATATATGACACCCTTCCAGAACAACCGAAGTAAGAGCAAAACCCTAGCTACACACATGCAGAACCAAAGAACAAGGGGAGGACCTACCTACAGAGGAACAGCTACTGAGGAAGCAGAAGACACTATTCTACAACAGGAAGTAATAGCCATATACAGAATAGCCATAATAAATTTGCTTCAAAATAGGCTTCATCACAACCTCACTCTCCATACGCACATCCCAAAGACCAGCTTTATGCATTCTGTCATTCTGAACATAAGAGTAAAACACTTTCCATTTCTAAGAAGACCTATTCTCTGCTCCAGCTTGCAGGAGGTAGCAGTAGTTCAAATGGGAAGTGCCATGTACTCTTAAGCAGCAAATTGCTCACAATTATATATTTTCTTAAGGTGCTGTGCATTATTAAAGCCTCTTTAAAGAAAACAAAACTGAATGTAGTTTAACTACATGACTGCACAACTAAGCTACATACCGGAAGAGAAATGGATAATGATTCTGCTCTTTTGTTCATCCCGTGTTAACCAGCACTAGAGATAGAGCAACAAGAGCAAAGCATCCACAGATACATTTGTAATTGTCTTTCGGTTGTATTTCCTCAGTGAAATAACAGAAGTCACACTTATCTATAGAAAAAAATTCTGATAACATTCTAGACAACGCATATGTAATAGAAATTTGGACATATCACAAATGAAGACAACTTCTCTGTCACTACCTTGGATTTTTGCTATAAAAAGGCAACCAACAAGAGACAATGCAAGAGGTGTTCAGCTAGCAGAAGAGAAAGCAGTTTCCCCCACTGGAGACCAGGCCACATGATATCCTTAAAACAGCCCATAAAAATTTACATAGAACAATGAATTACCCACATCTAACAGGGCAGATTATAACCCCACTAGTTTATTCCTGAAATACAACTCTAATTGTCAGGGAATACAGGAACATAGTAGACTTTTGGCTTTGTTTTAACAGTAAGGTTCCTGAAGGGAAATAGTCTGATACACTCACCATACTACAGAGAGCTTGGAACACGCCCAAGTCTATTTTAGGCCCTTGCCTCAGGGTAGATCTCTGAGGAAACAGGAAACTTTGGTTTAATACAAAAGCTAAACCTAGACTATAGTTCCCAAACAATGTTCCTCCCCCTCTTCTCTGTCTGTTTCTGAGTTTTCGCCTTGAACTTCAGATTCCCAGTGTATCTTTTAGCTTGCTGCACTTCTCACTCACGACATACCCTCAACACATTGAGTATTCTGCTACCACCTTCCCCAGGAGCCCTTGCACTAGCCGTCACATCCCCCACAGTGCTTCCCCGCTCCCAACAACCCTGCACAGAGTCCTTGTTAAACTTTCCATTGACTGTTTCTCTTCAGGTCATCCCTGCTCACCAACCACTCCACCAGAGGTCAGCACCATCTGATTAGTGATAGAAGCTCTAGCCATCTCTCCCATGGCCAGTCACCCTATGCCACTAGTCCACAAACTGTGTTTAAAGGCTTTCAGTAGCCACAGGTAAGGTAAGCAGCTAAGGAACACAGGCTCTTTTAGTGCCCCCTATCATGGAACAAACATGAATCCAGATGTACAAAGGGTTAGGCCTTAAATGTGCAAGATTGCACAGAAATGTTCAAACTGCTTTTCCCAGTTCCTGAGTCCTCATGCTGTCTTCCTCCTCTTTAGGCAACAGACAAGGAGGTCTAGGCCTCAGATTAAAGATGGCATGGGGACAGATGACTGCCACACCACAAGTGATGCACACATTTTAGGTGAGGCCAAAATATCAATTCTTCACCTGTACTGCAAGTCCAGAGTTATGAATGTACAGACCCAGTTTTACACACCACTAGAGCTCATCACTTTAAAATAATCCAAGCTCACTCTTTTCCATTCCTGCCTCATTACAAGCACCTAAATTTAAAAAAAAAGTCTTATAGATATAACAGAATAAACTGGCCAATAAAAGCCATTGTATTCAAGACTGATTTAAGGCACACATGGGAAATAGATCACTAGAAGTCCTAAGGGACAATCTATGAATGCAGGAGACAAGACAGTTTATCTGGAGGATCATCAAACAATGCTTCCTGCAAAATGTTCCTTAGAGCTACATCGACTAGCTAAAGACATCATTCTTCCACAGGACCAATTGCTCTTCTTAATGGACAGATGTGATAACATGAGGGAGCAATTTCCCAAAACACAATTTATAAATCAGAATTTTACTGACTTCAGTGGCCATTGTGATCCTAGTAGAATCATAGAACTATTTAGGTTGGAAAAGACCTTTAAGATCATCAAGTCCAACTGTAACCTAACACTGTCAAGTCCACCACTATACCGTGTCCCTATGCTCAACATCTTCAAGGCTTTAAAATATCTCCAGGGTGGTGACTCAACCACTTCCCTGGTCAGTCTGTTCCAATCCCCAATAACCCTTTCACTGAAGTGATTCCTAATATTTAGCCTAAACCTCCACTGGTGCAACTTGATAAAATCATAGAATGATCTAGGTAGGAAAAGACCTATAAGATCATCAAGTCCAACCCTATATAGTAAGTAGCCACTTGGTGCAATCTGCAAATCCTTGGTTATTCATGTAGATTATTAACTATCAAATGTAACAATTTTACAGATCATGTATATAATTTTCATATGTTCTCCCCTGCCACATAGACCTACAGAGCATTTGAGCTTACTTAAACAAATCTGCAGCTGTAGCTGAACGCCCCCCCTCCCTCCATGAATTATTGAAAGTTTAGAAGAACTGTTAATTACTTTCAACCAAGGTCCAAAAGATTTAGTAAAATACTCCTTAGAGTGTGTATAGCGGATTCAAGAATAGTGGTTATTCTCCAAAGGTTCGTATCTGCTAAGCTTAAAAATTCATGTAAGTCTTTAAAATTAATGCTGCATAACCGTGTGTATCCTCTAGAACCACAGCAATTACAATAAAAGTGCTTTAATTTGTTATCAAGTGATTTTCATCATAATGTGACACTAAGTACCAAAACATTTAATAATTATCCCATTACTATAATGTACTAATGATATTTCCAAATATTTATGCTAGAAGATTAGGTGAGGTTTAGTTCTCACTTCTCTTACAAATATAAATTGTTTGAGAGGTTCTTGAAAGTCACATCCTAAGGTTTCTCTGGGAGCTATTTCTCTTTCAGACTAGAATAAGAAAAGACAACAAAAGCAAAGTCTTCTCTAATTCCTAGCAGTGCAAGAGGAAAACATCATTCTCTTTACAAAGCAAGTCCCCAGTCTTGAAGCCTTGCACAGATGCTGAACTTTGAATTCAATTGGCTTACTCATGTGTATCAAACCAAGCATAAACTTCAGTCCCTGCAGCTTCAAACCTGACCTATCCAGCAAATAAAATCCAAGATATTAGCTATACGTCTTCATCTAGCTTTACATGTACCAGTTCATAAAAAATGCCACACACACACGACAATGCTTTAAGATTTCAAGCACAGCACTAGCATGGAGCAAGTCTTTCCTGCGACACTGAAAGCTAAATAATGAGAGTCAGCCAAATCCTGCAGTTTTTATTCCTGCCAGGAGGAAAGGCACACCCACAAATTTCCCATCTAAATGATGGGGGCTGTTCCCTCCCCATTCCTCAAACAATGCTAATGGAGAAAACTTGGCACATCGTTATTTTAACCAATTTTTATTGTTGTCAGTCAGTGACACCCTGACAGGGATATATAGACCCTTCTGTCTTTCCAAAATCTTTGTCCTCCCATTCATCAGATGAGATTTGCACTCCTAAACTCAGAGACGGTCCTTAGTCTGAGCTGCTTAGGACAGCCTGTGACAAGATGCCTCCACACCCTTCAACATAAGACTATTAGTACTGCACTCCTCCACTTCCATAGCGCAGATCAGATCCCAGACAGGGCTGTTGAAGGTCTGAGTGGACAGAGGAGCACCTCTGCCAGCCGGATCAAGGCCAGACCAGACCCCTCCTGCAGCTCTATTGCCCTGAGACAACAGGGCTCTTGGTGCTCTCAAAAATCACCCTTTGGGAGAGGCATGGGGATGTTGCCCCAGTGAGAGGAGAAACAGCACTTAACTCAGTTTGCCTGCTTTCAGAAAAAGAGAGAGCATTGCAGAGGAAAACAAGGAAATTTTTGCCTCCTTGATTACTCCTGGTTTCTGGGAGACACACAAAGCCCCTTCATTCACCAGCTCCCTGCACTTCCAATACAATAAAAATTGCCTAAGAAAGGAAAAGGAAAGAAGATGATGTCTATTATCTAGGATTTCCAGTCTAGCAGCAGTCCTAAAAAGCTTCCTTTGAGAACTGTGAAGATATCTGGAGGTGGTGTTTCCTAGATTTCAGGAAAGTTAATCCAAGGACCTTTGAAGCAGTTCTTTTGGTTTTCTGTCTGCTCTCGTTTTCACAGTGGTGTTTGGATACAGCTGTGGTGTCCTCCCTGAACTAGCCATGAGGGCTGCATTGCCCTCAGGTGTTTATAGCAAAAACCTAGTCTCTGCCTGGGTCTGCTCATGAGTGCCCAGCTGCAGGGAATGTATGGCATTCCCTGCTCTGGAGAGCTCACAACCGGAACAGAAAGCCTATGGGTACCCCCATTCCACAGCAC
>WAAB01000942.1:11082-49074 GCA_013389865.1 Piaya cayana | reverse complement strand
CCTTATGAGGAACGGCTGAGATAGCTGGGGTTGTTTATCCTGGAGAAGAGGAGGCTGAGGGGAGACCTCATTGCTCTCTACAACTACCTGAAAGGAGGTTGTGGAGACAAGGGTGCTCGCCTCCTCTCCCAAGTGAGAGTGGACAGGACAAGAGGGAATGGCCTCAAGCTCCACCAGGGGAGGTTTAGGCTGGACATTAGGAAAAAAATTTCCACAGAAAGGGTCATTGGGCACTGTTAGTGGCTGCTTGGAGAGGTGGTTGAGTCACCTTCCCTGGAGGTGTTTAAGGGATGGGTGGATGAGGTGCTAAGGGGCATGGTTTAGTGGTTGATAGGAATGGTTGGACTGGATGATCCTGTGGGTCTCTTCCAACCTGGTTATTCTATGACTCTATGATTCTATGATCTTCCTCTTGGAAACTGAGTGAAGCCAGAACTGTTGCCACTAGCATCCATTCCATATTCAAAGACATTTCCACCTTGAATGAGTTTATCTGTTCCCACTACATTTATTTTATGCTAAATATCTTTCTTCCAGAGTCTCACTTACTTACTAGATTTTGGGAAAGTGTCACAGAGAGTCAGTGTCACTTTGTTAAAAACTTTCAGACAGCATACACTGCAGAGGCTTTGTTACTGTTTCGTTCAAGAGAAGAGGATTCCTTATGTATACACTTTTCTAAAAATAAAATATTTGATGCTTTGAAGTACCAAATTTTCCCCAAGTGTCCAGGAAAATCTAAATACACATTTCCCACTTTACACTCTGGTGCCTTCATACAGATGCATGGATCACATTCCCCCTCTATCTGCTTAACCGCTCTGTACAAAGCTGTCTTTCAGCCTTCTGGAGAGACTTGTTCAAACATCATTGCAGTTCTCAACACCACTGAGACAGAGAAGCAGAAAATTCACTTTCCATCATCTTAGACGCATTCACCGTAGTGCTGGGTGCAGTCATGGAGACTCAAACTAGCTACTTCTCATGCCTTAGTTCACTACACATCCTGCCAGAATTCTCTTTCAGCATTAAATCATCATCAGCTTCTTCCATCATCTGAACAGCTGCCCCACAATGCTTCAGGCTTTCCTATTTCCAAACTGACAGATTCTGACCCTCTTGTTCTCTCTCTCTGCTCTTCATGTTAGGCCTCCTTTTGTCGTCTGCAGAACTCCAGCTCACACACACAGACCCTTCTCCTCCAGGCACTACTGCAAGCCATAGAAGGACTTTAGATCTGTTTTCTGACAGACAGCATTTAGGGGCTTGTCTTTTGCAGTCAAAAGCCAGGCTCCTGGCAGAAAAGACGGTTTAGATTCGACAGGAGAAGGAATACCTGTTTAAAAAGCCTTGGGTTTGTCCCATCTCACTATAGCCCTCATCATCCATATACCTCCTGGGCTTCTCAGAACACAGCTCTGGGCCACCTTGAGATGAGAAATAAGTAAACCTTTGTTCTCATGCAGCTGTAACAAGCCCACAACAACCACATGCTAACAGCAGCAATGCCCAGGAGCTCTGCACACCTGCTGGTAGAGAGCAGCAAGCCAGCTCTGCCTCTATCAGGTCTCCCCGTAATAAAGAATACCTTATTAAGAAACCAAAGATATTTTAAGGGTAAAACATCCAGATTTTGTTGAGCCATTTCTTGGGTTTGAGAAGAACTGGTAGAAAATAAACTTCTATCTACAGCACTGTCTACAGAAAATAAACTACTATCTACAGTAGTTTGTTGAGGAATTTAAATTAGATCTGGCCCTTAGCCAAGTTCAGCCATTAGAGAGCACTACACTTTGTTGTCATTGTCTGTGCTTGTTGGGGAAAGTAAAGCCAAGAGAATGGGCACCATGTACAAACTCTCTGAACCGGTGTTCTTCCTGTTAGCACCCAAAGGGTTCCCTCATTCCATCACAGCATCTATCCCAGGCAACTTAGTGCTATATAGCTTAAAAATAAATAGAATAACACCCGCAACGTCCTCTGACCTGCACACAAAAACATTTTTCTGCTTCTCTTGCCTGGAATACTCAGGCAGAAGAAGGGAGCCTGACTCCAGCAGAGAGTAAGTCAGACACCTCATGTACAGCTTCCCTGGTTCATATGTGCTTTCATCTCTTCTGCAAACTCACAGAGGAAAGGCTGTAAAGAGGCAGTACAGAAAACAGATTGCATCTACTCCGCACAGGGCTCAAGCGTTTTGCTACATACAGTGAATCACTCCTGCGTTCAAATCGCTACCTCTGTTTTTCTGCAAAAGCATTCCTTTTCCTATCACATGTGTAAAGTTACTAGCACAGTTTCTCCTTTAACGTTGTGCAGACTTCCAGGTCCTCCAACCTCATCCAAAGGACAAAAAACCCCCCAAGACTTCTGCTTTCCCAAAGGAACACTACTGGGATCCAGAATATAGAATGAATACGTAAATATAAAAAACCCACAAAATCAAATTCACCAAAACAGAAAGATTTTTCATATTAAGGCAAAAAGTCTTACCTCAGGAAGAAAAATGGTTATTGCTGTTCTCCAAACCTGCTGCTTCTCCCTTGCCTAACTCCCATCAGGCTCCAGACAGCCCATTAGCAGCCGATTTAAAAGTTCACAGTGCTAAAATGGTAACTAGTAGAGTATTCTGGATGTTTTGGTGTGGCAAAACATTGCTGGGGATAGTGTCACTTCAGGCAGAAGAAGTGAAAGGCTTTAATCAAACTAAGGTTAACAAAAACCTTACTAGCTCAAAAATCTTTATTTTTCTTGTGAAAACTTTTAGAAATTTAAAGCCACTGATGGTTCATTTGCACTCTCCTTCTCAGCAGTTTAGTGCATTCTACGCATTTCTGTATTTGACCATTTTCCCTCAGTTGTTGTCTGGAATACACATTTACTACCAGCCATGCAACTTGGTACCATTGCGTTCTTACCAAGCTCTTTTTTTTTTTTCATATATTCCAAGTGCTGGCTATGCAAAGTGGGAGGGGAAAACGTTTTCTTTTGTTTAAAGTTGTAAGGTACCTTCTATTGTGATTCCAGATGCTGGAAACAAGTCCATGGGGGAGTAGCTTTCAGTTTGAGACAAAAAGCTAACAGAAATATTAATTTCTATTTTATTCATTTTTGCTTGATCAAATCTGTGTTCTTGAACAAAAATAAGGATTTTGCTTTAAAAGTTATTCCACTGGCTTTGGTTTCCCCAGCTATTGCCAGGAGCTGAAAAGGTGTGGGAAGACTGGCTTTATGAAGCAAAGAATGGTAATGAGGAAAATACACTGCTGGGTTCCAAATACAGGTGGTTTTAACAGCTGATGCTAGTAAAGCCTTTGTCAGGACTTCTATTGCCTTGTTCCGACTTCACAGGACAGGAGAAGTGAAAGAAGAACAGTTACACACAAGGAGGCTTGTGGCCTTTAAGCTGTACCCAGGAGCTGTTGGACTGTGCTAGTGAAGGCTTCAGGCTAAACTGTGTCCTAGGGCTTCTCCGCAGAATAGGCTGGGAGGAATGCTGATTCAGCAGGTCCAATTTTAGATGTGGTTTGCCATTTCTGGGCAAACGACTTCTCTCTTTGAGCTGAAATTCAGACTGAAAATATATTTTGTGCCTGAAACAAGAATATCTAGCAACACTTCTACTAGGTCTCAGTGAGGAATAGTGGGGTGACATCCCCCGGCACAGCATCCTCATTGTCCTGGGAACAGCTCAGAGGTGAGAGGGGAGACCTAACCTGGCGAGACACAGCAACAGCCAGATTTTGCGTGGGTTATTGCATCTCAGTGTATCCTATCTGCTGGTAACAAGAACTCTGGTTTAGTAGATGCATAAGGTGAAATGTTTTGGATCACCCTTAGGGAAACAGAATATTACCCTCACTTTGTGACTCACCCTCACAAGCATTTTTCACCAAAAACTCTCAAAATCAGTGGGTCCCTTTATATATACCCCAGAAATTGCACACACTTGTGTTTCTTATGTAGTACAGAATAGTTTCAGCTACAGAGTTCACAGTATAAATACACAGATTAAGACAAATCAAGATATGGAAACAGAAAAGAAGGGCAAAACTTCTTGCCCATGATCAATGATGAGACAAAACCTGTTCCATTCTCATGTCCCACTGCCCTTTGCTGGATCACAGTATCTTGCACTGCTTTAATTGCTCCAGATAGTTTTAATGAAGCCATTTTGAACAGGAAGATGATGATTCTTTTAGACCCTCACATTAATCTTAGCAGGCTGTATGCCCTCTTGAAATACTTTTGTTCCTTTCTTAGGTTTTGAATCAGCAGAATTGGATCTTCAATGATAGAATCCATCACTGGCAAGGAGACATGGGTATATTTGGCATTAAAGGACTATTTTGACTCTTTCACACTGCCTTATAACTTTAGTAGACACAAAAAATTACTTAGGGTTTAGTCAAATTCTGAATCTGAGGAACACATTTTCCCAATATTCTGCTTCAGTTCAGAGAAATATTTCATCACAGACAATAAAAAGCCCAGAATCTCATTTTCCGTATCACAGAATCAGTAGGCTGGAAAAGACCTTTGAGATCATCAAGTCTAACTGTACCTGTCCACTACTAAATCATATCCCTAAGCACTTCATCCACCCAACTTTTAAACACCTCCAGGGATCATAACTCAGTCACCTCCCTGGGCAGCCTCTGCCAGTGCCTGATAACTCTTTCAGTAAAAAAGTTTTTTCCTAATGTCCAGTCTGAAACTCCTCTGGTGCAGCTTGGGACCATTCCCTCTTGTCCTATCACCTATCCCTTGGGTGAAGAGACCAACACCCACCTCACTACAACCACCTTTCAGGTAGTTATAGAGAGCAATAAGGTCTCCCCTCAGCCATCTCTTCTCCAGGCTAAACAACTCCAGACCCCTCAGGCACTCCTTGTAAGACTTGTTCTCCAGCCTCTTCACCAGCTCCCTCAATACCCTGCAGTGGATCCCACCCGTCTCCATAGACTTGTGAATGTCTAATTGGCCAAGCAGGTCTTTACCATCTCCTCATGGATCATGGGAACTTTCTTCTGTTCTCCCTCCCTGTCTTCTGGCTCACGAGGCTGCCTACACAGGGAACATCTCTTTTGAAGACTGAGCCAAAGAAGGCATCAAGTACCTCATCCTCATATTTTGTCACTAATGTCCACCCTACATCCAGTAAATTATGCAGATTCTCCTTGGCCCTCCTTTGGTTGTTGATGTATTTAAGAAATATTTTTTATTATCTTTCACAGAATTGGCCAATCTAAGTTCAAGTAGGGCTTTAGCCCTTCTGATTTTCTCTCTACATGATCTCACTTCATCACTGTAGTCCTTCTGAGATGCCTGCCCCTTCTTCTGAAGCTCATGTACTTTACTATTCCTTCCAATATCCGCCCAAATCTCTCTGTTCAGCCAAGTTGGTTTTCTCCCCTGAAGTCTCATATTCTGGCACACGATGACATGATTTCCTTCTTAAGGAGCATCCAGACCTCCTGGGGTCTTTTGCCCTTTAGGACTGTCTCCCCTGGAACTTGATTGAGCAGGCTTCTGGACAGTCCAAAGTCTTCCCTTTGGAAGTCCAAGGTGTCTCGTCTACAGACCCCCCTTTTAACTTCTCCTAGAACTGAGAATTCTATCATCTCATGATCACTATGCCCCAGGTGTCCTCCAGCTGCCACATCTCCCACAAGGCCTTCTCTGTTCACAAACAATAGGTCCAGCAAGACACCTTCCCTAATCAGCTCACTCACCAGCTGTGTCAGGAAGTTGTCTTCCACACAGTCCCGGAACCTCCTAACGTCTGGTAAATTGAAGTCTCCCACAAGGACAAGGGCTAGCAATTGCGAGGCTTCTCCCAGTTGCCCTTAGAATAACTCATCAGCCTCTTCTCTCTGGTTGGCTGGTCTGTAGCAGACTCATACCATGATATCTGCCTTGTTAGGTGCTCTGCTGATTTTAACTCATAAGCACTCAACTTTATCATTACCTTCACTAAGCTCTAAGGTATCAAAACACTCTCTAACATAGAGGGCTACCCCACCACCTCTTCTTCCTTGTCTATCCTGCCTGAAGAGTCTGTGGCCAGCCACAACAACACTCCAGTTATGTGAGTCATCCACCACATTTCTGTGATGGCAATTATGGATCTTTTGGCAATTAACATCTTTTTGCCTTACAATTACTTCTAGTTCCTCTTGTTTACTGTCCATGCTGTGTGTATTGGTGAAGATGCACTTCATCTGGGCTGTTGATCCTACTACACTCCTAAAAGCAATAGTCTCAGTTCATAAGTAACTACTCACTAACCCATCAGTAATCTTTACATTTGTGCTGCTATTTAAAGCGCTGTCCTTAATATCATAGCATCATGTTCAGCCACGCAATACTCACAAGACCTGAATTGCATTACTTTGTATCCCATGTCCATTTTCATCAGAGAGTAGTTATTATCTGAATTTATGCCAATGAGAAATAATTTGATAAATATAATGGGAAATGATTCTTATATGTTAAAAAAAAAAGAAAAAAATTAGGATGACTAAAAGTGCTTGACAGTTCAGTCAATTTGAGCAACTTTGTCAAAAAAGGAGAAAACTACTGGAAGTAGCAAAAGTTTCCAGCTTTTTTCATGCTTCAAAACAGCATTTTTCTTTGAGATAGACCTTCAAAAGTAACTAAAGATGTGCAAAGAAACAAAATGCATCAAAAACCTAAAACAGTGGGCATGGAAACCTTCTTGAAGCCTATCAGAGCTTTATCTGAAGAACTAGACTCTCAGAATGAACCTAAAATGAGCCTGCCAGGATAGATAGCAGTCCACCCAGCACTACAGGTTTTGTGGGGTCTGGCTCACATAGAATCACTAGGTTGGAAAAGACTTATTGGATCATCGAGTGCAACCATCCCTATCTGCCACTAAACCATGTTGCTGAGAACCTCATCCATCCATCTTTTAAATACTTCCAGAGATGGTGATTCCACCACCTCCCTGGGCAGCCTCTGCCAATGGAGCAAGGAAAGTCCCCTGTAGGTGCTGGTGGGCTCTGGACCAGGCTGAGGCCAGATGAAGCAAGTTCTCTCTCTGTCCAGGCACTTGAGCAGCAAGAATCAAATATGAATGGAAAACTAAATTTTCTCTGGTAAAAGATTTTTAAAACCCCTCTCCTAAATCAAGACAAGAACTTGTTAGAAGATGACTGCCTGCTGCCACCCAACCCAGGAAGGGTAATATGAGAACAAAACCCAAGATAAGTTTAATTTTAAGGGATACTAAATGAATTTTTCGGTTTGCCACACAGGCTGAGTCATTCCAGACTGAGAGTGTCCCCAGTCCAGAGTGAACAGACTGCTAGGGGTCATGGACAGAGGCAGCAAAAAGCCACTTGCAAACCTCATTCCCCAGAACCATGTTAAAGAATGCATGGGTCTCAAGATGAGTGCAGTCACGTAGGTTGCCAAGAACAGATCTGTCTACCAGCGTGGTTGGTTTCTTTTGAGAACTGGCAGAAAATTTGAAGTCCCACAAACTGTTTAGGTTCTGTTGAATTAGCCTTTATCAATGAAAAACTGATGTTGTGCTGGGTAATTTTTCATCAGTTCTAGTTGCATGCTACAGCTAATTAGATGGTGGGGTGGTCATTGTTACCATGGGCACTTACTTCTGCCATATCATACAGAAAATACAGCACTGGCTAGCAGGGTGAGCGCTGGAGACTTTGTCCCGCACACTGTTATACACCTGGAGTGCTAACACTTGAATACTTCAGAAGTGGGATAATACCAATTCCTTCAGAGAGAATGTGGGCAAAGATCCCGCAAGTTATGCCTGAAGAAGAGCTGATTAGGGATGCCAAGTTTTGTCCGTGTGTAAATTTACAGTTGGTGGCATTTCCACTGTAAGCGCCATTGTCAAGATTTTAGGATTGGATTGCAAAAAAAAAAAAAAAAGCATTTGACTGAAACTTGCCATTCAACTTCTCATCATCAGAGTAAAATACCATACTGTACCAAGAATGAAAAGAGAGAGAGAGAAAACAACAACATTTAGCAGGTTTTAAAATTATGCAGATATTTTTAATGGCTTTGGAGTATTCAGACACTCACTCATATGTCAGAAAACAGATTTGATTTATAGGAATGACATTTGGCAGAGCAATTAATCCATACTATGTTCTAATCGTGTTTGGTACAAGGAGATGAAAAAAAAGTCAAACTTAGGTTTAAAGCTGACTGTGCCAGAAATTATTTTCAAAGAAGGCTCAGAAGGGTTTTTAGTAAGCTCATGGACAAAATCTGGTCTTTTATTCCTTCTCCATTCCACCCCCTAACAAGAAAAATAAGACTTCAACCCATTTTTGAGTTGAAACTCAAAATTTAATTCTTCTTGCCTCCACTGGAGGTTAAATAGGAGTCTGGACCTTTTTGGTTGCCAAGTAGATAAATCCTCCTTCTCGCATTATTCCTCAGCCCTAGTAATGTCTAAAGGAAATTTTGAGAGAGAAACTATGGATGGTTCATAAAAAACCCGTCAGGTTTCATGAGGCAAAATGAGGATTTGCCTTTGTGTGAGTGCCCTTTGGTCTGTTTTTTTTTTCCTGGACTGAAACTTGCATTGGTCTCCATTTTGACCAACTCAGAAACATTACTTGAGATGGAAATGTTCAGCTCCTGACCTGGCACTGCTTAGACCTCAACTGCCAGAAAATTTACACTTGGCTATGGGGTCTCAAGCCACACAGAACAACACTGCTGCTCAGGCACCACCAGCAGCCTCCACAAAGCCCAGGTCCAAGCAGGACGAATGCTGCAACTTCCCTCCTATGTGCAAAGTGGGACCTTTTTGTCATCCCTATGTCACCAAAAGGGGTTTTCTGCTGAGACCCAACAAACTCACCTGGGAGTGCACGGCAGGACTGCTCACTTGCCAAGCAGTGTCCTTGCTCCTCCAGGAATACCCATGGCTGCTGGTACCTTCTTTGTACTGTGCTGGTTCTGTATAAGCATAAGCATATCTTTCTTTTATTGCCATTTGAATCCCTGACGACGGGTTCTGCAGAGAGGAAAACCAACCCTGTGTTTCTTGGTCAATGTGACAGATGACCATTAAGAAAATCTTCTCTGACAAATCCATTTCAGAATACAAGAACAAGTTCTACATGGTAGTTTTTACTTATGGACTCTGCAGAAGCTCTATGTTAGCTCACACAGTAACTGCACCATGTCTAACACAGTATCAGTGCCAGTTTGCCGAAAGAAATCTCAAAGCCTATTCTGCCTCAAATCTCTCAGAATTAAATCTAAAGGCTGTTCTACAGAACAGCTATGGTAGATCTGTACTTGAGTTCGGACCATGATCTGCTCTCCACTGGTGGTTAGACATTCGCTAACAAATAAAAAAAGTTTAATAATTTAATTTTCCTGTTATTGGGCTTTTTTAATTTTAACTTTTAAAACCAGACCTCCTCCCTCTCTAACTTCACACCCCCATGTCCAGAAACTCCTTCTTAATTTATTCACATATGAAAACATATTCCTCTACACTCCTTCCAGGGTAGCTTTAAAAATCCCAGGTTGGACTTTTAAGGCAAATAAATAATTTTAACAGATTTGGTTTAACACCTGCTATGAAGATTGCAAAACCACTCACATTCTACCTATAACTCAATTTTCTCACACTCATAACTCTGAAAATATTTGCCTTTCAGCTTAATAGCTTCCATATTCTTTTTTGTCTGGAGAGGTATCATTAAATATTACTACTACTGGAGTATGTTTGGGCAGTGTCTTTCATCCATATTTGAACTAAAAGGAGAAGAAAAATTCTGACCAGATGCACTATTTTTGGAAGATGAGTACAAAAACCAGTTGGTCTGAGCTAGCGTCTACTGAAAATTATACCTCTAGGAAAAAGCAAGGTAGGGGAGAACAGTTCAAAAATGTTGAGGAATGACTTTTAGATCTGGTGTAGGAGCCACTAATTCTTTCTCTTGCAGCCAAACAAGGATTCACCACGTGTTTGTGCCAGTTCTGTCACTCAGCTGTACTGGCTCAGCAGGCCAGAGAAAGCTTGGGGTCATCTGCACAGTGGGACTGTAACACTTCCAGGGAAAGGGCTATACACCAGCATCCACCAAAAAGCATGATAACATTACCATACAGTAAAATATCAACATTAGGAACTGGAGGAAAAATAATCAAAGACAAAAGCATTGATCTCACGTCTTGTCATTCCTGCCATGAATATGACTGCACTCTGCAACAGTTTTTCTTCAGTGGTGTACAGAGATCTCTGCCACAAACACTGGTTTTGCAGCATGACATGGTGGGCTGGGTGACTCCCAGTGGAAAGTTCAGGGGGGAACCTCTCCATACTTTTAAGTCATAGAATCATGGAATCACCAGGTTGGAAAAGACCCACCGGATCATCCAGTCCAACCATTCCTATCAACCACTAAACCATGCCCCTCAGCACCTCCTCCACCCATCCCTTAAACACCTCCAGGGAAGGTGACTCAACCACCTCCCTGGGCAGCCTGTTCCAATGTCCAATGACCCTTTCTGTGAAATATTTTTTCCTAATGTCCAGCCTGAACCTCCCCTCTTGGAGCTTGAGGCAGTTCCATCTTGTCCTGTCCCCTGTCACTTAGGAGAAGAGGCCAGCACCCTCCTCTCCACAACCTTTTTCAGGTAGTTGTAGAGAGCAATGAGGTCTCCCCTCAGCCTCCTCTTCTCCAGAATAAACACCCCCAGCTCTCTCAGCCACTCCTTGTAAGACTTGTCTTCCAACCCCTTCACCAGCTTTGTTACTCTTCTCTGGACTCACTCCAGAGCCTCAACATCCTTCTTGTGGTGAGGGGCCCAGAACTGCACACAGGATTCAAGGTGTATTCTCACCAGTGCTGAGTACAGAGGGAGAATAACCTCCCTGGACCTGCTGGTCACGCCATTTCTGATACAAGCCAAGATGCCATTGGCCTTCTTGGCCACCTGGGCCACTGCTGGATCATGTTCAGTTGCTGTCAACCAACACCCTCAGGTCTTTCTCCTCCAGGTACTTTCTAGCCAGACTTCTCCTAGTCTGTAGCTGCACAGGGTTGTTGTGCCCCAAGTGCAGGACCTGGCATTTGGCCTTGTTAAACCTCATGACATTGGTCTCAGCCCAGTGGTCCAGCCTGTTCAGATCCCTTTGCAGAACCTCCTAATTACTGGGACTGCCATGAGCATTAATGGAGAGTTTCTCTTTGACACACACATAAGAGCTTCTTCGCTACCACATCTGAGCAACTGGCACATTTTGCGGTGATTAATCTACCCTCAAAACTCTCCTGTGCTTCCTTGTGCCTGCTAGAGGAGGAAGAATGGGTCAGGGCAGGCACTGAGGCTTATTCCTCAGACTTCCCAGGTTCTGTCCCACATCAACTGGAAGGCAAGAGCATCCACACAAGTGCCCCAAGGCTGCCACCGCTGGGGAACCAGGTAGGTGGTCCAGCCTGGAATGGAACTGCTGTCTCCATAATGCAAAGACCAATGCTAGTGGCCAGTCTTTCTATTGCCTTTCAGCTGGAAAAATTCCTGCCTGTCCAGATGTTCCTTTCTGAGTGTCAAAGGCAATCCTGTACTTGCTTTGCCCCCTTCCTAGCAGCCAGCCTTTATTTAAGAGCCGACTTTGA
Organism: Piaya cayana; assembly: GCA_013389865.1. Taxonomy (NCBI): domain Eukaryota; kingdom Metazoa; phylum Chordata; class Aves; order Cuculiformes; family Coccyzidae; genus Piaya; species Piaya cayana. The sequence continues at coordinate 37,420 of WAAB01000942.1, read as the reverse complement.
TCTCAGCACGGTGCTGCAAGCCTCTTCACTTTTTCTTTGTAAAGCCAGCTGCAGGATGGGTTACCCAAGGCAGGAATTCACAGATGATTTTTAGGACCAATAGTCTGACACAAGAAAACCCACAAAATAAAATTAGAGAATAACCACCTAATGTGGCATTTCCAGTCTCCTGCCTTTTCCGGAGGAGCATCCCAGGCAGTTAAACTGCTACACAAGTTACTCAGAAAAAAATTGAAGTAGATAATACCAAACCAAGCAATATTTCATGTGCAAGTATGAGTCTTGATTCAGTGTTCAGCTGAGTCAAGAAAAGGACACATACTCGCTTAGTCATAAGTAAGTCATAAGGCCATAGTAAGCAGGCTTTTGCCAAAACACAAAACCTGATTTACACATTTGCACATATAATGTGATATTTTGCTATGAAGACTTTCCATTATACTTGTCTGAAGCTTTGTCTCCTAGATTTATTGCTAATCAGTGCTTTTTCCCTGCACTAACAGAGACTGTCAGCGTTTGAGGAGTCATTATTTCTCATAAAAGTACACAAAACTCATAAGTCTTTCAGGTTTGATGCTACAACTGCTCACTGTCAACTTGATAATCAGCTGCTGCCAATTATTCCCTCCACAAACTCTTTGTCAGAGCGCTTACGTTCTTTCTGGAAGGCTTTCAAGTTCTCTCTGCGAGTTGAAATCCACATCACACATAGGCATACAGGCATGCACACACACTGCTTTAAATATCAACAAATGATACCACAAGCCTTTTCAAAGCATCTTAAAGAGCTCTTCTCTTTTATAAGATAATGCATGTGGATTTTTTGGAGGATGCCTTATGCATTGCTTTTTGGTAGGGTTTTTTTGTCTTTTTTTTTTTTTTAATAATAGGAAATAGGTGTTTCCTCAGCGTTTGGATTTTGAAATCTGGAGTGTGGGTTCTTCAGTAGATGTGGCAGCATGTGGGTATTCTCTCCTGCTTTTAGAACTCAAGTTGCTATAACAACCCACGACATCTGTTCAACCCACTACCTAAGCAACCTTTTTTTTTTCTTTTTTTCTTTCTTTCCTTTTGGTTCTCCTATTCTTCTGAAATCAAGAGCTTTGCTTTGACTTTTATTTAAGAATCTAGCTTATGCTCTAGTGTCTATATGCAGAATGAGCTGGAAGAAGACAAAATCTGTGCTGAAAGATCACAACTTTTGGAGAATATCTGGCTGAGTGGGATGAGTTTGAGGCTGGGCCCTGTGCCTGCTGAACAGAAGATTCACCACTTCCTGCTGTGAACCTAAAATTCACTGCCATGGCCTGGGAAAGTGAAGGTTTTTCTGCTGAATGACAGACTAGGCACGGACATTACCAGGGAGCCACTGACAGAACAGAAGTCAACAGATGGACAATCGTATAAATGGTTCTGTATAATCATTCTGTTCCTTCCTTAATAACCACTTTCTTCTCTTCTGGAGAAAATTTTTATTCTTATTGAAGTGATTTTTTTTCCAAACTGGAGGAGGAAGTTATAAAAGACATATTTTTTTTCATCCATACCAGAGCAGCAGTAACACATTTATCCCTCTCTCCTCCATGGGTCAGTCGCACAGATTTCATGCTTTGCCATACAGCACTCCCTGAGAAACAGCGGAACTCAACACTGCTAGAGTCCCTGACTACAATGCATCACGGAAGGTATAGATCAGCTACCAAGTCCTACACACAAAAGAGGATGAGAACATAGCTTTGGTTCCCATGGCCTCTTCTCCCAAGTGACAAGGGACAGGATGAGAGGGAATGGCCTCAAGCTCCACCAGGGGAGGTTTAGGCTGGACATTAGGAAAAAATTTTTCACAGCAAGGGTCATTGGGCAGGCTGCCCAGGGAGGTGGTTGAGTCACCTTCCCTGGAGGTGTTTAAGGGATGTGTGGATGAGGTGCTGAGTGTATAGTAGGAATGGTTGGACTCGATCATCCAGTGGGTCTCTGCCAACCTGGTGATTCTATGAAGCAGACAGGACACTGGCTTCAATGGGAGTATTTCTGTCTTAGAATGAAACATTTTGCCTGTGAGTTTTTAAAAATACTCGGGACTTTCAATCCATATAAACCACTTTCATTAAAATCTGTTTTCCACAAAAAATGCTTTTCACAAAAGCATTTGCATTTTCTCATCAGCCCAACTCCAATGCTCTCCTACTGTCAATCAGCAGAGAGCAGCACTAGGCATATGCATGTCTGTCCAGCCCCCACAATAATGGCTTGTCAGAAACTGGGAAAGAAGATGATATTTCTTAGGGGCCTCAGGCCAAGCACGTTGAGTGTCTCAGAAGTGATGGAACGATGTTCACAATAAGCTGCAGAGCAACCAACTCTCCCATATGTAATTCTGCACATGATAACTTGTGAATGAACTGAGATATAAGCTGCTCTATTGTGACTCAAACACACCTCTGAATTCATGTCTCCAAACCAAGGCACTGATGTGCGATGTTCTGAAAGCTGTAGTCAAGAAGATGAGGCCCATTGAGGGTCAGATTTGCAGGCTTTTATCTGCCATGTGAACTCTGAAGGAATGTGGCACTGGGAAGCCAAGCTCCTTGCCATCTCACATGGTTGGCCCTGCCTGCAAGAAAGCTCTCCAGTAGAGAGCTCATGGTGTGCTGCTATGATGTACCACTACCCTCCCTCTTGTACTCTAGATATTGAAGGCAAGAGTTCACAGGGACTGGTTGGCTCAGCAGGGCTGAGCCACACGCGCAGCAGACAGTGGGTCTTGGATCGGAAGGAGCAGTCACAGAATCACAGAATCATAGAGTCACCAGGTTGGAAAAGACCCACAGGATTGAGTCCAACCATTCCTACCAAACACTAGACCATGCCCCTCAGCACCTTGTCCGCCTTAAACACCTCCAGGGAAGGTGACTCAACCACCTCCCTGGGCAGCCTGTTCCACTGCCCAATGACACTTTCCATGAAAATTTTTTTCCTAATGTTCAGCCTAAACCTCCCCTGGCAGAATTTGAGGCCACTCCCTCTCGTCCTGTCCCCTGTCATTTGGGAGAAGAGGCCAGCACCCTTCTCTCCACAACTTCCTTTTAGGTAGTTGTAGAGAGCAATGAGGCCTCCCCTCATGTCCTGGCGGACACGAGATGGCTTAGAGCCATCCCGTGGACTGGGAGCATGGAAAGCCTCTGGAGAGGTCTGTTCTCACACAGCCTTTCTCCTGTGCCACCACTAAACTTAATCTTAATTTTCACTTGCACCTAGATACAGAGCAATATCCATATCTACTGGGGAGAGCCAGACATAGGAAAGGTGAAAGGACTTTCAGGGCTGACTGGAAGTAATCCGGTGCCATTAAAGCTCCCATGAGGGGCAAGCAACCCAGTTTCCCATTATGTCAGGAAGCACAAGATAATTTTCTCTGAAATCACACCTTTCTCCTTCAAAGCTTCTGTGTATATTTGGTAACTTTTACATATGCCTTTTCTGTACAACAGCCACAGCTCCCACCTGGAGTTTTGCAACATTGTCCACATGTTACCTTTCCTGCAGGATATAAATGTGTTACTGATACTATTTTCGCACTACAGTAAGAAAATTAGAGGAAAAGAAAGCAGAAGGAATGAAGGTGCATGCCAACTGCCAAACTGAGGCTCACCTTGTGCTGTAGAAAAGAGAATGAAAAGCCACCTTTTCGCTTTACCTTGCACAAACACAGGGTTTCTCTCTCTCTTTCTAGGCACAGGGATGAACGCCGTCGTGAGCTGCCAGCAATCCTTTTGCTGGTTAGGCTCCTGAAGACACTCATCTGAACTGTCCCACCTCATCCCCGGTAGGTAGCACAGGCCTCTGAGGCTCAGCAGCTGCAGTGCAGTGACACTTGTACCGTGCAGAAGAAACTGGTGGTTCTCAAGGCAGGGCAGGAGAACATGTGCATATGTTTGATTCTACTCTATAGGGTGACAAGTGCATTTTAATCTTCTTCAGTCTTACCTGGGGTTGTGCTAAATCAGCATACGTTAGCCTTGCTGTGCTAGTTTACATCAGCTGAGGACCTGCTGTTCAGTGTAAAGAACATGGAAGAAGCCATTACGAGGTTCCCTGTTGAAGAAGGGAGACAGGACATCCGATGATCATCAGCAAGTCCCAATTTTATTAAGAGTGGTGCTTAGTTAAATACAGTCAATAATGAGGTTCATACATATTGCAAAAGCTGAGCTCCTAATTGGTCAGTGAACTAAAGTGTGCAAAATATAAACAACCCGTCCCCCCAGGTGCAGCTGGGTGCTGTGAGATTCACTCGCTACGCATTCTTCCCGCCGAAGCTCTAACCAGGGTCTCATGCCTCCCTAGGCACCAAGGACACTGTTTCCCTAACGAGGCCTCTAGCTTATCAGTGTCCTTTCTGCAGAAGCCATTCCTGAATAAGGCCTAAGCTCCCAACAGTTCCCAAATACTGGTTGTTGAAAAGGTAGGAGTTTTGAGATTGGTCTGGTGGAAAACACATATAATTTTTTTTTTCATCTCCACACTGATTTGACTTGCATTCTGAGAAAAAGTAGTGTGGCAAAAAGGTAACATCTTTTCTTACTGGTTTGGACAGGAAAGAGGACATGCAGGCATCTGTTCATTCAACTGTCTCGAAATCCCAGGATTAATAGACTACAACTATGAAGCCTGAACAGGAGTCAGCTAGAGTCAGGCTTTAGTGTAACTTAACACTGTGATCACAGCAACATGATCCCAGAGCCTTTATTCCTGGGTGTAGGTTTTACGTAAAACAAATACTGAGATTTATTTCATTGTAGAAATGACAGTTTTGATCAAAAATGACTAAAGTTCCTTACAAAATGTCCAGTAAATGAAGTTTTGAAACCTACCTTTTAAAGCTTTATTTCAGACTTTAATATTTGGTTTTGCATCCATATTATGCCAGACAAGTCTACCAATCTTTTAGACATATCTCTGCATTGATACTTAGAAATTATACATCTGAAATGACAGTTCTTTGTCTTTTACAATGCTGAACTACTAAAATACTGGTAACAAACATCCTGGTAAGTACGGCTGTTCTCTAAATTAGGATCCATAACTGGAGTTGGAATCCACTGGGTGTCTCAGGAGGTCACACTGGTTGCAGGGAGAGGTGTTGCACCCTCGTGATCAGGCAAAATTGCAATTCTCCCAAATGTTTCAGGTGTACAGTGTTATCATTTTGAGCTCTTTGCAGTTAGGGTTCAGGGGCATTAAAACTTGGACCCTTCCATATGTGTAATCAACATTGACAGCTTAAGTAATTTTTCTGCAACCCCACAAGGTATAACATAAGTAATCGCCCCTTTCTTGTGCAGGTCTGGACCAAACACAGACTAACAGATAGTTAAAAGTATTTTCATTAGGCAGCATTTCCAGCTGTACCAGTAACACTGTTCAAAATGGAAAGCGATTCTCTTCCTGGCACCATTTCAGAAGATTTGAAATGCATCATCCTAATTACTGCCTTACAAATAATCCTGGAATGCTAGATGGAAAGTTTTCAGTGCAGACAACAAATTTATTATCACACTATTATATTGAACTTTTTATGATATCTAATATCTCTAGGTTATAAGTGAAAGCATCCTTTGCCTTGGGCAAGGTACAGTCCCCTAGCACATAAACTGCAGGTTCAGACGTTAGAGTGACACAGCTATAAACCCAAGGTAATTTTGTGGTAAAACAGTCTAGAAGAGTTGCCAGGTCTGTCTGTGGACTACTCTTGATCATTTTGGATGGTGATTTTATTTGGTCTTTCCAGAAATTCATAGAATTCCTCCACATTAAATTAACTCTTCGCAGTTCTGTTTTTGTTAAAGAGTGGCCACCTAATTTCAGAAAGCTCAGAGTTTCCTTTATCAAGCCGGCACATAGATCTGTATCTGTTCCCAGCAGCAGAACTCAATTCAGACTTCTGCAGAGGTCTGAATAATTCATTCTTTTCCCTCTCTCAAAGTTCCTTTCAGCAACTGGGATCTCCACATTCCAAAATACCAACAGGAACTTTGTCCTTCTCATATACACAGCATGGTTGTGGCAGTTCAGGGGACGCAGAGACTTCACTGGGTGGGCTGCAAATATGCCTGTTTTGGCTGTTTCTTGAGGAAGCTCCCATGCCAACTTTTCGAAGCATTGTCTTTTACTTGAAGGAGGTACAATCAACACGCAGAGCTGATTTAAAGCCAAAGCTAAGTGAGTACAATTGAGGAAGTGTGATTCGCATGTCAGGAGATCAAAAGAAGTTTCAAGTGGGAAAAGCAGCCATTAGAAGAAGTAAGAAAGTAAAGACAATTCAATTCCTCACACCCCTGCAATGCCTATACAAATATGAACTGAATAATGTAACTGAAAATTTTGCTACCTGCCATCTGTAAACACTTCTGGAAGTAACTGCTTATCACCCAGGCTAGCAATGTGGACTGATTTCATGGTATTTGATTAATTTAAGTGCTCCCCCCTTCCCTCTTTTTTTCTTTGTTTTTTTTCCCAAGAAACAGCTATTTGACATAAACATCTTTGTTTGGCATATCACTAGGAGATCTGATGCTAATTATAATGCTGAACCCAGATGCTGGCGGAGGAAATTAATCTATGTCCTGCGTAGTTTGTCGGGCTTGTTTTAGTAGGTTTGCCAAATATTTAGTGAAACCCTCATATGACTTTTATTATCCGGAGATAGATATTAAAGGGGCAAATACTGTTCTTATTCTCACTGGTATAAACCTAGACTGCTCCATGGAGGGAAATAAATATAGTTACATTACTAAGGATTTACATGACGTTAGTCTAGATTTACAGTACTGTAAATCCTCAACAGCAGAGCTAGGAAGCTAAACCACAAATACTCCCATCATCTAAACCTGGGCTCTTCTCTTAGCTGAAAAGCACAGTCTGGATCCCGAGCAAAATGCCAGTATTCAACATTTATTTTTCTACATTGGCATACAGAAATTGTTTTCATTTTGCAAGCTGGCCTACAGAAGACACCTGTGGAAAAATTGGCATCAAAATAACTCTGTTCAGAAAAGCAAAAGTGTTTCACTATGAAATAGTTCAAGCTACAGGCTGCTTTAAGGGCCAAAGTGCCTTATTTGCCTGCTTGGCTCACCTGAGTTTCCCACAACACACTGTAACACATCAACTCAGGAAAGTCACTGGTCGTGTGAGCTGTGTACACAGGTAGGGAGACTCCAGGGTGAGCGCCTGCCTTGGACGTACAGACTGCAAACCCGAAGTCCCAGGGGGCACCAAGAGCTCAATAGGGCCCAAGGGAAGCTCACACTCCCCCAAATGAAAACAATCAGTTCCAGCAGGAAAAACAGTCCAACCAAAGAAAAATCTTTCAGCTGTGGAAAAATTGCCTATTTCCCTGTAGAAGACATTGGGGTTTGCTAATGTACCCTTTCCCCACCCATTTTTACAACACAATATTTCCCTGTTGCAAAACTGGGAGGTGGGGAACCATCAAAATAACTGGTATTTACCCCACAGAAAACAAGTGTGAGTTTTCGGCTCTAAGATTTAAACTATCTAAAACACAAAACCACTCAACAATCTTTAAACCAAAATTCCCCAATGTCAGCGTTCTCCAAACAGAAGCAAATCTATGTTGTGAGAAGTCTATTTTCCATGAGAAACCAAACTGACAGAAAACTTCCCACCCTACTCACAGACAAAACTGAGTAAGCCAGAAGAGCATCCCTGTATGCCAGCTGACATTTAAGGCAGCAGTATCATTTACGCAATACAGACCTAAAGGCAGGAAATTTCCTTGGAAAAAAAAACCCCCAACACTGCTGAGAGAAGATAACCTCTGGTACAATGAATGGCTATCAATCCCTACCGGTCATCATTTGCAAGAAATGCTATAGCCCTCAAGCGGTGTTATTATTTTAGGAAAAAAACTTATATTTATAAAGTAATAACATAAATTTTTAATTTAAATAAATTATGTGGTTTCATCTATGGCATTTACAGTACATTGTAAATTGTAGTTACCCTGTTGGAAGGATACTTTTTGACGAAGCACCTGGTCCTATAAGTGTGAGCCAGGCTGCTGCTTTCGGAAGGGGTGGAGCAAAAGGTGCTTTGTAGCAAGACTCGTGTCAGTAAGACACGACTTCCCATTTCATGAAACAGGCTGCGGAGCCCAGCTCACAATTTAAGAGATCCTCAGGGATCCATGTAGATCAAAGTAATTTACAGGAGCCTGAGGCTAGCAGTACAAACTGAGCAAAGTCCACTTCTCAGCCTGACAGTAATTGAGTGGGACAGATTTAGGCAAAGCAGGTTCCTGCTTTCTGCTGTACTTGGAAAGCCTCCACGGTTTGTCTTGACCCAGGCACAGTAAGCAGCAGCAAAGCAAGTTTTCTGTTGAGGGGATCCTATCCTTTTTTGTTGCAGATTTGAAGACACTGCCACCAAATAAACCACTTCAAAACATTTATTATCGATCTTACATCCCTTTTGCACTGATATGCTCTGTGGAGCTATTTGTCACTTGAGTTTTCTCTGCATTTTGTCCAGACTGCACAAGTTTGATTTTCAAGTGTCTTTTCCAGGACAGGAGCCACAGAAGTAATTTGGTACATTAACAGGCAGCTTAATTATCTTTCTGTGCAACAATAAATTATTATCCTTTTTGAAAGACACAGAGGGTACACTCATTTTTGATGTGGGTTTGGAGAGCTCCAGTGCTTTATGTACTCTTTTGTGCTAAAGTAAACACAACGTAATTTACCTTTATGCAGCATGATTCCAATTTGGTGAAGTAAAACCATGCTAATAAAGCAAGTGCTAAGTAAATCTGAATAATCATTACTTGCATGGCAATATTTCTTACACTTCTTTGATCACTAGAGTATAAAAATTGGACATTAGATTTGCAATATTCTGCTAGAAGCTCTCTTCAGAAATCAGAGTTCATTCTTGCTTTCCAAAGGAAGACCTTCAACTAACACCTCACCCTGCTGATCAGGAAAGCCTTTATCCCTGCACAGGGACCTGAAGGACAGGGATTTTGAACAGAACGCCTCTGAGGATGGTGGGAAGAGCACAGAAACCCATAATGCACACTCCGTGCATCCAGGAATAGAGTCAGGATATAGAGAATGGGGTTTACAAACCAATCCAGTTAGCAGTCTAAATGGAAGAAGAAAGAGCTGGAGACAGTATAACCTCTCACGTCTAAACTGAAACAGGGTTTCCAGAATCACAGCAGAAATGTGGTTGCTGTACATTTAAGAAAGTGACTTCAGGTGGGCAACCTGCTCTGACAGATTTTGCATTAACACACCAAACTGTACTTGTTAACGCTTCACATCAAAAAAGCAGGTGCACGAATACATGTGCAAGCAGCAAACCAGGACTCCAAGCCATGATCCAGTTGGAGCTCTATCCAAGGAAGCATGGGACACTGCCAGGGTTCGAACATGAGGCTTGGCTCCAGAAAGGATGGGAACCACTAGACGACACACTTCTTTGGCACAGGTGGAGACCAACCCCAGAGATCTGGAAGACAACCAAGTACAGACAAGCCACTACAGCCGGCATTCAACACAGCTTCACACAAACGTCCTCCTGTAACCTTCTAGCTTTACAATCATTTGCATAGTGAACAGCAGTAGCAAACTGCAGTATGAAGAAGAGTAATACTTTCAGAAATCAGTGTTGTAGACGGTCCTGTATGATAATTCTTCCTACAGGTAAATTTCCAATTACTCTTGTGGTTACTTTAGATTGTCATTCAGTCCACACTGAATGATATCAGAGTAGTAAGCTAACAGAACCGAAATGTTAACTAAGATTATTGATAGTGCCCTGTACCTAGTCCATTATAATCTCTTCCTAGAGATTGTGGAGTCCATAATAGCTAGCAATAAAATATTTTTGTCCATAAAGAAGGAAGATAACCACACATGTATACTTTACTTAAATGTAGTCAAAGACTTAACATTTCTAAATATACAGTGCTTTTTCCAACTAATATGGCATTACTGTTTCATAAAGAGTTCCTTGCACTGTCCTTTTAGTTACAAATTCTGTTTTTTCAAGGACAACCTAATACAGTCATTTCAATTGCTGGCATTTATATCTCTAATAAACTGTAAAATGATAATCAGGGACTGTAAAGGATTATTTTTTCTCTTACATTATCACAGAGCAGCCATAAAAGTACAAAATCCACAGAACTATGTGTACCTAGTCCTAATGACAGACACAGGATTTCATCCTTCTTGCCTCAGGAAAACCCATGGATTGGGCCCCTGAGCAAAAAGATTAGAGTGGTTGCTACCCTCAAATATTTACTTATACTTCCTCCTTTCTCAAATCAGATGCCAAGCTCCTACTGCCTCTTCACTTTCAAGAGTACATGTCTCTTTGCTCTTCTCATGCTCTGTATGAGCAGAAGTGCCCAGTGCACATTGTGCCTGAAGTCACATTTACACCAGGAAGAGACTGGGAGAAGAGCTGTCAATTCTTTTTTACGAGAGTGTTTTGGGCGTTGGCACGTATGTACACAAAGAAGGTGTTTTACTTCCTCCTCAAGGCATTTTATTGAGTTATTTGCTATGCCTTCCTTTTACTTAGAGAGGACAGAAACACTGTTTAGATTCACTTTTATACATAAATCCAGCAGCAGCAGGGGAACTATGGTTCCCTGTGCTAATATTATGAGAACACAAGGATGGCCTCACTGCATTTATCCTGTGCTCCAGACAGAGAAGGTAGCCTTCTCTAAATATTAATTTAAATGCATTCTGCATCACGAAGGTGAAAACCTTGTACATTTTACTTTGCCCACCTGATTTCCACTCACTCTGAGTGCTAGACATCAAAACCATTTACCCCACACCTCTATAAACTTATCCTTTGTCCTCCCTTTCTTGAATGTCCTTCCCTTTCTGTTTGCTAAATTCAAGCCATGGGATGAATTTTTGAGAAGAGGAAAATACTGGGAGGAAAGTACATTGTGGACCAAAATTAAGCCAGGACAGGTTTGAGAGGAAGAAATACATCCTCACCATGCATAAGCAGCATAAATAAATCTAAACAGAGACATAATTAGACTGTCTTTGCACAAAACAAAGAACAGCAAAACCACAAGTCTTCAGTAATAACATTTTTGGACTTAAAGAGATTGTAAGTGCTATGGAATTGAAAGTCAACATTTTCCTTCCATTCACTAGCCTACATTTCTCTTACAATAGAGTCCCTTTTAATAGCTAATCACAGTCACCACATCCAAGGAACAGAACAAGAAAACAGGCCTACAAGTCTTCAGCTCTGCAATGTGACAGCTGTATGAAAGATTTCAGGGAGAGGCTGAACCCAGTCAGGGCACAGTGGGGACACCAAGGACAGCTGCGGCCCTGGGTATCTTTGCTACAGAACACTTTCGAGAGTCAAAGACTGAGGTCCACAGCCATCTCTGAAGCCAATAGCTAAAGCCTATATACAGCTTTTATTACTTCTAATTTTTTTAAAATCATTTCTCCTCAGCTAAACCAATGAGCATTATTTCTGTTTCCTCTTTGCATCATTTGATGTCAACATATCTCTACTCAAGTTGTGATTTTCTCTGGCATTCAGAAAAGTAAGCCAAAGCTCAGCTCCATGGGCTACACCTAGTCTTTTACACCGGCACAAAGCAGATGCAAATTGCTACAGGATCAGGATGGCATTCACTACCTACTTGTTCCTCCTCAGGCAACCACCTCCCTTCAGCCAGATGTGGTGATTCCAGTCTCCAGACCTTTAACAGCTGCAGCCCTGCTCTGTCCCATTCCCTTGCCAATGGGGCTGTCTGTAAAGTTTTCAGCAAGACACATTTATTGAAAATCTGAAGGAACCAAGGATTGATTAAATGGCCTATCAGATGTAAAATACATTTTGCATGGTCCTGCAAAGGAAATTTCTGCAATAAGGTTAAAAGAAGTCACTGCCAAATATTTCAGAGCAATGTTTATGGTTTGAGACTGATTCCTTTCTCCCTGCTGAAGTTAGAGCTGTACAGAGTCAGTGCAAGTCAAAGCAGAATCTGGTTCTAGCTAATTTTAAAGCACTGCATTGCTGAACCACTAACTAGGTGTGGCAAATGGGTGGAAAAGCTATTAGTAGCAAACAAATAATTTTGGCTACCTGGGAGTTACGAACTCAGAAAAGAGAGAAAAATGGAGAAATGATATCAAGCACAACTGATCGTATTAAATGGGTCAGCATTCAGGAATGCAAAAACTTGTCATATCCTTTTAATTATAAGGGGAAGTTTAAGAATAAAAGACAATTACAGCTGAAAAAACAACTCAAAGACCAAGCAAATAGTTACACGTCCTGCATACTTCCAAAAGAAACATTTCTAAGGTGGAATATATACATGAAATACCATCAGAAACTCAGTAACATTTTGTTGAAAACTTGTGACCCATAGAGCATTTGCATCCTAAGAACATACACCAGGTGTGAAAAGTCACTTTGTAAACACTACAAAGGCTTGTGTTGAAGCAGAAGTTCTCTCCAGCCAAACAAATAAGCAAGACCAATCTGCACCACTCCCCAAGTATAGTTGTCCTGTCCCTAGTCAGAGCATTTCTCCGTGAGCCTTCAGAGAGAGACTAAGCAACAGGGGACTACATACATCCTCCACTAATATCAGACCCAGTATTTAGGCTTCACCTTTCGAAGTTCTGGAACCCATTTCTGCTCATGCTAGTATCAATAAAAACTACTTAGCAACCCTCTTCTCCACCAGTTGACTCTGACATTTTCTGGGCTACCCAGGCAGACACAATGTACTCAGCTAGCAAGGGTGTCACAAGTCTTTCCACTAGAAACTGCAGCTTTGGTTCTTTAACGCTGTTCGAAACAGTTTCCTTTGATTATCAGAATTTTGTAATTTTAAGGTCCGACCTCAAGGGGGAGATACCAGAGTTAAGGATCTTCATGAATCAGTTTGTGCACATTGTTAATAGTCTTAAAATTCTGGTAGCCCCAAATTGCATTGCCAAGATAATCCTCCTACGATTTCCCTTAGCCTCTGAGCTGCATTTTCAGTGGCAACTTACACTAAACTTCTGCCAGCTGGAACCTGACCATTGCTCCTGAAACACAAATCCACATTAGTGAATTTGTCCCAGTTAATCCCACAAGTTAAATATGAAACCCATCCCTGTCAACAGAAGCCCAGAACTGGAAGTCCAGAAAGAGGGAAGGATGTTGGCTGGATCAGATCTTTGCATCAAGCACACGCTGGTTATAGAAATGCCAAATGCTTTGCAGGATCTTATCCTTGGTTTTCAATAATTTGCATGGCATCTTTCCAGACACAGCTAAAGTAGCAATCTTCCACTCGATTTTCCATTATTTGGATAAAAATATAGCAATTCAGTACCCTGCTCTCAGCAGCATGGACAGCAACCCAAACATCACAGAATCACTAAGTTGGAAAAGACCCGCAGAATCATCAAGTCCAATCATTCCTACCAATCACTAAGCCATGCCCCTCAGCTCCTCATCCACCTGTCTTTTAAACACCTCCAGGGATGGCGACTCAACCACCTCCCTGGGCAGCCTCTAACAGTGCCCAGTATCCCTTACCATGAAAATATGTCTCAGTTAAATTGACCTAAACTCTCTGCTGCTTCTTGCACGTTTCCCCATAGCATATTTGCCTTTTTCATCAGGATAAGCTTGGTACCATGCACTGTATGTCATCTGTCCCACAGGACAACATATTTACAGTTTAAAAAACATAAAATATTTGCAGCATCCATTTCATCAGGTCATTCGCATACTCCACGTCTCTTATGGGAGATTATGCACCACCAAGCTGTTTTGAGGAGTCTGAGATAATATGGAAGAGCCTTGGCTCAAACTGAGGTCAAATGCCTACAAAAGGTTTTTAGATGAATTCACCAAAGTGGGTCACAGTAGTCTGGCACTACACTGAGAATATTACTGCACGTAATTTTGTTACTGAGAAGGAGTACAGACATACGTGATTCCTGGGTGTGCAGGAGATGAAACAGCATGGATCAATCGATACTAACAGTGTCTTACATATATTCAGAGCTCTGGTCCAAGTACAACATTCCTGCATCATGAGAATACATTGAAGAAATAATGCAGACAACTCTAGGTCAGCAAGCAGCCTATCTCCGAACTCATCACACTTATGGGGGCTTCAGGAACAGAAAATTCTGACAGTTAAGGCTGAGTTTGGTTCAAGCCTGATCTCACCCTTTACCAGAAACCGTAGTTTATCCTATCCATTTATTGTGGCTAAGACTTTCTCCTTCCCTTCAAACTATGGCTGCGTGGAAAGACCAGCTGTAAAATGTCCTTTCCAAGGAAAAAGAGACTTTTCTTCAAGCATCTCAAAGTTATGGGCAAATGTATTGCATCCTGTTTCCTTAAGTGTAAATCTGTGCTGTAACCATGATTTGTATTCTTACAGTTTTTCTCAGGAGTCCATAAGCAAATATTTGAAGTGTTTGTGTATTTGTGCTCTAAATCCAGCTTGGCTTGCCTAAGTTTCACATCATATAAAAAGTTGAGCATCGTATCTAGCTCCGGCATAACACGCAAATTGGTTGAAGAGGAGATCGGCAGGTTAGTATTCTGGTGATTTTCCAGCAGCCCTTTAAAGAACAGGCAGGCTTTGTCTAAACAAAATTGAGATGCTAGAGATGTCCTTCTGCTCCCCTGCAGACAGTGATGAGCTGTGCCGCAGCAGGGTAAGGCCAGGAGTAGTGGGAAGGTGGCCTCTACCCAGCAGGTCCCATGCTGCTCCCAGCCCATGGGTACAGGCACATTCACTGTGGCACATCTCCTGATAAACCATGCATGGTGAGGACTGGTAAAGCAGCTGAGCAAAGGGAAGTCTCAGTACAGCATCATTTGACCATTCAAGCTCTCCATAGATATTAACAGGATGAATAGAATAAGTGATCAGGCTCTAAGTGATCCAGCTTCTACTGGCTGAAACTGGAGCTTGAAGATAATATATACACAATAAGCTCTGTAAATCTAAAGGAGATTTACAAAGCAACAGGAAATTTCATCGAACAAAGCCAAGTTATCAGACATTTGCAAAGTCCTAAGGCACAAAGAACTCAAGAAAGTATCAAAAAAGTTATACAGAGAAAGAGAGAGAACAAAATAAATTCCCCTAATGTACCACAAATATCAACCACCACACACTACCTACAAACCATATGTTTTTCCCATCTGTTCTGTTATCTTCAACTAAATTTATAGTATTTGGGCTATCGAAAGAATTGTCAAGCCTGAGCTGGGCACGATTATAAAACCTAGGTGTTATTACACTTTAAAAGACATTTTCCCCTCCCCCTACCACACCAGGCACAAGATCCTATGTCTCTCTTACTGTCTTCTGGCTCTGGTACTGCAGAGGATGCTATGCTTGTTCTCAGCAACAGTAGGTGCTAGGGTATCCCCAGCACCCCAGCAAAAGAATAGTTCCTCTTTCTTTTTTTTTTCCCCCCTCTCTGTTCCTTATCCTTCTCTCAGATAGGTCAAAGAGGGGGACACAGGGGCTGAGGGTGCAAGGCCATCTCCTGCAGTGCTATGAACAAGTGAAGCCCATGTGACTAAGCAGGGAGCTTCTATTTCTGTCCCAGTGAGGGCCAGATCTCTGGGGCAGGGCTCCAAGAGTTTCAATTTTGAACCAAGAGGATTCAAGGACAATCAGTGCTGTGGTCATGCAATTCGGCTGCCAGAAAAGGACAGGGACAGGAGAGCAATGGTTCGCTTCAAAACACATGGGAAGTGGAGGTCTCCTTGGGAAGGAAACAATGAGGCCACTTAAATGACCAATATAATGAAATGAAAAATGCACTTTCCCTTCCCCACTGTCCTGCTGTGACATAAGCCAGAAAGCACTGTGGGCTTTTACCGTACCATGGAGCCTCCCTTCACAGACTGTGCCACTTACGTTGAGAAAGCCAAGAGCTTTTAAGATGGTCTAGAAAAAGCACTTTTAAACACAGCCTGGATGGCTCACAGTCAATCCCTTCACTGCTAATCCTACAGCCACACCTTTAGAAAGAGCTCAGCATTCTGGATATTTAAGCTCCTTAAAAATATAGCCCTAGTCTTGGGGCCACATTTCTAAGAGGTATTCTCCATTGTGTGTTTCCATCTATAGCACGTTAGCTCTCTCCTGCATATGCAGCAACAGTGCTTTTAAGAGTGCACACACACAGAGGGGAAATCACTTGGAAAGATCCAACCCTAACTGTCAAGTCAAATAACAGCCCTTCACGCTGAACTCTACCCTCTTTGTGCACAAGACTCTCCAGTTTGTGCATTGCTGGCAGTAGCTGTCTGCCTCTCAACACCTCCAGCCAGAAAGCAACATGATCTACACAGCTCCGAAAGACTGCTAGGAAGCCCACAAACAAGTACAGTTGGGAAGATTGCAGTTTGGTTTTTCACTTGCAAAGGATTACGGTAAACGTAACAATTTTCCGCACAGAAGGTCTTTAAAGAGTGTGTAGAATTCCAATAGGTGTCTCATTAATGCCAAGTTGTGGAGCAAATGGTGCCGCACTCCTGCTGTCTGGTCCACCTGCCCGTTGCCAAGTGGTTCTCTCCAGCGTTGTCTCAACCTGCTGACTGCCAGGTGATGGTCTCCTGCTGCCGCCACCCCTGCTGTGGAACCAGTGCTGCCTCCAGGATGTTCTCTCATTTGCTTAAAGAGCCGATTGCTGAAACAGTGCTAAAGCTCATCTTCAATCCCTGGGAGAGTCGAGCTCCCCCTTTGCCCTTAAAAGGTGCGTACGGAGGATGGGCTGGCACAGCACCATTTCCCTTCTGGTTTCCAGGGTGGATGGCAACTTGCGATGCGATTTTCTTCCCTGTGCCTCTGTATTCATGACTTTCACCTGTCGTAGTCAGCAGTCATTTCCAAGCCTGACACTGTCACAGAAGCAGCAGATGAGTTCAGAAAGGAGTGAGAGGCACTGTTTCATTCTTAGAAATGGTGGTGTACTGAACAGGATCATATGTATCAATTCAAACAGAGCCAAAAGAGAATTTTTTTTTTTTTTTTAAGATTTTTTTTCAGTAAAGGGAAGGGCTTACATCAGGGACTCCTGTGTACAGGAAAGCAGAAGCAGGCTACAGAGTCAATCCCCTCCCTTTCCTTCTCATGATATTGAAGCAAGTCTAGGCCAGGTGGAGCATTAAACACTCTAAAGTGCCCTAGGGAGTGGCAATCAGGGCAGGCAGGCAATGTGGGTGCAACCCCACTTCCAGGGGATTCTAGGCAGTAGTTTTCCTGGCTTTTACTACCAATAGAGCTGTGTAAACAATGGAGTTTGGGGTTCAGTGGCAAAACAGAAATTTTGCAATAAACAGGAAAAGACCTTCTTAAGAGAAGTCTTGAAGTGAAAGGCTTAAATAACTTCTCATCTAAGTTTATAAAAACAAAAAAAGGAAAACACTCTTTCAAAACATTCTGTCCTTCATTTATAAAAAAAAATAAATACATCAATTTATAAATTTGAGTTCATAAGCTTGAATCATCACTGCAGAGTAAGTGTTCATCTCTACAAATACCCCACACAGAAATACTTTTGGAAGGGCAAAGGAAGTAGTTGTTTTGTTTGGCTTTTTACTGGCACAGCTAAATATTTCAAAACCTGCAAAATATTTCAAACCTTAAAGCCAAAGCTATTAATTTAATTTGATCCAAATTAATAGTTGGCTTTGATTGCTCCAAAATTACCTTTGGGGCAAATGAAACTGACTAGGTAAAAGCAATTAATCAGTGGGGTTTTTTTAGGCAAGTTTTCTTTCAATAGTTTTATATTCAATACTGCATTCAATGCTGCATGACAAACACACTGGGTTTATATAAACTGTTCCATTCTTCAAAACTTCCTAAAATCTTGTTAGTAGAGTTTTGGCTTTTTCCCCTACATGTATAACCTGCAATAACTCTAAATATGACTCCAAATTCCATCCTTTGTAATGTCTATTTAGGGCTGATAAAAGGCAGTCACACAGCCAACAGAAGAGATTCCTAAGAAAAAAAGAACTCAGCTCATCTTGATCCAAGGAAGAGAGCAGTTTACTGAATATTTCTTCACTTCTGTAAAGCAAAGAAATCTGATCTGGCACTGAGAAACGTGAATCCAAGAGCCCTACAATGCTGTTTTGGAGAGAGACACTTTTAGAGTAGAACAGACCGTGGAAGCCACCCATGTCTGGAGGAAATAAAAATTTTAGGAAAAGTAGTTAATCCAGGATTTCAGAAGTTCTTTTGTATATAGGACATGGAAGAGATCATGGTACAGGATAAGCAAAGATAAAATTTTATACAAGGGGAAAAAAGCAGGCCTGCCACATCAGGGTTGAGAAGCAGGTCTGCTGCTGTAATCATTCATCTACAGATTCAGGAGCACACAGACACACACATGCAATGCACGCATGCTCGCTCACTCACTCTCACCATCTGAAACTTGCCTCATCTCACAATTACTGCCCTTAAGTAAAGCAACGTGCTGCTGATGTCGCAAGGCAGGACAGTTGGTCTGTGATCGACCAGCCAGCCAGAAAGAACAACACCACTGGGGATGCACTGTCTTGCCTTTTCCCACATTGAATGGGGCATTAACTTCAAAGTCTATGATCCCTTAAACCTTTAACAATAATTAATAGGAGAAAGATGACTAATATTTGTGTTTGCCCTTAAACCTGCTCTTGAGGGAAAGAATAAAAGCTCAAATAAAGTGACATTTTATGCATGCAAAGTCAACAGTATTAGTTATTCCTGAATTGGTTTGTCTTAACTCCAGTGTTAATGCTTTACTTGGCCTTGTGCTCCCAAGTGGATTGTATTTAGCACTACAGTTCCTAGAGCATGAAATATTTCACTGCATAGGTCTCCCTGGGCTAAGTAGAGCAACCTGAGGGCTGCAGCAATGTCTGCCAGTTGTCATAGGCTCCTGCAGGCCTGAGGAACTGTAACAGCCCAAAGAAAATCAACTCGCACTGTCCAGTCCTGAATCCCAGGCCTTGGGCTTGTGGCTTCCAGAGCGGCCTCTGAACCTGAGTACAGGACACTTCAAGGAACCAACACACCAGCTGGGCTGTCACTTTCCTACCCCAAAGGAAGACTCACATATACTATTCTGTAGGTGTTAGCTTCAACGTTCAGCTCAGTGAGTTAACATTTCACTTCAGGAATTTTGATTTCTTCAAACATTAGTAGAGTTATGGATTTTTTATTTTTTTTTTACCTCTGGCCAAGATCAATGCACCCTTCCATTACAGAATCATAGAATCACAAAGTTGGAAAAGGCCCACCAGGTTATTGAGTCCAATCATTCTGACAAGCAACATGATTTTAAGAGGACTCCATGTCCACATCTTCTCCAGTGTGCCACCTGAGGGAAAACTGCTAAAAGTTAGAAAGCTGTTCTTTCACACTTGCCAGAGGTCTGATGGGCAAAGTCAGGTTTCTTCCAGCCTGTGTGTAATAGCCACTCCAAGACAGGCTGCATAAATAGAGAGTTCAGAGACACTGAACCAGCAGAAAAGTAAAACTCTAGTTTTTACCTGTCAGCTTTAAACAACCAGTGGAAAGAAAAGTGGTAACACATTGACGATTTCTTCTTAAGCTTTCACCGCAGATTCACATGAGGCCACTTTAGGATGCCTCCGCACTCACTTGATACTGGTGTTGCCTTGTGCATCCCACTATGCTAAGGTAGGTCAGCAAACCCCAAGTGCTGCTCATTTCTGAACCAGGTACAGCAGGCAGTGAGAATTTGTTCAAGTCCCCTGCAGAGATAATGGGGAAGGTGGGTGATATGGGAATGCTGTGTAGTAAGATTTTCCCCATATCCAGCTCTGCCAAGCACCCCACACCAACAGCCCAGTCAAAAACCACCCTAAAACAAGTCAGGAAGCTTGGAGGCTAGCAATTATATTCCATGTTCCCTATGTCCCCATCCAGGCAAACTTTTTATGATATGCTGAGAACAGAATGAGCTTCAGGACACAAAAAATGGCCAGATGAATAAACTAGCCTAGAATCCAGCACAGATTTCAAGGATCTGAATTTCCCTTGGAACTCTGAAGCCCACAAATTTCATATTATTCTTGCCTTTTTTTAGATATCACTTTATGCCAGGCTGCCATTTTGAAGCTATTTAAATGAATGCAGGAAAAGAAAAACATCATTAGATTTTTGTCTGGCTGCTTCAGATTTTTATCAATCAATAATGGAGCAAAACCAAGATGGAAAATGAATGTGCCTTATTTCAGTAGAGCTTAGAGCAAGTGCCTGATCCAAAAGCCACTAAGCTAAATGGGAGTCCTTGGATTAGGTTCTTAACAAGTTTCAGATGCTCAGTCATTCCCATCAGTCATTCACAGAGATGGGAATGAACTTCAAAGGGTTTGATGTAGAAGTGAACTTCCAAGTCTTTGGATCTGAACATCCTGGGACTTGTAGGTATGTTTTCAATCATCTGCAGATGCAGCCTGCATTGGAAGGGAACAGATCCCCAAACCTTCTGTATTTTGCAGACAGAAAGGTCAAAAAAAGTGGTTTGTTTGCAAGAGATGGTCAGTTCATTCTCCCACTGATTCTTATCAAACCCTCACACAAGCCAGCTGTTAACCACAAAGATGGGAGCCAAACTACTGGAATTTAATGGCTCATTCTCCAAAATGTATTGGCTCATAAACATACGCTGTGTTCTCATTCAATGCTAATTTACTTTAACAATAAACTCACTGTGACTTGTATTCTCACTTCAAAGAGAGTTTTTATGTGGCAAATGGGAGGGGCATAGAAGTTTTCCTCTAGTGAATGAAACCAAGATACAGTGAGGTGAAGAAAAAAGCTCAGTAATTATCCTCCATAGGGTGTAAGGCTATAAAATAGCAGTGCCTCAAATTATTTGCAGACATGTCCACATCTGAGAGAAATAAAATCTTTCAGAGGATAACACACCTGTGCCATGGGTAATTGCCCTCACTTGTAAATTAGAACTGGCCCAACAGATGTTTATTCCACCACACACACACAGCAAAAGCAGTAGTAAAGGCTTGGCTTCTTTGCAAAAGTGGAAAATTATTAAACTCACCATAAAATGGTACAAATCAGCTTTGCCTGTACCTCTTCCTACAGTGTCTGCTTAAGCACAGAGAGCTGATTGTCTCAACAGCATAAGCATAGATATGAGCCAGCCAAAGGCTACCTGGAAAATGGTTGAGAGTCAAAGGAAGAAAATCTCTATCTCTAGGAGGGCACCAACCACCAGGGACATACAGGGAGAGCAACCTTGAGGTGCTCAGACAGGTGGAAAAGAGCTCCAGCATACCAATGAGACCCCATTAAGCCTCAGAACAGAGCTCTGGCAGCAAAGCTACTACAGGGTCTGCTGAAGGAGGATCAGCATCTGAACAGCTTGGACCCAGAGCCTAAACTTCAGACAAACTGGCACTTGGGCATTTGTAAACCAATGGCCAGGGTTTTCCAGCAGGGTTTACAATCCCATCCCAGTATGCCTGGCTGGGGTAGCCCTGCCACAGCCCCACAGGACTGCAGTACACTGAGGGATGGATCACTAAAAGCACCTGCAGCCTCATTCCCATCAGTTTAGGTCAAAATACCCCAGTGTGAATGTCTGTGAGGAGCTGGGTCTGGCAGTTCCCCTTTCTATTGTTCTTCTGTTCTTAGCAAAAACATTTCACTTTCCTTTCTCTTCCCAAGCAGTTCCAGATTCCCAGTAACTGACATTAATTACCTGGATTTGTGCAAAATATTCAACAGGGTCCCACATGATATTCTTGTCTCTAAGTTTGAGAAGCAAAGATTTAATAGATGGGTCACTTGGTGATTAAGGAATTGGCTGGATGGCTGCACTCAGACCTGTGGTCAATGGCTCAATGTTCAAGTGGAAATTGGTGACAAGTGGTGTTCTGCAGGGGTTGGTAGTGGGACTAGTGTTGTTTAACGTCTTTGACACAGACATGGACAGTAGGATTAGGGGCACCCTTAGTAAGTCTGCCAATGACATCAAGATATGTGGCACAGTCAGGATGCTGGAGGGAAGGGAAGCCAACCAGAGGGTCCTGGACAGGCTTGAGAGATGGGCCTGTGCTAATGTCATGAAGTCCAACAAGGCAAAGTGTAAAGTCCTACACCTGGGTCAGGGCAATCCCAAGCACAAATACAGGCTGGGTGGAGGATGGACTGAGAGCAGCCCTGAAGAGAAGGGCTTGGGTGTGCTGGTGGATGTGAAGTTCAACATGAGCTGGTGAGGTGTGCTCTCTGCCCAGAAACCAACCGTATCCTGGACTGCATCAGAATAAGTGTGGCCAGCAGGTTGAAGGAGGTGATTCTGTTCCTCTAGTCTGCTCTCATGAGATCTCACCTGGAGTCCTACATTCAGTTCTGGTGTCCTCAATGCAGGAAAAACATGAATCTGTTAGACCACGTCCAGAGGAGGCCACACTGATGATCAGAGGGCTGGAGAACCTCCTGTACAAGGATAGGCTGAGAGGGATGGACTTGTTTAGCCTAGAGAAGAGAAAGCACTGGGGCACCTTATAACAGCTTTCCAGTACCTAAAGAGGGCCTATAGGAAAACAGATTTGGGCTGATTTATCAGGGAACACAGTGATAGGATGAGGGGGAATGGTTTTATGCTGAAAGAAGGGAGATTTAATTTAGATATTAGGAAGACTTCTCCCTGGGAGGCACTGGAACAGTTTACCCAGGGAACTTGTGGATATCTCCTCCTTGGAAGCGTTCAAGGCCAAGCTGGATGAGGCTTTGTGCAAGCTGATCCAGTGGGAGGTGTCTCTGCAAGGCGGGTCGGAACTGGTTGATCTTTAAGGTCTCTTCCAAACTAAACCATTCTCTGACTCTATTGATTGTCCACCAATGCTCTCTAAGTCTTTTAAGGGTGGAAGATGATCCTTAGAGGAATCTTACAAATCCTTCCATGGCACCCCTTGTTTCAATCCACCACCTCTGGAGTACAATGCCTCCCCAACATTATCAAAGATTCTTCTCTGGAACAATAACCCAACAGAAGAACGGTTTGTGGAATGTTGGAAGGGACAAGGTCAGCCTAACTTCTACTCTGTATGTCACAGCTGCCTGAAAAAAAATGCTAAAACCGCTTTACTTGAAAGAGATCAATACGATCTTGTTCAAACCAAAATATTTAGGGAAACATGTCAATTATGATAATACTGTAATGGGGAAAATAGTCCAAACATTCCATTGCAATCATATCATATAGTTCATGCTACAGTAAATATTTACATTGACTCTTCATAGCTATGCATTTTATATTTGACTATTACATTTAACATTAAGTCTAATAGAAAAAATTCCAGGGAAATAATCAACATTTCCCTGAATTTGCTTCACATCATATGCTGAGATTTTCATTTCTAATTCAATTACAAACAAATTTTATTTTTTAAACACTTCATCTTCCTGCCAGCTAGGAACTTTGCCTCCTCCTCAAGAATCCAGGAACAGAGTAGTTCACTGGAATCGGTGGCACACCTCCAGCCTTTTGCTCCTGAAAGAGTCACTGGGAGATAGTCCACCAAACTGGTTATCACAGGGCAAAGCTGGCTACTCTAGCACAGAGCATACATAGCACACCAGGCAGCACCGCCAGCCAGAGCCTGCTTCTAGCACACCTCTCAGTCTGCCAAATTGCCTCTCATTATGTGTAGGCAATGGGAGATTTGCGTTTGACTACAGCATTTTTTTCCCTTATTTTATCCCAGTTTGTCAGCGTGTCCCCAAAACTGTTACTGCTTCCTTTTACCTGAAGAACACTTAGCAATATCTGTCATGTACATGTCACATGCATTTATATATGTTATTAAAAACAATTCCATTTTATCCAAGTGCAGTGGGAGATACATCACTCAAAGCATCGTTTTAAGTTGTAGTCTCAGCAGTGCGGGTCAGGCGCCAGGAGTATAGGGGCAGCTAGAAAGGCACCACCTCTGAAGCATTTTAGACCTACCATATATGATGCACATTTAATCTGTGATTCACTGCTTATGCTTGGTCTGTGGTTGAAGTGCCTACTTGCAGGCTTGAGCTCTCGAGGTAGGCAGCTTCTTGCTGTGACCCACAGCTATACAGATATGTCCTTAGAGAAGCCTACTTGAAGAAAAAGTTTCAAACTTGTACTGCACAGCTGCCGTTTACCTTTCTTAAGCATTTCATCCACTTATCTATCTAAATATATAAATAAGATGTATAAATCCACTGTCATCATTTAGCACAGCAAAATACTTCGGGGAATTTGTATGTTTCCAACCTTAGTGGTGGATATATGTGTAAAGGTGTTTGATCACAGACACTAAAATTATGTTTNAGTGACCCTTTCAGTGAAAAATTTTTCCTAATGCCCGGCATTGAAGCCACTCCCAGTGTCTTATCCTAAGAGCCCGTCACACTTTCTTCCTCTTCCTTTCCTTCTGGTTGACTTCAAGCAATTAATTTTCTGAAATGCCAAGTGCATTTTCCTTCATCACTCTGTCCCAGTTAGTAGAGGGGAAGTGTGCTTAAAACAGAAGCCCAGCGTATCTGAGAAAAAACAGAAATCTGGAAATTATTTGAGGGGCTTTGACTCCAAGTTCTGTAATATTTAAGATTCTGTCTTGNCATCACTCAAACCCACATGCAATGTCTGGTGTAACCAGCCTCATTTTCCCCATCAGAAATGCTGTAACTGACCCTGCTTTGCTCACCAAAGTTGGACCAGATGGACTCAAGAGGTCCTTTCCAGCCTCAACTATTTCCTATCACAACAAATCCAAACCAATGTGAGAAAAATCTGAACAATAAAAACACTTACTTCCAAAGGAACAAACTCTGTTCTTCCTAGTTCATTTACACCTCTGTACTGTATCATTTTCCAGAATACCCCTTAATATTTCATACGGTCAAAAGCTGGTACATATATATCAGCTGGAGGCAGCTGGGAGTCTTGCAATATTTGTCAAGAACCTTACAGCGCTAATTGAGTCAGGTGAACTCGGGAGAATTTTAGCTTCCATTTGTTTAAACTACACACTGGTAAGCTGTCCCAGTTAGTAGAGGGGAAGTGTGCTTAAAACAGAAGCCCAGCGTATCTGAGAAAAAACAGAAATCTGGAAATTATTTGAGGGGCTTTGACTCCAAGTTCTGTAATATTTAAGATTCTGTCTTGGTGCTTCTGAATTTTATTTTACCAGTAGCTGGGCTTGCAAATATTGATATTATGAACTGAGAATGGTTTTGAACATTATACTGTAAAATAGTTTTGTCTTTAAACTATAGATTTTCTATATTGTATACAGGACCCTTTATAAAAGATTTCAGCTGGATTAGAAAACCTATGTCTAAAAGATTTTTGGAAAAAAAGGTATAGTAAATTTCCTGGTATTTACAGGGTAATTTGAACAGCTTCTTTTCTCCTCTTTCTTCACTAAAGGACTGTGACTATACCAAGACCCCACAAATCTAACAGAATATATACAATGGTTTGGGGAATCTCAGATCATCTCTGCCACGCTGAAGATTGACAACTGCCTCACGGATTTTTCCAAACCCTACTTTCTTCATGTCTGGTGACATTTTATTCAGCAGAGAAATGCAAAACACGTGTTTTGGTTTACTATGCTACCTCAGACACTTTTGAAAACAACAAGAAGTCTCCCACAAGCAATAGGGATGTTGAGGAAGGCGTTTCTACTGCTTATGGGTGCAGGCAGTGTGTCAATTTATCAAGACAATTGGTCTACAATGATCTACGCTAATCATGAAGTGATATTGCACATTGTTTTCCTTTATATCTGCACTTAGTACTAATCGTGACAATCTACAAGGAAATAAGCCTTAACACTTATAGTGTTATTATCTCAACTTGTATGTTTTCTTAGGAAGTTAGAAATCATCAAAGCGAAAGCCTCAAAACCAGCTAGTATTTGGCCTAATTGCCTAACCCCAAACCTGCATATGGCCCATTTTCTCCATAAGCAATGATGGGAAAGTTGACTTAACTCTAATCAAGAATTTCCCTAAAAGCTTTCACAATCTTTTGCTGTTGAAAACACAGTGTGTCTGTTTCTGGTACAGATGGGTTAATAATGCTACTCAGCTGACCTGCACTCCTCACTGAAGAATTTCTTAGGCTTCTATTCCTCCTACAAGTGCTTTGAGTTCTGTACTGAGTATCCTCTCCTATGCTCATTCCTTCTGCATGCAGCTGGCAAAATAGATGCTACTGCATATTTAATGTGA
>WAAB01000942.1:0-11057 GCA_013389865.1 Piaya cayana | reverse complement strand
CGAGGTAGGCAGCTTCTTGCTGTGACCCACAGCTATACAGATATGTCCTTAGAGAAGCCTACTTGAAGAAAAAGTTTCAAACTTGTACTGCACAGCTGCCGTTTACCTTTCTTAAGCATTTCATCCACTTATCTATCTAAATATATAAATAAGATGTATAAATCCACTGTCATCATTTAGCACAGCAAAATACTTCGGGGAATTTGTATGTTTCCAACCTTAGTGGTGGATATATGTGTAAAGGTGTTTGATCACAGACACTAAAATTATGTTTAGAGTCAACACTTGAAGAGTAGAATCATAGAATAACTGAGTTGGAAGAGACTCACTGGATCATTGAGTTCAATCATTCCTATCAAATACTAAACCATGCCCCTCAGCATCTCCTCCACCCGTCTCAAACACCTCCAGGGAAAGTGACTCAACCACCTCCCTGGGCAGCCTGTTCCAGTGCCTAGTGACCCTTTCAGTGAAAATTTTTTCCTAATGTCCAGTATTGAAGCCACTCCCAGTGTCTTATCCTAAGAGCCCATCACACTTTCTTCCTCTTCCTTTCCTTCTGGTTGACTTCAAGCAATTAATTTTCTGAAATGCCAAGTGCATTTTCCTTCATCACTCAAACCCACATGCAATGTCTGGTGTAACCAGCCTCATTTTCCCCATCAGAAATGCTGTAACTGACCCTGCTTTGGTCACCAAAGTTGGACCAGATGGACTCAAGAGGTCCTTTCCAGCCTCAACTATTTCCTATCACAACAAATCCAAACCAATGTGAGAAAAATCTGAACAATAAAAACACTTACTTCCAAAGGAACAAACTCTGTTCTTCCTAGTTCATTCACACCTCTGTACTGCATCCTTTTCCAGAATACCCCTTAAATTTCATACAGTCAAAAGCTGGTGCATATATATCAGCTGGAGGCAGCTGGGAGTCTTGCAATATTTGTCAAGAACCTTACAGCACTGAGTCAGGTGAACACGGGAGAATTTTAGCTTGCATTTGTTTAAACTACACACTAGTAAGCTGTCCCAGTTAGTAGAGGGGAAGAGTGCTTAAAACAGAAGCCCAGTGCACCTGAGAAAAAACAGAAATCTGGACATTATTTGAGGGGTTTTGACTCCAAGTTCCATAATTTTTAAGGTTCTGTCTTTGTGCTTCTGAATTTTATTTTACCAGTAGCTGGGCTTGAGAATATTGATATTATGAACTGAGAATGGTTTTGAACANAAAAAAAGGTATAGTAAATTTCCTGGTATTTACAGGGTAATTTGAACAGCTTCTTTTCTCCTCTTTCTTCACTAAAGGACTGTGACTATACCAAGACCCCACAAATCTAACAGAACATATACAATGGTTTGGGGAATCTCAGGTCTTCTCTGCCACGCTGAAGATTGACAACTGCCTCACGGATTTTTCCAAACCCTACTTTCTTCATGTCTGGTGACATTTTATTCAGCAGAGAAATGCAAAACGCGTGTTTTGGTTTACTATGCTACCTCAGACACTTTTGAAAACAACAAGAAGTCTCCCACAAGCAATAGGGATGTTGAGGAAGGCGTTTCTACTGCTTATGGGTGCAGGCAGTGTGTCAATTTATCAAGACAATTGGTCTACAATGATCTACGCTAATCATGAAGTGATATTGCACATTGTTTTCCTTTATATCTGCACTTAGTACTAATCGTGACAATCTACAAGGAAATAAGCCTTAACACTTATAGTGTTATTATCTCAACTTGTATGTTTTCTTAGGAAGTTAGAAATCATCAAAGCGAAAGCCTCAAAACCAGCTAGTATTTGGCCTAATTGCCTAACCCCAAACCTGCATATGGCCCATTTTCTCCATAAGCAATGATGGGAAAGTTGACTTAACTCTAATCAAGAATTTCCCTAAAAGCTTTCACAATCTTTTGCTGTTGAAAACACAGTGTGTCTGTTTCTGGTACAGATGGGTTAATAATGCTACTCAGCTGACCTGCACTCCTCACTGAAGAATTTCTTAGGCTTCTATTCCTCCTACAAGTGCTTTGAGTTCTGTACTGAGTATCCTCTCCTATGCTCATTCCTTCTGCATGCAGCTGGCAAAATAGATGCTACTGCATATTTAATGTGATGGAGTCACAACATCCATAGATTATCTCCTAGGGTAATGCCTCAAGCATTATGAGCAGCTGGGGTGGAGCAGCTCCTAACCAAAATAGGTCCTACTCAAAGAAGGGTGCTGAGCCAAGAAACGGATCTAGTCTCTTTTCTCCCTGAGTTACTGTAGTTCTCAGGGGCTAAATGCCCCTCTAACCTCTCTCAACTCAAACCACTTTATCTTTGCCTGTGAGCACTGTTACACCTGTATTTGCCATGTGGCTGCAGCCAGCCCAGTCTTCCTGGGGGCAGACAGCTGTTCACACCCCTCCCAGCACCCACTAGCATTTGTGACCACAGCCATGAGGTGAAATGGCAGGGATCTGGGACAGCAAGTTACCACATACAGCAGAAGCCGCAGCTTAGAGTTCAGAATTTGACATGGCTTCATCCAACACTCACTTGGTGAACGGAACAGTGCTGTGTTCAGATTTTTTCCTTGTTCTCTTTCACTCAGTAAAACAGTGCTTATCCTTTGTGTTCTCTCAGGAAGGTTCATACCACTGTTTGTGCAGAATAAGGCGAAGTCTTTTGCACCCATATTCTTGCAGCCCACCCTGGCCCAACATGGTTATGTACTCCGTGATTCTGTTGCTGCTGGTCCACTATGGCTTTGACCTTACAGTTATTCCTGTGCCACTGGGGTGAGTTGGCCTGAGCAGAGGAGCAAAATTTCCTTAATCAGGCAAATAAAAAAAAGAAGACCTAAAGGGAAAGCTACCAATACTTCTATCAGCCCTCTGGACTGAAGACATCAGAGCATGCAGTCAAGGGGTTTGCAAGGCAAGCAACAGCTGACAGCAGGCAGCTCCAATCCAGGAGAACAGCTCATAGTGTCCCCTAGGATCCTCTCAAACTGTAACCCACAATAAAGAGGAATCACAGAATAATAGAATCACCAGGTTGGAAAAGACCCACAGGATCATCAAGTCCAACCATTCCTATCAAATACTAAACCATGCCCCTCAGCACCTCATCCACCCATCCCTTAAACACCTCCAGGGAAAGTGAATCAACCACCTCCCTGGGCAGCCTGTTCCAATGCCCAATGACCCCTTCTGTGAAAACTTTTTTTCCTAATGTCTAGCCTGAACCGCCCCTGGCAGAGCTTGAGGCAGTTCTGTCTTGTCCTGTCCCCTGTCACTTGGGAGAAGAGGTCAGCTCCCTCCTCTCCACAACCTCCTTTCAGGTAGTTGTANGTTCAATCGCTGTCAACCAACACCCTCAGGTCTTTCTCCTCCAGGCAGCTTTCCAGTCAGACTTCTCCTAGTCTGTAGCTGCCCAGGGTTGTTGTGCCCCAAGCGCAGGACCCAGCACTTCTCCTTTTTAAACCTCATGCCATTGAACTCTGTCCAGCAGTCCAGCCTGTTCAGACCTCTTTGCAGAGCTTCCCTACCCTCCAGCAGATCCACACAGCTTAGTCATCTGCAAACGTGCTAAGGGCGCACTCAATGCCTTCATCCAGGTCATTGATAAAGACATAGAACAGGGCTGGATCCAGCACTGAGCAGGTAATTTCTATGTTCAGGTTTCCTTCCTGCTGCCTGTGCCCCAGTGTGATACCATTGTGTTAAGTGTGCTAAGAAGATGCAGATAACAAGGGTATGTATGCTCTTGCTCTTTCCTTCTGGTGAAGCACAAAGTATCTTGAGGTGCCTTAGTTTCTCTGTAAATATAACTTATCTGTAATAGTTCTTTCCAATACCATACTTTCAATTTAAAGCTGCTGAGACAGCAGGAAATGAAGGGGTGTAGGAGTGCAGCAGTGACATATTCTACAGCTGACCCAGGAACTCCAGAATAAAGCTATGAAACACAACTGACTGACAGAATTAGCTTAGAAGTTCAAGCCTAATGACTGAGACTATAAAAAAAAAAATCCGTGCTGCAATAACAGAACAATCCCATTTTCTATCACATCTTGTTGTACCGTTAAGTGAACATTTATTTGCTGCATCTTTAAATTCTAGCACTTTCAGCAGACACCCCAGCCTACTCAGGTCTTTCCCATCAAGTACACAGTCTCCTCGTTAATGAGTTACTTAATAGCTCATAGTGTCCCCTAGGCTCCTCTCAAACTGTAACCATTCCCATGCAGCAAACCAGGTGCTGATCACACTTACAGATGTTTTTCATATCAAATGTCAGAAAGTGGAAGGAAGACTACATTAAAATCCAGTAAATAAATTATTGATAACTTGTTTTTAGGGGAGGTGAGGAAGATGGGCATCCTCTGCATGTTCAGAGACAGACCCTGCTAGAGTGCTCTTTCATTTGGTGACTAAAACACAGGGAGAGAAAAAAACCCTGTGTAATCACCCTACAACACTTTGACCCAATCTTTACATCAGGATCCTTCTGCTGAACTAAACCAAGATACAGTTTTCGTTCTCCTTGGTATTGGGTACAGCCCTTAGCACTTGCGCAGACTGCAGCAGGAGGCAGCCGTGGCAGAAGCCAAGCTTGGTCTCCTCTGAATCAAAGGGCACGATCCATTGGCACCATAACCCCAGCTAAAGTGTCTGGATGGACTTTGAAATATGCCAGAAAACACAAAAGTTTGCAAATTAACTTCTGTTACATCCTGCTCAGTTAGCGTAGTGTGCATCAAACGCTACCAGGGAGTGTGTCATAGAGCATACTCAATTGAGGACATTTAATGCTAACATCTGTACTTACAGGGTCACTGGCAACAACAAGCAGTTATCTAAGTGACTGATGACCCAAGCCAAAGCACAAAGGTTGCCCCTTTCTCTTGTATTTGTGGTTATGTCCTGCTACAAATCCACACGTTTCTTTCTTCACACACAAATCCTCACTAAGAATTCTATTAAGGTTAGATTATCTGATCAATAGTAGAATAAGAATTTGAAACTTTCTAGTGTGTACTCTTAGGGAGTTAGTCTCCTACAGAGTTTTATACCAGGAGATATTTGATTTAAATGAGTATTTTACATATGTTGACTTATGGATATGCAACGAATGCCTAAGCTAGTGTATCAAATAAAGAGTGAAATCTTAGCAGGGAATATGAAGTCACACCCAAAAAAAAAAAAAAACCCAAGTCAAACAGACTAACACTATAGCTTGGGAACCAAGAGTGGGAGGGGAGGGACAAAGAGATGGTTATAGAACATGTTCTAACCTGTCACAGTGAGACAAGGCTCAACTTGATTGCTTCACTGGTGGACACAGACTTTTTTTTTTCTTACCATCAGTTAGAAAATGTTAGCATGAGCTAATGAACAGTGATGTAACAACAAGTGTCTGGTGAAGCTGAATAAATCCATGATGGAAACATTTCAATTATTGGCTGCAGGTTACTGAGGAGAGATACTAGAGATCAGGTCAGTGCTCAAAGGAATCAAATTTTTGTCAGTAGAAAACATGAAAGCAAAACCATAGATCTTCAACAAGGCTCAACTTGATCATTTCTCTACATGTAAGTAGGCAAGTGTTCAGATATAGGTGTTCTCTTATCCTTGCTGGAAAATGTCTGTGTACACCAGCCCACAATGCCTTGCCTGTGAAGCCGTTTTTAGCCAATAACATCACTGTGCTTGATCACCCAGCCTATTCACAAGGCCTGGCTCCCTCTTCCCAGAGATCGAGTAGGTGAACAAATGAACACATTTTTTTTCTTCAGTAGAAGATATGAAAGCAAAAATGATGGAGATCCTCAACAGCTTTTCAGAAAACGGTCTGCAGAATTGCTTTGAACATTGGCAGCATCATATGCAGTCGCATGGAAGCTCACAATAGAACTCTGTTAAAGGTGATAGCTGATTTTCTTGATTTGTTTAATAAAAAAGTTACAGGGATAGTCTCAGGGGTTTTGTGTCTGATCTCAGAGTGTGCTTATTGGAAGAAGGTTTTCTAGACAACTGTGATTTCAACAGTTAAAGTAGGTTTATAAAATATTTCACAAATAAATATTTCTTCATGGTTCATCCTTGCTGTATTTCATAGAGGTCGCACTGCATGCAAAGCATACAGTACAAGTTATGCATGTACCTTAGCAAGTAGTTTATATGTAAATATACAGCTAACATATAACATTATGTTCTCTGAACACATGCATTGTACCTGTGCTTGGAGGAATACAGTTTGCAGCATTCAGTGTTCCTCAACTTTGAGGATCCATGGGCTGTTTTAACAAGAGAATTAAATTACCTTTTCAGTAACAGTCTCTCCTTCCCCCAGCTTTCTGGAGAATTTCCTTGATATTTTTGATTTTTGCGGCCGAACAAGACAAAACCGCAGAGAGTCAAGGCACTATTTAGGTGGCTTTTGTCTTCTTACTTTGTTTCTATGAGAACAAGCTTCATGGACCAAAGAACCTTCAAAACAATGTCACTTCAGCCAAGTTAGTATGCATGGCTGTATTGCTGGAGCTACAGACAAGGCCTCCAGGGCTCAGCATTTCAGACTGATGCCAGCAATGACATCAGTCCCCAGTGATCCTTCACAAGAACCTCGTAAGCACAGACTGGGTTGAGCAGATCTGAGTAAGTACTGGTATGTAGTCAAGCAGGGCTTTTGAAGAGAAAGGCAGAATACTGTCCCGCTGCAGGCTCACCGGAGCACAGCATCACGTGTCTCTGCAGATGCAGCCCCAGAGCCCGAGTGCATCCACTTGGAGAAGCATGTAACTCTGGTACAGCTCCCACGAGCCACCTTTTGCTTCTTCATGGGACTGGTTTAACACTCACATTTTAATGTTCCTTTTATCCTTGTGGTGAGAAGGATTGTCTAGAGGAGACTGGTCACATACTGACCTCCGATTCCATACCTGTGACTGCCTTTGCTTTATACCCACACAAGCCCAGGCAAAGCTGTGTCTGTGCAGGCTTGTGGGAGGCTCTGCTCCCAGTCCTGCTTGGCTGCAGAGTGGAAGGGGTAACAGGGTTTGAGGAGGTCTGAAGACCCTCACCATGCAGGGTGGCATTTGCCAGGGAAAGAAACAGGTTGACTTTAAAAGCATCATGATGCATTTAACCAAGCTGACAGAACAGAAAGAAAGAAAAAGAAAACAAACTCGAGGCAGATTGCATTTGATCTGGAAATTATTAATATTTGAGACAATAAAGACAACCCCCCTGAAAACTATTTGCATAGCATCCCTCCTCAGAGCCAAACCACACTTTAAAGGACTTCATCTCAAAAGAGCACTGCCGAATTGAAACAGAACCACTACCATGACTAGAGGGTTGTAGTGCCAAAAGATGTCAGATTGAACACGAAACAGAATTTTCATTCTTTTGTGTACTCCATAAATATTAACAACTTGACACCCCTTAATGAAAGCAAAATGCACTTAAGCACGGGCAGGAAAACCAAACTAGCCAACCATTCTTCTTTTAGGATTACAATTGCAAATTATTTGTAGGGGTCAGAGTTTTCCAGCATCACTGTAGGTTGGGATTAACTCCATGGACATTGTGGTTGTGCAAGAGGATTGCAGACACTATGAAGTAGCCATCCCATCCTTCCAGCCCTCTGCTGGATGGCAGCAGCTGCCAAATCTTTAAGTCAGTCAACTGGTCTCAGCCAGTGCTTGAGACCAACAAGCAGAGGAAAGAGGTGCAGCACAGGGCTACAGCATCTCACTGGCCTTCTGATGACCCCTCAAGGCAACTACCACCTGGTGTGGCCAACACAGCATCACCCCCTCACATCCATTGGATGCTCTGACAGAGTCTGCGAGTCACGCAACGAAGAAGAAATTTCAGTGGCTGGGCAAGAAGTGGCACGGAGAGCACAGCAGCTGCACTGCCCTGCTTTGGTTCATACCAATTGAAGATTTGCCTACCGGTTGTCACTTTGCTTATTTATCCCATAGGAGGA
Source organism: Piaya cayana (assembly GCA_013389865.1). Lineage (NCBI taxonomy): Eukaryota > Metazoa > Chordata > Aves > Cuculiformes > Coccyzidae > Piaya > Piaya cayana. The sequence continues at coordinate 3,070 of WAAB01000942.1, read as the reverse complement.
TCTGTATGTCTTTTTTTTTTCTAAAGAAGCAATTGTACCCAAGCTCATTATTTAAATCAGAAGATTTTTTTAATTGGTCCTCATGCCCATAAAAAAAAAAAGTAGTATATTATCCTCTAGGCAAAACTTCCACTCTCCAAGACATGCAATAAAAAAGAAGGACTACCTGGGAATTAAAATATTTTAAAAAACAGGGGGAGGAGGGTAGACTCTAGCCAGTCTATTTGGTTTTGACTTGGAATACTCACTAAGTGTGGAATGTTATGAATTCTGTCTTTGATTTTAACCACCTCAATTTTTCTATTTATCCCTTGGAGGGAGCTAAAGATGGCAGGAAATTGCCTCTGATACACAGAAAGTAGTGGAGAATAGAAATTGGGAAATATTTGTTTCAGCTATTACACCCAACTCTGTAGACCAGCAAAGGCTTTTGCACACACTGTCAGGAAGGAAACATAAATATTTAGGTTATTGCCCAATGGAGTTCAAGTCAGTTCTAGCACTGAGAAGGGCACAAGCAGGTAAAATATGGATGGTACCTTGCTGCTCCTCTTAAAAAGGAAAGAATTTTAAAAAGCAGAACATAGCTACTGTCACATTTACCAGTGCCTTCACATATTTTCTTCCATCAATTTTAGAGCCAACTTCAGGAACTGAACTGGCAATTAAAGGGGCAGTCGTGCATCAGGCAATGAGATTATTCCCCAGTCAATCACAAGTATTTCAACTTTTGACTCCTTCTGGCTTTGCAAGTCCCTGGAGCCCTATGAATGCCTGCACTTTGCTTACCACACAGTTTCACTTGCTGTGTCTGAGGCAGGAGCAAGTTAACCTTATTGAAGGCTCTGGACACCAAGATGAATAACAGCTCATCTCAAAAGGAAAGCTTTTCAGTAGGGAGTGTAGGCATGAATGCTTTGCCTGCAAGCTCCTGTTGCAGGGATTAGGGTCTGCCTGAGCTCAGTGCTGTTACACCTCCACATCCTCCTCCAGTGTAGGAGCAAGGCACTGTGGAGTCTGTTAAACAAACAACTTCTTCATGATTTACTATTGCATGGGAACAAGATAGACTTAGGCACATTTCAGAACCTCAAACTGTGGACGCACAGGAGAGATGGTCTCAACCTTGAAGAAACATAGAAGACAAAGCAGTCGTTTGTAGCACTAAACGAGGTCTATTTAAAGTCTAGCGAACCCAGTAAGCAGGTCTGTGGGGAGATTTCGGCAACAAGTCCCTAGAAATTATTTGGGACATCAGTTACTATCATCAGCCTTGCTCTTTAGCACAGCCTTGGAAACACTGACCTTATCTATACCATGTAACACAACCCACAGGAGCACCCTATGCACAAGTCTCAGACCCTCCTGATGGTAACACAGAACTGCCTGGAAGGTCCTACCATGCCCTACTGAGACAAACTGTATTTTCATGTTGTGGTAATACACACTGTGGGTGTACCTCCCTCAGTGAAGGGTTAGAGCTCTGTAGTGCTCTCAATCTCTAAATTGTTTAGGTAATTTCATTTGACTTTGCTGCTAGATCAAGAATACATTTTGCAGAATCATTTACTGATTGTCCATTTTATTCTTTCCAAAGTTTTCCCAGAAAGGTGAAGAAGGACAGGGACATGTTGTTCTATATTGTCTTTTCTCCACCTGCAACCATTAAGATATTTGGCTTTGGGTCTTGTTCAGGGCTCCTCTCCCAGTGAAAGAGGGCAATTTCTCTCTGCCTCTTGCTGACCATCACAGTCCTTTCTACTTCCCTGGCACCTGCTTTAAGGGGTATAGCTGCTGCAGGAGCATACAAGGGAGTTGTGGCCTCTGGCAGAGATAACTCACACCAATGCTTATGGAAGAGGCACAGAAGTCACATCATCATCCTTTTAAATCTGTCACAACGGCACTCTGAGCTCCCCTAGTTGCCTGTACAACCTACTTTCAGTGCCTGACCAATTCCAAAAGTGCTTCACAAAGAGAACCTATATTTAACACACTAAAGAACTCACCACCACACAGGAAAAAAACCAAAACAAACTGTAGAGGGTTTTGCCAAGGTTTTGCAGGTACTTTGCTGCCTAACCAGCAATGTGGAGATGCTTAGCCTGGAGAAGAGGAGGCTGAAAGGAGACATTATTGTTCTCTACAACTACCTGACAGGAGGTTGTGGAGAGTAGGGATCTGGCCTCCTCTCCCAAGTGACAGGGGACAGGACAAGAGGGAATGGCCTTAAGCTCTGCCAGGGGAAGTTAAAGCTTGACATCAGAAAAAAAAATCATGGAAAGGGTCATTGGGCACTGGAACACGCTGCGCAGGGAGGTGGTTGAATCACCTTCCCTGGAGGTGTTTAAGAAACGAGTGGATGAGGTGCTGGGGGTCATAGTTTAGTGTTTGATAGGAATGGTTGGACTCAATGATCCAGTGGGTCCTTTCCAACCTAGTTATTCTATGATTCTTATATCCATGTTATGTTAATCCCAGCCACCAGACTCCAGCAGCCTAACCTGCCCAGCAGGTGCTAGCACCCTTCCCAGGAATCAGCATGACTTGAATCAGCTTTTAGGTAAAAGTACATTAGAGTGATATAAACACGTTTATATAAGAGACAAATATGTGCATTTTTAAATTAGCTCATTCCAGAAATGTAGGCTATTGAAGAGCCCCATCTGTACACGGGGAAGGCAGCAATGGCCAGGTGCATGTGTGGGAGAGAAGAAGGATGAAGCAAGGAGAAAAACTCAGAAACAAGTAGGTGAGTGCAACGTGAGCATGTAAGGAGGAGAAAAGAGGACAGACCCCCTTAACATGGCTCAGCAGCAGGCAGGGCTGACCTGTGCCACTGCTGCTGAACCTAGTGTGAACTGGAAAAGCAATTCCAGTGCTGTGGGTGGGGACCCTGCTATCCCACTGCTATCAAGCTTCACTCCGTGGGGGCTGCCTGCAAGCTACTGGGCTTAGGCAAGTCTAGTATTCACCTGAGCGCGTCTGGCAGCCTGATGGGTTGCCCATGTTGTGACTGCCATAGCATTTCATTGGGAATGAACAGGGACCTGAAAAAGCAGAAAATAAA
>WAAB01000940.1:0-10317 GCA_013389865.1 Piaya cayana | reverse complement strand
TCCCCAGCTTCGTTGCTCTTCTGCCTTCAGGATCTGGGGTTCCACTGACCAGCTCCTGTTGTATTCAGAGGCAAACCTCAACCTCCATGCAGGAGGTGGATTTAGCTTTGGGAGTGAAGCAGTAGCAGACGTTACAGGGTCAGAGAGCTGCAGACAGGATCAGAAAGACAAGTTGTGGTTTGAGGCTGTGACCCTTCCATGTAGATTTACTGGGGAAAGAGACCAAGAAGGCTGCAGATCACACGCTGCAGGCAAGCTCCCAGTTGCACCAGATGGTGGTACACAACTTCTTGAGGTCAGATTTTGGGAAGAAAGACAATAACATTAGTGTCAGACCAGAAAGCCCTGCAGGGCATTTTGCCCCAAGATAGGCTGAAGAACGAGTGCTGCCAACAGTGGCACAGCCCAGGGGTTCCTGGAAGCATTTGCTGAAGTTATTAGTGAAATCATCACTGAACCAGACAAAGGCAGAGGTTTTTTTGACCTGCTTTTGGAGAGCAGCGTAGAAGTTACAGAAGAGCTGATGAGAGAAAGAAAACTCAGCCTGAAATAATAATGAGTTGATTTCCATTAATTTAAATTAATGAACAAACACAGATCTTGAACGAAGAACTGAAAACTAGGACTGACCAGCAGACACCACTGCCTCTGAGGTGACAGTGAGAACGGGTCGAAATGGGAATTCCCTGAGAACACAGCCAGGACAGATGAGCCAAACTGGCCAGAGGGGTGTTCGAGACCATATGACATCACGCGTGGTATATAAAGTGGGGGAGTTGGCCAGGGGGTATTGCTGATCAGGGCATCATTTTCCTGGTTGTGACCAATTGTGCTGGGCATTACCCACTTTGTATATTCTTCTATTATTATTATTATTGTTTCTCTCTTCCTTTACTGTTCTATTAAACTGTCTTTAACCCAACCCACAAGATTTATATTTTTCTTTCCGATTCTCCTCCCCACCAGCATCAGAAGAAGTGAGTGAGCAGTAGCAGGTAGTTTCCAGCTGGGACTTACAGCACGTCTCCATGTGTCTGTGTAGGTTTCCTGGCTGTAACTGAGGTACCACCAGCTCTAGGATATCTTAGGAGGAGGTGAGGTTCTCGAGAACCACTCATTTGGACCCAGGCACCAGCATTTTGTTCAATTTGCATGTTGGTTTCCCAAGAACTCCAGTGGTTGTAGATACTCAGAAAGTCCCACATTTGCTCTAACAGAGCAGATGTCTCCACTCTCCACCAGGAATAAGAATCAACATGTTCCCCTTTGCCTGACTCAAATTAAATTACTTTAAGAAAGAGGACGCCAACTGACCACATTGTTTCCTCCATTCCCAGCCCAAATACCCATCTTGGGGTGATCTTTTCACACTGGTCTCATAGAGAAGGCATCCTGACATGGCTTCATGGCACAGACATCATCCCCCAGCAAGACAGGGCTCCAAGAGGTGATGGGGCAGCTGGAAGAGGAGCGCTGGGTCAGGATCGGGCGCACATAGCAGAGAAAACTGCAGAAAGGAGCAGAGGGTTGCGGTAAAGCTGATTGAAGGAGGCATGAAGGGAGACAAACAAGGGAAGCATGGCCCCTGGCTCGGCAGGGACTACCTGACCTCTCCTCTAAGGGGGCATGGCAGATTTCGACTGACGCCGGCAGCCAGGCCACATCCTGAGAGTTGTTGCTGTCTGGCAGAGACGGCAAACGGCAAAGTCCTAATCGGAAAGGACAGCTGGATCGCAAAACTCCCTCTTGTGCTTCCCTGCCAAGAGTCCTTTCTCCTGCGCTGCTGTTCCCCCATCCTCTGTGCCTCCCCTGAAAGCTGGAGCCTGCCTCAGAGGGGACAACAGCCACACCGATGGGTCATAGAATCATAGAATTACCAGGCTGGAAGAGACCCACCGGATCATCGAGTCCAACCATTCCTATCAAATACCCTCCCCAGATGGACCTGCCAGAGATGCAGCCTCCATCACCAGTACGAGGACTCTGCTCTGCTGTATGTTTTAGGGCTGGTACAGCTCTCACCTCAAATGCATGGAAAGAGCCACCAGCAATGTCACTGGACACCCATTTCTCCCACACCTCCTCCCCCACGTTGTCAAGTGCTGGTGACCAGTCTTCCACCTCTTGAGCCACGTCTCACCCAGATGCAATACGCAGAGATCCTTTTCACAAAGGCATGGAGTGATAGGACAAGGGGGAAGGCCTTTAAATTGGAGAGGGGAAGATTTAGGACAGATTTAGGAGGAAATTTTTGGTAATGTGGGTGGTGAGGTAGTGGCCCAGGTTGCCCAGAGCAGTGGTGGCTGCCCCATCCCTGGAGAACTTCAAGGCTGGGTTGAATAGGGCTTGGGCAGCCTGATCCAGTGGGAGGTGTCACTGACCACGACAGGGGGTTGGAATTAAATGATTTTTAAAGTCCCTTCCAACTCAAACCACCCTATGATTTCAATGCCTTGCAGTCTTACCACACTCACACTCGCACAGCCTGCTTTAAGGTCTGCCACAACACCCATAGCCCCAAAGGGCCTCCTTCCTAGAGCAGGAAGACTTGGATAAGGACATCTTTGGTCATCTTCCCAACAGTTTTCCTCATACAACCTCAGAAGTACAACACCGCCCTATAACTGAGTGTGGAAAACCCTGTGCTGCCAAGAGCAGATCCACAAATTCAGCATTTCTTACAGCTCTTCAGTTGTAAAGCACCATTTGCTTCTGCCAAACAACCAAAGCCCATAAACACTGGGAAGTTAACGCAAAATAAGCCAAAAGTTTCCCAAAAAGCTCCCACGTGGGGTTGGCTTTGAGCTTGTGTTAGCGCTACTGATTGACCCTGTGAACCTTCCTTTTTGCCCCATCAGGGAGGACAAATCCATGCCGGCCCCATAAACTTCCTGGCTTATGTGACAATTCTTGTGTTGCTTAAGCATAATGGGCCATCAACTTTCCCCTGGGATAAATTTGTCCCGGCAATCTGCGCTTTAATATTCTACATCTTGAGGGAGTTGATAGCATTTGGGGTTTGTTCTAATGGGAGTCAGTAGCCATGATCAATGGCAGAAGCTCTATTTCCACGGAAATGGGTATTTAATAGATTTTTGAAAATGTTGGTTATTGACCCAACGGGCCTTAATGGCTTAAAACCCATCCGATTGTAGTATGCAAGAGTAAATGCGTATGATTTTCAAATGCATGCTGGAATAGGTAGTAAAAACCTTTTTAAATTCCAGGGACTTGGTCAATAGGGAGTTTTCATTTGCTTGTGTGGCCTTTCTATTTCTACCAGAGTGAATCACAGCAATCTCTTCCTCAGCGAGGCTTCCCATTTCCTCACCGGTGAGGTCATCTTACAACACGCAGCCCATCCGAGACCCATCAAGGTACAGGGATGTCTTACGGCTGGACTCGATGATCCGGTGGGTCTCTTCCAACCTGGTTGTTCTATGATTCTATGATTCATTACATTGGGAGGTAATGTGGAGTCAGGCTTTCAGAATGGCTCGGCTCCCAGCTGCTCTTATGGTGGGAGCAGAGGACACGTGGCCCATCTCTCACCCCCATGGACAATGCACTTCTGCGGCTCCCAGCGAGATCCTTGGGAGCTGAAAAGCCACAAATGCCTCAAACTGCTGTATTTCATAGAATCATAGAACAGCCAGGTTGGAAGAGACCCACTGGATCATTGAGTCCAACCGTTCCTATCAAACACCAATCCCTGTCCCTCAGCAACTTACNTAGTTGGAGAGAGCAATGAGGTCTCCTCTCAGCCTCCTTTTCTCCAGGATAAACACCCCCAGCTCTCTCAGCCATTCCTCATCAGGCCTGTTCTCCAGCCCCTTCCCCAGCTTCGTTGCTCTTCTCTGCACTCGCTCCAGAGCCTCAACATCCTTCTTGTGGTGAGGGGCCCAGAAACTAAACCTACAGGCTTCCACTTGACAACTGTGAAATTCCCAGGCAGAAATCTTGTTTTATCTGGGGTTAACACGTAGCAAAACCATCAACAAGAGTGAACTCCAAAAGAATGCAGTAATTAGTAAGAAGTAATCCTGGAAGCAAAGAGCAGACTAACCCCCGATATTTATTTAGTGGTGTCTGTGAGCAGTGACCGAAGCACTCCCACCCCTGCTAAGGGTTATTGACCTCTCTGGCTCTCCAAGGTCTACAAAGGTTCCACACCGTGTGCCCATCGCAGGGGCAGGTCCCCTCTCCTGGCTGCCTCTTTTCATGAGTTACAGGAACACAAATGCCCGAGATTTGTATGTGTTCTCAAACCAGCCTGTGGGTTCTGCCATTGCAAAGAGGGAGCCCAAGACATACAAGCACAGGACAGAGCGGCTGGGCATGCATCCCCTCTGCAGAATAAGCCAGAAAAAACCCATAACACCAAAGACCTGAAAATCCTTGAATTTCAAAGGCATCTATCTTCCTGCTCCCCCTCACCTTCCCCTTTGAAAACCCAATGAAGCAGGAATCAGAGAGCTCAGAGCCACAGCCTGTTGCTTCTCCTCATCATCGGTGGGATAAGTAAAGGAGACAAAGTGCTTAGGGGTATGATTTAGTAGTGGACAGGTACGGTTGCACTTGATGATTTCATAGGTCTTTTCCAGCCTAGGGATTCTATGAATTATTTGCAGGTTGCAGCCTGCTTCCACCCTAGCAAGGAGCCATCCCCAAAGTAGGTCCATGAGACAACGTCCCACCTGCTTGCAGCACCTCTCGCCTCCATCCCCTGAACCATAAGAGCAGGCAAAAAAAAGGAGCAAAGTTGCTGGCCGAGCTCAGTCTCTGGGTGCAAACCCCAGGGCTTGCACGTGCCTTGGTGATAGGACCCCACCAGGCTGGGCTTTCCACCTGCTCCCAGTGCTGACCCCTCGCTCTCAGTGCACATGAGGTAGGTTCAGACCAGTGCGGTGGCCTCTGAAAACCCATCATTGTTGCTGCAGAGTGCATGCCTGGTCATCTGCAAGAACACAGACTCATCAGCACCACACATCTGCAGGGGCTGCACGAAGGCGAGGGAAGCCCTTATCATGAGATATCATCCCTGAAACACTAGGAAGCAGCAACAGCTGGAGGGATTTAACCAGAAGTATTCAAAAGAAACAGAGCTAAAGGTCTAGCTCTGAACCATTTAGGGGAAGGAATGGAGCACTGCCAGGGAGGAAAGCAGCAAAGCAGCGGCTTGGGAAGGAGGGGAGCCCGGTGTCCCTGCCTGGTCTGGCTCCAAAGCCTGAAGCAGGTAGCATCCCTGCTCCCGTACACACCAACACGCTTTGAAGAGCCTCCCTGTCCACGACGCAGGGTGAGCACTCGCCTTCTTTTGGTGTCAGTGCTGACTGGTGAGATGCCGGCCCTACAAAGAATGCGAGAGAGGCTGAGCAAAAAGCACCAGAGACGTGTTTGCAGCCCCTTGCAGTTCTGCAAGGCAGAACTCTATGGTGGCAAGTTAGAGCAGGCTCCAAGCTAAACAAAGCCAGGTATGGTTTACGTTCTGCCTGCATTGTTTGTTTCAAATTAAAATAACCTCCCAGGCCAGGACCGAGCACTTTTTTACCTGTCTAAGGCTGCACAGATAAGCCCTGTCCGGTCTAACCCACAAGACTAGACCTGGTGTAAGTCAACTTTCTCTTCGTTTCTGCCTCCAGCCAAAATACAAAGCAACATTCCAGGTTCAGGGAGGTCTTAAGGTCTCTGCAAACAAGTCGATGTCCCCAGGAGCCTGGATTTCAATGCCAGTTTTTATGGTGCAGTTCATGATCTGCCAAGGAAAGGCAGAAGGGGTAACAAAGGTGGACGTGATGCTCCTGGTCTCTCCCAGCACTGCACGAGCTTCATAGAATCATAGAACAACCAGGTTGGAAGAGACCCACCGGATCATCAAGTCCAACCATTCCTATCAAACACTAACCCATGTCCCTCAGCACTTCGTCCAACCATCCCTTAAACCCCTCCAGGGAAGGTGAATCAACCACCTCCCTGGGCAGCCTCTGCCAGTGCCCAGTCACCCTTTCTGGGAAAAAATTTTTCCTAATGTCCAGCCTAAATCTCCCCTGGTGGAGCTTGAGGCCATTCCCTCTTGTCCTGTCCCCTGTCCCTTGGGAGAAGAGCCCAGCTCCCTCCTCTCCACAACCTCCTCTCAGGTAGTTGCAGAGAGCAATGAGGTCTCCCCTCAGCCTCCTCTTCTCCACGATAAACACCCCCAGCTCTCTCAGCCGTTCCTCACAAGGTCTGTTCTCCAGCCCCTTCCACAGCTTCCTTGCTCTTCTCTGCACTCGCTCCAGAGCCTCAACATCCTTCTTGTGCTGAGGGGCCCACAACTGACCCCAGGATTCGAGGAGCGGTCTCACCAGTGCCGAGTACAGATGGAGAAGAACCCACTTGATATATATATATAAATACAAAAGTGAAAAATCAAGTCCCAAGCCTTCAGCTTATTTTTAGTCCAGGCAATTGAGTGTCCAAGCCGGAGCAAGGCTCGCACAAGCCAACATTCTAAAAATGCCTTCCTCACAGATATAAAAAGGACAGCAGATAATTTACTGGGGAAGTTTTGTAACGTAATGATCATATGTTAACCACAAAAAAAAAGAAAATATTTGAGGCTGCCTCTGGTCCCCAGCACAGCCCCTGGCTGGAAACGGTCACAAAGGCTCGGCATCCTCACCCTCCCCAGAGCCTCCCAGCAAAGCCTTCTGCCTTGTGCCATCTCAGTGGGTTCAGGCTCTGCCAGACCCATTCCCTTTCGCCCCATGACCCTCTGCAAAGGGACGATTTGATTTCCCAAATAACGGTGGCAGCTGGGCCAAGGAAAACTAAAAGCAATATGTTCGCTTAACAACTCCAATGGCCGCAGCTCAGCGCGCCAACCCAAACGCGGGATAAATCATCCCGGAGACACCGTCAGTGCCAAGCTGATGGGAGTCCCACCACACCGCCGCCAAGGTCCTCGCCGCCCTGCCAGTTCGGTTCCAGGGGTCTCGCTAGCCTGGCCAGGGTCTCAGCTGGGTTCCTCCACCCGTGGGCAAGGGTATGGCCAGACAAGGAGAAGCCCTGGGGAGGGCTGAACATGCGGACAAAGAGTGACACACACTATCCCCCCTCCAACCCTGGTGCACACGCTGTTCCTTCACAATGGCCGTCCCAACACAACCAGCCCCTCTTCAGTGAGCCCCTGGGACACTGGTGTTTGCTAGAACAATAGCTCGCGTCTGGGACAGCTGTTTTCCCCCAGAAAGCACCCAGGCTGCCCACAGCCTCCGGGCATGGATGCTCGCCCCTCACTGACACACAGATCATGTTCTCCCTCGTGGAGGTGGCCACCCCTGAGGGGACCTGGCGGATTCCCTGAGGAACACACCCGCCTGCCGGCTCCAAGCTTGCAGGAGTGAGCAAGACTCATCCTCCAGCAGAGGTTTATTCCAAATTAACCCCTGAGCCTTCTGTCTCAGGAGGAAAAGAAATCCATTACTGCAGATTTTATTTCTTACTTTTAGCACCCCAAAAGCGTATGGGAGAAGTGTCAGGCACATTGGCACCACGCTGCCCCTACAGAGAAAGCTGGTCTGGCTAGTGCCAGAGCCAGGGGCTAAGAACTGGCCCTTGGACCTGGACACGTCTACACCTTCATGGTCCTCTTCCAGCCCCACTCCTCCGTTTCTCTGGGGTAACGCAATAAAGCTCTGGTCCCAGTGCAGTGAGGAGCTCTCTCCTCTTGACCAATGCCCCTGAGATCTTGCACGGTCCCAACAGACAGTTGTGCCTGGGTGCCACCTCCCCCTGGGAGGAAGCAGCTCCTACAGTCCCACTGGCCTGATGCCACGTTGAGGGGCTGAGTCTTGCCACACGTGCCCTGGCCATATGCTCCTCTGAGAGGACTCCCCTATGCTGGAGCACCCTGTCACCACCTCCTCGGCCACTCCCAGCCTTCTACTCTGAGACCTCTCACCATTTACTCTTATGGCCCACAGCTACTCTTTCCTTCCCTTTATCAGTCCCTGCTGGAGAGGTTATAATCTCCTTCTCCCGCATCTTTGTGAGAATAAAAGCCCCCAAGTCCTTTAAGATACCCAACTAGTAGCTTCATTTAGGATAAAGTTCATAGAATCATAGAACAACCAGGTTGGAGGAGACCCACTGGATCATCGAGTTCAACCATTCTTATCAAACACTAAACCATGTCCCTCAGCACCTCGTCCGCCTGTCCCTTAAACACCTCCAGGGAAGGTGAATCAACCTCTGCCAGTGCCCAATGACCCTTTCTGTGAAAATTTTTTCCTAATGTCCAGCCTAAACCTCCCCTGGTAGAGCTTGAGCCCATTCCCTCTCATCCTGTCCCCTGTCACTTGGGAGAAGATCTCACCTCCCTCCTCTCCACAACCTCCTCTCAGGTAGTCGTAGAGAGCAATGAGGTCTCCTCTCAGCCTCCTCTTCTCCAGGATAAACACCCTCAGCTCTCTCAGCTGCTCTTCATGAAACTTTAAAACACCCACCAAGAAATCACCAAGCTCCAGTGTAAAAAAAACCCTGTTAACCTCTCCAGCCTCAACAGGTCTGCCAGAGGACACACAACCATCTCAGCAGCCAGTGAGCCCATCACTCCCACCTTCAACATCCCTAAAGTACCATTCTCTTCATCGCCACACTTAAAACTCTGAGACTTGAGTCTACAACTTCAGGGTTGGTCCCTTGCGAATGACCAGCCCAATATTTGGGTACCGCCCGGGAGGACTCCAAAAGACGCCAGAGGAAGATAATGAGCAGCTAGGACTCAGGCCCTGAGGAAAGGTACCTTCTAGCAATGCTTTCCTCATGGGAACATCAGGCAAGCAGTTTCTTCCACTCCACATCTCACAGCCAGCAAGTTCAATAGTGAGCAGATAACATCCCTCTTCATCTATTCCTCAACAACCACAAGCAGCAAGCAAAAGTGTTTGCAAACACCTACACCAGCTCCAGCTGCGTCTGTGCTCTGCAACAGAGGGCAGTGACCCCAGGTTGCTCTGAGGCTGGGAGGTAAGGGAAGGTGGAGAGGAAATGAGCAGCTCATTAATTATAGAACAACCAGGTTGGAAGAGACCCACCAGATCATCGAGTCCAACCGTTCCTATCAAACACTAAACCATGTCCCTCAGCACCTCGTCCACCTGTGCCTTAAGCTCCTCCAGGGAAGGTGAATCAACCCCCTCCCTGACTAGCCTGTTCCAGTGCCCAGTGACGCTTTCTGTGACATTTCTGTGAAATTAGAATGTTATTTTGCCATCTGGGTGGTATTAAGGTCTAGGCAGCTCAGCTGTTGCCTCAAGATGTCATCCTTGCCTCACCTGCTCTCAATTTTAGGTGTTTTCTGCTATCAATCCGAACACATCCAGCTCAACTTCCCCTGACAATGGGCTTCTGAAGTGCCAGAGAACACTTTGGAGGATTAGTTCCCACTCTGGGGCTTGTCCGCCACTGATGTTAATCTGGATCAGCTTTTGAAGACCCCACTTAAACAGTGGGAGGCTCCCAAACAGCTTTAACCCAATTAAGCACCCTTCTCCCTTAGGACCAGAGGCCAGATAAGCTTGCATTAAAGCCCATCAAGTGTCCTGTTAATTAGGCACACTTCAGTACACAGCTGAGGTCATCCCAGTGGAGACCACCAAAGGCTGGAGATGCCCGGTCATTTTTCACCTCCTTTTGTCCCTTCAGCTCTTTCTGCTGTTGCTTTGGGTAGAGACAAAAAGCTCAGCGGCTCTGCCCTTATCCACTTTGCTCTCCAGACTCCCCTCCAGCTTTTCTTCTCCCATTAACTGTGTCACACACCAAACTCTCACTGACTAACTGCCCAAGGGGGACCCTCACTGAGCGTTAATTGCTGTTAATGAGCTGTTGCTGCTTCCCTTCCAAGGGCACCAATTACAATAGCACTCGGGCACTGCAAGGAGATGCCCGTCTGCTGCAAATCAAGGCACATTTTATCCCAGACCCTGGCATTGCGCTGCCAGCATCTCCTGGAAAGCACATTAAATCTGGGTGAAGGACAACTGCAGGCAGCAATTCTGCCATCGTCTGTCCCCTCGTTCTTCGTCTGGTGGGCTAGGGTGAATGAGAAATCCTTAACTGGCTGCCTGTGGCTCCTGTTGTGTTGTCTTACAGGGATGTCTACACTCCAGCCACAAGCGCGTGGTCCCACCACTATGTTTTACACACGGGTGGTGACCCCGCCAGACTCATCTTGTCCCACATGCTCCANGAATGGCCTCAAGCTCCACCAGGGGAGATTTAGGCTGGACATTAGGGAAAAAAAGTGTTCCCAGGAAGGGTCCTTAGGCACTGGAA
>WAAB01000939.1:0-10530 GCA_013389865.1 Piaya cayana | reverse complement strand
CTGAGGGACATGGTTTAATGTTTGGTAGGAATGGTTGGATTCGATGATCTGGTGGGTCTCTTCCAACCTGGTGATTCTATGATTCTATAAACTGGGTTTGTTCAGCCTTGACAGGGGAAAGCTTAGGGGACACCAATAAATGTGTGCAAGTAGATAAACTTTGTCTGCCAAGACAGTGGAGATTACTTTTTTATAAAGAGTCACATGGAAAAGAAAAGGGTAACAGGTATGAGTTTCTCCTGGAGAGATTCTGGTTGGATTCCAGAAAAAAAATCTTTTACCGTGCGAACAGTTAAAAATTGGAATAGTCTCTCCAGGGAAGTGGTAGATTCCTCCACACTGGACATTTTTAGGGTTCAGCTTGGCAGGGTGCCTGAGAATCTCTTTAAACTATACACAGTATCATGTCCAGTTCTGGAGTCCCCTACAAAAGAAGGATACGGAGCTGTTGTAACAGGTTCAGAGGAAGGATATAAAGACGATCAGAGGAACGGAGCAGCTCTGCTGGGAGGACAGGCTGAACGAGTTGAGGTTGCTCAGCCTGGAGAAGAGAAGGCTTGGAGTGACTTTAGAGCAAGACTCCTAGTACCTGAAAGGGACCCACCAGAAAGTTGGGGAGGGACTTTATATAAGGACATGGAGTGATAGGGTGAGGGGGAAAGGCTTTAAATTGGAGGAGGAGGAGATTATTTAGATTAGACATTAGGAAGAGATTCTTCACCATGAGGGTGGTGAGGCGCTAGCACAGGTTGCCCAGGGAAGCTGTGGCTGCCCCATCCCTGGAGGTGTTCAAGGGCTGGTTGGATGGGGATTTGAGAAGCCTGGTCTAGTGGGAGCTGTCCCTGCCCATGGGCAGGGGGTTGGAACTGGATGATCTTTAAGGTCCCTTCCAACCCAAACCATTCTATGTAATCTATGGTCTTCAAAAGGCTGGGCCAGATCATAGAATCATAAACAACCAGGTTGGAAGAGACCCACCGGATCATCGAGGTCCCTTCCTAACTGGCCCTCTAGGATTCTCGAGGAGCCAGAGGCGCAGGGGCACTTTCCGCTGGATCAGGTTGCTCAAAGCCTCTTCCAACTCGCCCTTGAGCACCTCCAGGGATGGGGCAGCCACGACCGCTCGGGGCAACCTCTTCCAGGTGGGGAAGCCCTGGCTCGGCGACAACAGCCTTTCCCACCGCATCGCTTACTCCGCAGGCCCGCAGGGAGCAACCCCCGCGGTGCGGAGCCCGCTGGCCGCTGCGGGAAGGCAGGAGCGCTCGGTGCGCCGGGGCTGAGCCGGCAGGTGGCCCCCGCCGCCCTCCGCGGGCTGAGAGGGGGAAGGAGGAGGAGGAGGAGAGGGAGGAGAGGGAGGAGGAAGGGGAGGAGGAGGAGGGGCCGGTCCCAGGGCGCTGGATTTCCCAGCCCGAGGAGGGGATGCTCCCGTGCTCGGGGCTCCCGGCGGCTCTCGCGAGGTGAGCGGCTCAGCCCTCCCGGGGCGGGGGCGCCTCCCCCATCTCCTCCTCCTTCTCCTCTTCCTCCTCCTCCTCCTCCTCCCGCCCGAGCCTCAAGCCGCCGGTGCCGGGCGGGGGGAGCCGGAGCGGGGGTTGCTGTGGTCGCAGCCCGTTCCTGCGCTGGCGATGTCCCTCCTGGCCGCGCCGGCAGCCGGGGGCGGCTCGTAGCCCCGCGGCGTGGGAGAAAAACCCGCTTGGTTCCTCCGTGCGGAGCGCGCATCTTCCCACGGCCGGGAGCGGGGCTGGCCTTCCTCCTCATCCTCCTCATCCTCTTCTTCCTCGCCCCCAGCCCCGGCGGAGGGTCGCAGCGCCGCTGAAGCAGCCCGGGCAGCGCCGCCATGGCCGAGGAGAGCTCCGATGTGCCCAGAGAGTTAATCGGTGAGGCGGGGGAAGAGGGATGCGGGGAACCTGGGGTGGGAGGGGGGGGGGGGTGTGAGTGGATAGCGAGGCGTCTGTGTCCCCCAGGGGGAGGCGTTGCGGGGAGATGTGGAGCCCCCGGGGCTGCGAGTTTTGGGGCGCGACGCCGGGATGCAGCGTTGCGGGGGAGGGATGCGCGGGGAGCCGCGGCCATGGGGGAGGGAGGGAGGGATGGAAGGCGATGTTGCCGGTGTTTTCTCGGCTGGGAGAGCCGAGAAGGCTTGGGGGGGGTTCCCTCGGGAGCCAGTGGGGCGCTCGGAGGGGGTGGTGTGGGTGCGGGGCCGCGAAGGCAGCGCTTATCCCTTTGCTGCGTGCGGGAGGGGGAAGCTGCGGGCATGGCTGGAGCGGTCCCCGCGTCCCCCTGGCGCTCTGACGGGGGGTTTGCCCATCCCGAGGGTCTGGGGGGTCTTAGGGGTCTGTGTCTGCCCCCCCTGCCCGACCTCACGGGCTTGGGCGGCGGGCGCCGCAGCATCTTCTGCTTCTGGGCTTTGCCTAGTTCGAGGTATTAAGCTGCACACGCAGGAGAGAGCGAGGGCAGCTGTAATTAAAGTTTTATGGGCGCAGGCACGGAACCCCCCCTGTGGCGAGGTGATGGTCCATGAAAATGCTGGCGGTGCTGGGGGGGAGCGATCCATAAACGGATCATTGGCACCGCACGTTGGTAACTGGTGTCCAAGAGTTCTCGCATCCTTCTACATGTAGAATAGGTTTGGGTTGAAAGGGACCTTAAAGATCATCCTGTTCTAATACCTCACACCAACCCAGGCTGTCCAAGGCCCCATCCAACCTGGCCTTGAGCATCTCCAGGGATGGGGCAGCCACAGCTTCCCTGGGCAACCTGTGCCAGGGCCTCACCAGCCTCGTGGAGAAGAAATTCCTCCTTATTTCTAGTCTAAATCTGCCCCTCTCCAGTTTGTACCCATTGCTCCTAGTCCTTTCACTACAAGCCTTTGTAAACAAGCCTTCCCCCCCCATTTCTTTTCACATCCTCCTTAGTTCTAATGATACCCTCATTCCAGGGAGGAGGGAGGTGATTTTTGTCAGATTCTTGTCTTTCCCTGCAATATGCTGTGTGCTTAACTATGGGAAGTGGTGGAGTCAGCATTGCTGGAGGCGTTTAAAAAAATGTGTAGATGTGGTGCTTAGGGACATGGTTTAGTGGTGGACTGGGAACTGTTAGGTTTGCGTTAGGACTTGATGATCTTAAAAGTCTTTTCAGGCTTTACAAGGAGCGGCTGAGAGAGCTGGGGGTGTTTAGCCTGGAGAAGAGGAGGCTGAGAGGAGACCTCATTGCTCTCTACAACTACCTGAAAGGAGGTTGTGGAGAGGAGGGAGCTGGGCTCTTCTCTCAAGTGACAGGGGACAGGACAAGAGGGAATGGCCTCAAGCTCCGCCAGGGGAGGATTAGGCTGAATACTAGGAAAAAAAAAAATCACAGAAAGGGTCATTGGGCACTGACGAAGGCTGCCCAGGGGGGTGGTTGAGTCACCTTCCTTGGAGGTGGACAAGGTGCTGAGGGACATGGTTTAGTGATTGATAGCAATGGTTGGACTCAATGATCTGGTGGGTCTCTTCTAACCTGGTGATTCTATGATTCTAAGTTGTTCTGTGATTCAGGGATAACAGGACTGATGCTCTGGGCCTGGTACTCAGCTGCCTTCCACAGGCTGAACCTCTTTTGGTTTTAGTAGCAGTTTTGCCTGTTGAAGAGAGATCCAAGGATCTCACCAACATTGGAATAATTTGAAGTGTTGCCCTAATGTCAGCCTAGAGCAGAAATTTTTCAGGCAACAAGATAAATATTGAATTGAATGCAGTCCTTTAGACCTTACCTAGTTCATTTACCTTGTGACATTTCTTTCAGTTTGGTCAGTCAGTGCTGTTGGTGAGAACTGGTTTGGTAAAATTCTAGATGGGAAGTTGCTGATGTCACAGAGTGATTTTCGTTATAGACAAAATAACTCTGTTTTGCAATCCTTTTAATTTGCAAGCCATGGGGTTGCTAACCTAATGTCCACAGCTTGCTGCTAGGAAGTGATGAGCTGGGAAGTGCGCTAGGAGTAGCCGTGGTCAAAAACATGATTTTTCCTTTTTAAATGGTCAGGTGTGCTTTAAATGCTTAATACGTGGAACTGCTTACTATGGATAGACACTGTGCTCCAGTATCTCATAAGTGAGGTGATATATGTATCAGAGGAAGGAGCAAAGCTGAGTATCTTTGTGCATCCCATCATCTTGTGTTTTTGGATAGTTTTAAGAATTGCCCCCCAGTCCTGGTGCCCTGCACCCAACCAGGTTTCTTTGTTAAGGGCTCTTCTGTGGCGTGTGGATCTGTTCATGTGGATTGGTTTGATCTCTACTAGTATTTTAGTGCCTGTATGTTAAAATTTAACCTTTTAAATAGACTTTTTGTAGTGACCCTATGTTTTCAGATCAGCATGGAAGGATGTGCCTTCACGCTTAGCGATGGGAACGTGCAGATGAAGCTGGATGTAGGAGTGTTTGAGCTGCGTTTTTTGTTCTATTACTCACTTCCCATGTGACCTTTGTCAGGTCTCTTAGGTCATAGACTTCAAAACCCCCTCTCTTACTGTTGGCTTACCTGAATCCACTCCTCTGAGGTGCAGAAGTCTGAAGTCTCCAGGACTAGAAATTGATGAGCTCTTTAAATTATGGGCCTTAATGTTATGCTTCTATCTCTTGAGTCTAAAACTACTTTGCAAGTCCACTCGCTACCCAGTGCGTTAAAAGGCATCATCGGTCAAACAAAACCTATGAAATCTGTATCTTAGCTCTTCAAAGAAGTGTTTCTAGCCCTTCCTGGCAGTTAGAGCCTTGGAGGGAGATGACATCCTGATGCTTTTCAGAACCTCCAGCGCAGGGCCCTTTCTCTCCCTATCGCTTGTTGAAGTGTGAGTGCTGGAGCTGAGGTCTTGCAGTCGCTCCCACTGCTGCTGTGTGCGGGACGGTGAAGGGAAGCAGGTCTCCCCCACACCAGCGCCTCAGGAGGGAAGTCCATTTCTAGAAAGAGGCACTGGGAGCTGTTTGTGGGAGAGGAGAAACCGAAAGGCAAAGGCTGGGGTGGAAGTCAAGTAGCAGAGACAGCAGCAGTACCTTTTATCCTGCAAAGGAGGCAGAACTCAGTCAAAAAGACTGTGTGGTCAGCTTACTTTTGGGTTCCCAAGCAGGAACAGAAAGACCGGAATCGGGCATTGCCCATGGGAGTGGAAGGCTCAGAAAAACCGTTTGCATTGGGAGGACGGGGCTGGACTTTCCCCCTGGCTTTGCTTACCTGGGCTGCTCTGGGAGCTTGCAGGCTGGCTCCTGCCCAAGCAGTTGCCTGGGAAGCTGGCCGCGCTGGCTGCCTGCCACGGGGCTGCTGGGGCTTGGGGCAGGCTTCTCGCTGGGCAAGCCGAGGAGCTTTTGTTTCCTTATAGGAAAATTAAAATTCCTGGGGAAAACATGCCGATTCTGCAGAAAGAGCTCTTTCTGGTGGAGAGTTGCTCCTCTGTCCAGGCGCGTTTCTGACTTGCACACCCTCCTGCCCCGCAGGCAGAACGCTGTGCCCCACACTAAATATCTAGGTTTAATAAATGGTGTGTTGTTTGTGCTAATACGTGCTGGCTGCTGGATGAAAATGGTGCAGAAAAGTGCTATACGGAGTGCCATAATTACAAGCCTTAGGAAGAACCCATTATCTTCAATTTTAGCCTTTAAACTTTGGTGTGCACGAGGGCAAAGTATGTCTGGGGAGGGTGGGGACTTGCCTTTCACAGGTGCCAGTTGTAGTACTGGAAATAGATTAAAGTGTTCAAAAGATTTCTCTCTCATTCCTTTTTTTGTGGAGGCTGGGGAGTGAAATTTGCCGAAGGTGCCAAATTGGCTCTTCTAGATGAACTCTTCTGTTTTATCTCCCAGTCACATCAGTTTCAGTAGTTGTGTAAACCTCTGACTGGGATCCCTGTGTATGTTTTCCTTTCAGACCAGGTTGCAAACCTTTAGGGGAGAGGCAGGTTCATTTGGTACCTGACCACGTATATGACCACATATAATATGAGTATTAAAGCGTTGTGGCAATTAATTTAACCTTGGGGTTGGCTGGCACCATGAGGTGGCTATGTTATTGTTAAGACTTGGACCCTGACCATTGTTGCCTTCCATAATATCCAGGTATCAGGTGTTGGTGTCTGAAGTCCGCTCGATTTGCTTTGCAACTTAAATGCAGGGTGCAAAATGCATGAACAGTGGCTGTTCCATTACCTGACCCATTTAGGCTACCTGATGTTAATAACGGGCTAAAATTTTTGCGATGCAAGAAGCTAATTGGCTTTAGCAAGCTTTCAGGTACAAGTAATAGAAGTGAGGAATTTGTTGTGATTTCCCAGGGTAGAGCTAAGCAGTGCTGGGTCTTCTCTTGTTTTTGATGTGTGAGTTAAACATATCAAAATTATGTTTGGAAACCTGGTGTATGAAATCAATAATCCTAGCGCAGTAGATGTAAATTATTGTGTGGATGACACACTTAGAAAAGTTTTACTTGTGTTAGGTTATGGTTAGTACTGGGGCTTGTGCATGAGACTTGCATGAGTGCAAGTGATTGAACAACATCTCTGAGTCTTGCTGAAAACTTGACCGTGGCGTCTGTTTTCTTCCCATGTTGACACTGGAGGTATTTAATTAAGATATTTTCTTTTATTTCAGAAAGCGTCAGGGATGTTATTGGGAGGAAAATCAAAATTTCGGTCAAGAAGAGAGTAAAGCTGGAAACCAAGGGTGATAAAGTGGATAACAAAATACTGGTAAGTACGATAAAATAACTCTGGTAATATGTGTGAAGGAACAGCCAGTATCTTTTCAGAAGGCATTACTCCTTCTCTGGAAGGATTTTTTGAACTTTGTGTGCCATGAGAAACATGTATCGCTTATTTTGAGCGGTCAAGAAATGCAAGATGGAGCTGGTAGAATTACTTTTGAGAATCTTCTGAAGCTGTTCAGGCTGTTATGCTTGAAGAAGATGAGTAAAACTTGTCAGTTTTGAGCTCAAATGATGATTTGATTTTTTTTGTATGCTCTGTTAAGTCATATATCTGCGTTCTAAAAGAAAAGCTGAATATGTGGGATCTTCCATGGTAATTCCTGAAACTGTAGTGGAGGAAAGTGTCCAATTAATCTCACTTAAGTGTGCTTTCCTGTTTTCTCAAGAATTGTTTTGCTGGTCTCTCTTGATAAGAAGCAAGCTGTGGTAATGGGCTGGTATGCTTGCATACTTCATTAGGCAGAAGGAGAAGGAACTTTTTCTTCATTCTTTTGCTACCTCTTTATCAGGAGAATTGGTGACAAACACAAATAACTACAGTGCTGCTAGAATGTTTTGCAAGATATTTGAGATATGGTATTTGTGTCAATAAAAATGTTGTTGCATAATTGAAAGTTTCCTTGCCAAAACTGGTGTTACAGTTATTGGATGCTCTGTTTTGTCTTTAAAAACTGCAACTCGGTCCTGAATTACTTTCATCAAGTACATGTTGCTTATCCCTGAGCAGTAAGACAGTTGATAATAGTCTTCTTTTCAGCCAAGAGCAGCTATTCAAGGAATTTGAAATATTTTCTGCATAATATCTGCCCATGTGATATGTAGCTCCTGAGTTTGTTTCTAATTTTGTTCTAGAAATAGGTTGAGTATGTGAATGTTGATTGACTGTCTCTGTTTATTTAAAAGGCGTGTTTATAGGGAAGGCTGACAGTTTCACTGAAGCAGTAACACTTGATTGACTTTCTTGACTCGCACAGAATCATTACTGTTATCAATAGTGAAATGTATTGTGGAAATACTTAAATACTGTTCCAATCTGATGGGACCAAGAAATATCGAGCTTTGAATTGTTAGTGAAGTCCAAGGGATTTTACTCAGCAGTAAAATGCCTAAATATGATGACTTGGGTGTTTTTTCTCTCAAGTGGGGGCCTTTAACCTTTTATGACTGAAAAGGTCCTGAAAGAGGGGGAGGCTTTTTAAGGTGTTCACAAGTCAGTGAGCACTTCTTGTGTGCACGCATGCTGTGTGCAGTGCACGGCTTAAATCTTTCAAGGGTGTGAGTTGCTGACAGGTGTTGCCAGGTAGAATCATTTGTTCTTTGATGCTACAGTGTAGAGTGTTTTCATGGCTAGAGGAATTGAGTATTGACTGCTGGCATTGGATTTTGTGTTTTCTTCTGCCACTGAAGAAAACTGCTGCCCTGTGTGAAGCTGTACAAATGACTAATGATGATTTTTTTATAGTGTTTCTCTAACTGTGTGCATATATTCTTATTTTACATGTTTTGGGTTTTTTTTTTTGGTTTTTATTTTGCAGAAGTGCACAGTGTTGTCTGGTGTGGTAGAGGCCAGTTACATCTGTGGTTCCTTATGAGCATGCAGAGTTCTCGGAATTGAAGTGTACTCTTAAAAAAAAAAAAAAAAGTCACCAGTGACACCTTAAGCTGAGTGCCTCAAATTTTTGGCCTTACTATGTCCACACAGTCTCTCTTTTACATGTGAAGTAGAGGACATAGTCCCTCTTCTTGTCAAAAGAATGAAGCTGAAAATAAATAAATAAATAACGATGCTTCAGCAAGATGCATGTGCTTAATGCTAAACATTATAGGAAAGCTGCCAACACAATTAAGAATTTTTGTACTCCAGGCTGGGACTTAACAGACCAGGGCAGGTAGAACTAAATACTGAATTGTTATACCTTGAATGAAGTGTTCAGTACAAGCAATTCACTAATTAAAGACTGTATCCTTAAGTGCATGCACCAGAGGGCTCAAACGTGATTCCATGGGCAATCTTCATGCCAGCGCTTCTCGACTCCCGAGAGCTTAGGTTTGAAATGTTAATCTTCTGAATGTGGTCTCTTGAGTGCATGTGCGGCAATGAATTATTTTGAGGAGTTTTTTGGTTTGAATTTTATTAGAAGTTCGGTGTTTACAAGCAAATTAGGTAGCATGCACTGGGTCCAGCCTTTAATGAGTTGAAAATGCCAGTTGCAGTCCAGTTAACCCCAGAGCTGTGGTGGAATGTGCTCGAGGTGTTGGTTGCAGAGGTTGGCACTGAGCCTTGGCAGCCAAACCTCTGCCAATTTAATGATCTCTCATCCTTCCTTCCTGGGAATGGTGAGCAAGATAAGTACCACTTTGAGAAAGGGATGTTGTCTAAAAATGACTGCGTTTTGCAGATGGCTATAGAGACACTTGACCTCTGGTCCTGTCGTTCACACTGTATTCAAGGTGCAGAGTACTAGAATATAGATATAAGCACCCACTTAAGTGGCTCTGCTCTAGGAAATTCCTTTGATAATTCAGATTGAAATTGGAGTCTGGGACTAAAGCAAAAACTGCAAAAACCTTTGTGTTGCTTGTAATAAAATCCCAGTGTTAAAGTGGTGAAATTGGTGGGTAAAGTCCATATTGCTGTACAGTGCTTTAGAATCTCAGCTCTGGGTGTCAGAGTTTAGAAATTATGACTGGGTTTTGATGCAGGACTGGTATTTGTTTTCATCGTGCACAATGAGCTTGCTGCCTCAGTCATCTCAATTTGCAGTAGTTTGGTTTTTCAATTAGTCATAATACAGACGAGTAAACATGGTCAGGTGCTCAGCCTGCTCCTGGTCTGCTGGTGCCAGGTGTACAGGCAGCAAACTGGTGTCCAGCTCTGAAAAGCCAATAACCAGCTTGAATGGGCAGAAGATCAGTCCTTTAGTAGAGCCAAACCCTACCTCTTCTTTATATTCTAGTACAGTAAAGGTGCCATTAGGGAGGGCGAGGAAAGCAGCCATGGGGCAAGGTGTCCCAGCTGGCTCCATGTGGCTCTGAGCCAGAGTACTGCTGCAGGAGCAGACCTGCTGTGTTTGGCTTCAATATGGTTCTCAGAAGGGTAGTCTCACTGCTTTAAAATAGATAAGAACAACACCGTTTTGTAATTGGGTTGATGGTTGCTTTGGGTTTGTGGGGTTGTTTTGTTTAAACCTAATTTCTTACGAGGCTTCAGGCATCATGCTGAGGTAGCTGCTGTGTTCCTCCTCACGTTGACAACTTCTGACCTTCTCTCTAGTTTCAGCTTAAGCTGGTGGATATGTAGAGGTTTCAGTTGTAATGATGATAGTGTTTGGTTTCCTTAAATCTGTGTTGCCTGAGTAGTTGGGAAGAGAAGAGAAACTCTACACCTATTCCCTCCTCTCAGAGCCCCACCTTTTTGCACCGTAAGGGATCAAGCAGAATGCTGTGTTCGTAACAGACATTTCATTGTACTGGGCTTCTTAATTTCAGCATTTGTGGTGCTGCTTTCAGCCTCCAAAAATAGATCAAAGTATCCGTATTGTGTTTTTCTGAATATTTCCCATTGCAGTATCTTCCGGTCATTGGTAGCAATCACTGAGAATTTGAAGCTGTAAGATAAAGGCAATTTGTTAAATGCATCTGACTAGCTTGTTAGGAAATACCGATGTTTTCAGGAGTGTTGGAGCAGAACTCAAAACTCCTCTTACTTTTTGTTTCTTTACTATTAGTAAAAGAGAGTACTTGTAGTCTAGTTGCCTTTGAGATCAGTGTTCCTTTCCAAAATAATATTATTTAAATATT
>WAAB01000938.1:147271-193590 GCA_013389865.1 Piaya cayana | reverse complement strand
TATTGCTTTTCCTTTTTTTTTTTATCCTATTCATTCTTCTCTTCCACGAACGCTTGTTTCTTTGGGGTTTGTGGATTTTTTTTTTGTGTGTGTGTGTTTATTTTTTTTTTCCTGTATCTCCCTGGAAGTGAAACGCATTTTAGGCCTCAGCCTTAAGGAAACGCGAATCCTAGCAATGCAGGTTTGCCTGAGAGCCCGGACCCGGTCGGATGCCCTCGACGTGCCTCCGCCTCGCCCCGCAGAGCGAGGAGGGTGCGGGACTGTCCCCGCCTGCTTCCCGGGCCCCGACGGCCGGAGAGGAAAAATAAATAAATAAATAAAAAGAGCAGCCGGCGGCTGGGACGCCGCTGCTTTGCCTTTTCAGCGCCGGGGCTCGCTCAGAAGCGGCTTTTAATTGCTAAACAAAGCAACGCGTTTCCTTCACGCCCGTCTGGAGCTGCCGCTTCAGCGCGAAGCCCCGATTGTGGGAGTAAAAGCCAAAAAAAAAAAAAAAAAGATTTACAATACAAACCAATTAATGGAAGATGCAGCTCGAGGCGGCGAGGCGAAGGGGGTTACTCCAGGTTGGCTAAAAATAACTTCTCCTAATTAAAGAAAAGTGACGTCAGACGTGCAGGACGTAGAAGAGGGGAAGGCAGCGGGCTCGTTATGGGGCGATCACGTTAAATCACTGCGGGGCGGCCCGGTAACCGGACCGGGCTCTCCGTGCCCCGCGGCGGGGACCGGGGCCGCTCGGGAGGGGCAGAACCGCGGGCAGAGCCGCGCCGGCCCCTCCGCCCCCGCCCGCCCCGTCGGGGCACGGACGGTGCCACCGGTCCCGGTGAAGCGGGACTCCCGGCTCCGGGCTCTCCCGCTGCAGCCGCCGCCGCCCCCTCGCAGGCTGCCGACTGGTGCTTCGCGCTGTGCCAAGGAGCCATTTTGTACGTATTCTGCTAAAACTGCACAAAAAAAAAACCCCCACCCCCCAAAAAAAAACCCCAAAATCCCCTAACCCTAACCCCCCCCAATCCAAAATAGCAAAAAAAAAAAAAACAAACAAACAAAAAAAACCCCCCACCGACTAAAAATAAACCCCAAGTGCAAGGTGAATTTTTCCTCCCAGGTGCTCCGCATGGAGCGGATCGAGGCATCACCGAAAAGGGCAGAGGGGAAAAAAATATTGTATGTATTCCTGCCAAGAAAATCGCCTCCTCAGCCTCGGGGAGAGAGGGAGGGAGCCCCGGGCCCGAGCCGCGCGGTGCTTCCCCCGCAGCATCCTCGCCCGGGTGGCGGGGGGACTCGCCACGGCGACTGGGAGCTGGTTTTGCTCGCCCGGGCCCCTTCGCAGCCCTAAGCGGCCCCGGGAGCTGCTCAAGAGAGAGAGGGAAGGGGCAGCAACGGGGCTCGCCCCGACGGGGGAAACTGAGGCAGGACCGCGGTCCAGGCGTCCTCCCTCGTGTCCCCTCGACCCCTTCCCGCACCGGCTGCCATCACCCCAAAAGCCACAGCGGTAGATTAGGAGAAAATCCAGGGCCGGAAAAATTAAGGAGATCCGGTTCGTGGCATATTTTTTTTTTCCTCCCCTCTCTCCGTGCAGATTAAAATAAACGCCGGGCGAGACCCCCTCCCGAGCGGCTCGGGGCCGCGGGGAAGGCTCCGCGGGGCTGGGGACGGAGCCGGGATTGCTCCTCGGCCCCCGCAGCCCCGTCGGGGCGGCCGCACCCCGCGCCCCCCGGGCCCGTTTGTCGTTGGGCTCGGGGGAAGCGGCGCTGCCCGGGAGCCGCGCTGGGACCGCCGGGAGCAGCGGCGCTGGCAGCGCTGATCCTTTAGCTTTTAGCTTAATTGAGCTCCTGGATTTTATTCATTTCAATTTTTTTATTTTTCTTTTTTTTTTTTTTTAATTTTTTTTTTAAAGGGATTGCAGAGAGGGAGGAGAGGAAGGAAGGAATAACCCGGGCGGAGCTCGCCGGGATCCGCGCTCAGCCGCGGTCGCTTCGTTTCGCGCATCCCTCGTTTTGCTGCCGCTCACACTCTCCCCTGGCTCAGATATAAGGGAAAGCACTAGAAGGGCCGAGGGATTGCAATTTTTATTTTAATTCTTTTTTTTTTTATGCGGAATAGGTCAGATAAGCACCCAGATAATCATATTTACCTCCTGGCATTTTATTATTATTATTATTGCTGTTGTTATTATTTGTACACGCCGAATCCGCATCGCGTTGAGAAGGTGTGCGGGAAATAGGAGGATCCGGAGGGAAAATAATTAAAACGGGGGAGGGAAAGGGGAGCGGAGGCGGTCGGTGCGGGCTCGGGGTGAATCCCCGGCCCCGCACGTGGCTGCGGGAAACGGGCCCGAGGGCTGCGCTGGGCGCGTGGGGAGGAGAAGGGGAGAGGGGTGCGATGGGGGGAACTGGGAAAGGCAGAGGGAAAGGGGTTGGGAAAGGGAAGGAAAATGGACAGAAAGGGAAAAGGNAGAAAAGAGGAGAGAGAGAGAGAAAAGGGGAGACAGAGAGAAAAGGGGAGAGAAAAGGGGAGAGAGAGGAAAGGGACAGAGAGGAAAGGGAGAGAAGGGAGCGCCGAGGACAGGGAACTTAGTTGCAGGTGGGTCCCCGCTCCGGGCTGCTGCCGCCTCGCCCCCCTCGCTGCCGGCCCGGCGGGGCGGGAGGAGGAGGGGAGGGGGTCAGAGCGCAGCCTCGAGGCGGGGCGGGTGGAGGGAGCCCGGTGGGGGGGTG
The DNA here is from genome assembly GCA_013389865.1 of Piaya cayana. Classification (NCBI taxonomy): domain Eukaryota; kingdom Metazoa; phylum Chordata; class Aves; order Cuculiformes; family Coccyzidae; genus Piaya; species Piaya cayana. Next base: position 190,879 of record WAAB01000938.1, on the reverse strand, counting down.
TGCGGGGGGGGGTGCGTGTCCGCGTGGCCCCGTCCCGCCCCGTCGAGCGGCGGGGGGCTCGGGGCCGGAGAGCGCGGGAAAGGGGCCGCTGATTTGAATGCGGGGCCGGGGATTGGCCGCGCGCCGCGTGACGTCACTTCCCAAAGGGGGCGAGCGCACTAGAAGTTGGGCAGCGGGGCGGGAGCGCGCGTGCCGCTCGCTCGGGCCGGCGCCGCGACGGGCGCGTTCGGCTCCCGCTCGGCTCCCGCTCGGCTCCCGCTCGGCTCCCGCTCGGCTCCCGCTCGGCTCCCGCTCGGCTCCCGCTCGGCTCCCTCCGGCCCCGCTCGGCCCCCGCAGCCCCGCTCGGCTCCCCGCAGCCCGCCCCGAGCCCCGGCGGTGCTGCCGTCTCTGCCCCCGTCTTTCCGCCTCCTATTTATCTTTTTTTTTTTTCTTTTTTTTTTTTTCTTTTTCCTATCTACGTGTGTTTGTGTGTGGTTCCCGGTGGCAGCTCCTGGCCGCCCTGCCCCGGCCGTGCCCGCACGCTGGAGCGGACAGACGGACGGACAGACGGATGAACAGACCGATGGCCGGCATCCCCGACGGAGGGATGTTTCTGTCTTTGGTTATCTAGCTGTATGAGTGGTGTCGATTCTTCATAAAGCTAGATAACCGAAAGTAGAAATGACTTCCAGACCTGCTCGCCCGGGGGGAAGCGGCCGCAGCGGGACCCGCGGGGCTCCAGGTAAGGGATGCGGCTCCGCGCCCGCCCCGTCGGGGCGCTCCGGGCGGCGGGAGGGAAGGAGGGAGGGAGGGAGGGGGGGAGGGCTGGGGGAGAGGGAGGCGAGCCCGGCGCGGGTGCTTTCCTTGCCAAAGAAATCCGAGGCTTAAAACTCCGTTAAACGCACCTCGCGATTCACTCCGGGCTGCGGGGCGTCGCGGCGCTGGGAGGATGGAGGGGGCGCAAGTTAATCCTCTCCCGCCCCGTCCCGCGAAAAAAAAAAAACCAAAACCCACCACCAGCTTTTGGATGTTTTTCTCTTTTCAACTCTCTCCTTTCCTGTCTCTTTATTTCTTTTTTTCGGCTTTGGGTTTGATCCTGGCCTCCCTGTGGAAGGTCAAGTTGGTGATAACGTGATCACTTTTCTTGTGCGGTGGTTGTTGCTTTTGTCCGTAGCTGTAGGAAAGGGGGGGTCTGCGGGGAGCGGGGTGCCCAGGGAAGGGGGTCCCGCTGCTGGGTGCACCCCTCCGGCAGGCACCCGCCGGCCCTGGGGCTTCTCTGGGAGCCGGGCAGTTGGCAAAGCACAAAGCCTCCCTTCCAGAAGTTGAAACATAATATGTATTACAATGACTGGGAAATAATAAGGGGGGAAAAAAAGAACAAGAAAGAAAGAAAAAAAAAAAAAAAAAAGAAAAGCAATTGGCAAATCTGCATTCCGTTCCCATGGCGACACAAAGCACCGCGCTCTCCGCAGAGCCTGCCCGGCACGTTTTCCCAGCTGGCGTGGGGTGAGCGCCCCGGGGTCCCCCGGGTCCCCCCCGGTCCCTGGGCAGGGTAGAGGGCATCACTGCCAGCCCCTCGCATCCCTGGGGGTGATCCCCGCGCTGCCACCAGCCCACGCGAGCCGTGACAGCTCGGGGAGGCTGCGGAGAATAAACCCTCCTGTGGCTCGGGGTTGCGAGTGGGTTGTTCGCTGGATCCCTGCTCCCAGGGAAGGTGGAAAAGATGCTCTGGCTGGCTGGAGAGGTGGAGAAGGGCACTCTGACCCATCCCGTTCTCTGCCGCTGGGCACCCCTCGCCAAGGGGAGAGGGAAGCATCGCAGGGCTGAGCCCCCCGCGCCCAACGGAATGCGGGGACAGTGAGAGGTGGGAGCCCTGCGCACCTCAGAGGCAGGTTTTCCACATTGCCTGGTGCGGGGTGTTGGGGTCAGATGCCACGTCAGGCCCCCAGAGCTAAATGTGCCTGTGCACCTTTCCAGGGCCAGCAAAGCAGCTCCGTAGCCACAGTAAGGAGAAAGGTTTCTCAGCCTGAATTTGGCTATACCAGGAGAAAGAAAAGTTCTGAGGAGCGGTTGTTATTTTATATTCTAATGAGAAGTCATTGGAGAAATTAAAAAGGGTAGAGAAAGACGAAGACGCCAGCACTAATTCCGCAGGAAGCCTCCCAGGGAAAAGGCTGTGTGAGTGTGAACGCTGAAAAGCATGAAGGCCTGGAATTAGACTATCATTTAGAAAGCGTTACTAATCCGAAGTTACAGCAGTAATTCCATGATTTGCTGGGTCCCACACGCAGCGGCAGAATTAAAGATACGGATTTTCTAGAAATGTAACTCAACTGTGGCACCGAGTCTCGGCGAGATCCGAATGAATCATTCATTCCAAAGGCAGCAAAAGACGTGTCATTAAGATCCAACCTCCTTCTTTCCAGCCCATCTGGAATATGTATGTTCGATGCAATCCCAGAAATTGTGGAAGAGATTGGAGGTGGGGAGGAGGGAATGTAGTCCTTTCCCTCCTTTATTATGTTGGCTATTTTTAAGAAATAATTTTCCAATTATTTCCACAATATTGTGAGTGGCATTCAATTCTTCTCCCATTTATTTCCCCCCCCCTCATTCCGTACGCTAGCATTGAGTCAGGTGCAAACGGCTTCAGTGGAGATGCTTTAAAACTAGACTGAACAAAGCAGGAGGCAACTGAGCAAGGTGGTTGATGAATGCATTTATTCCGGAGTAATGATTTGATGGGGGATGGAGGAAAGAAACATTCAAATTCCTAATGAATATAATTCAGGAGGAATCATTTGACCAGCACGTTAGGGAAAAATCTGTTTGGTGGGAGTGCTTCTGCACTGGCAGAACCCAGGAGGTATTTCTGTCCCTGTTTTTTGTAATTGCAAAAGGTGAAAAGATAACAAGAGGACCTGAGGGAAAAAAATAATATATGTACACGCACATATAATAAATGTCTTTGTGTGTGTATATATAAATACACATATATAAAATTTTATGAAATAAAATGGAAATGTGGAAATGTGTGTCTACATGTGAACTCTTACAAAGGATCGACGCAAGGTTTTTCACCTTGGTGTGGGATCAGCTGGTCAGAAACCACCCTTGACTCCTAATATTTTATTTTTTTTTGTCTCCAAAAATCACCTGTTCCAAGCTGATTTTTCAGGTGATTTTTCAGGCCGTGGGCTTGGTTCACTTATCCCAGAAGGTTTTCCTTCAAAGAGGATTGAGAGAGGGACTGAGCAATTTGGCCTATGATTTCCAGGAGAGAGAAACTGTGGTTGAATTTTTACTGGTGCTTAAATTGTTCCTTTTTGCCCCTGTTGTTGGCATGATCTCGCAGGTGTTTGGGGGAGGTGTGGAGGTGCCTCCCCCCCCTTAACAAGAGAGGTGGCAGCGAGTGATGGGGGATGGTGGTACAAGCATCCCAGCTCATGCACATGTAGGTGGGGGACGAGGAAGCAGATAAAGCCTCCCTTCCCTGTAAAGCTCTGCTTGTGAAATACACACTGCATTTAGAGTGTCCCAGGCAGCCCACTGGCAGGTCTCTGCTTTCTGTCTGTTTGGGTTTTTTTAAGTACTGTGGAAAGAGAGTCCCCAAGTGTCCACCTTTGGGCCAGGGATGGATTTTGGCTACCTGAAGGTCCCCTTTGTGGCTTAGTCCTTTGCCCTGTTTGTGTAGCTGTTGGCTTCAGCTGGATTTTTCCCCTGCACAGCCCAAACCGAGAAGGAAAGGTGTCTTTTTTTGGCTATTTAGGGAGAAGAGCTCAAGTCTTGGTGTTTGTGGTCCTTGCTGGTGGGTTTCTCCTCTTGGTGGGACTCTCCCAGCGGAGTGATAGGATGCAGCGTAGGTCAGATGTGGGTGAGGTTTCTGGAGCTGGGCCGTGGTGTCTTTGTTCTTTAGGCAGAGGTAGGGTTGGGCAGAGGGAGCCAGAAACAGAAGACTCGGCGTGTACCTTTGGGGGATAAACGGAAAATATTGTTTATGGGTTTCACCCTTGGGAGATGGTGCCCTAGGACATCCTGCGCTCCAACTCATTATTTCCCATCTTTTCCTAAAACTTGGCCACTGCCATGCAGTGGGTTTGACGTGAGACACGAGGTGAGGTGGCTTTGTACCAGATACCCAGGGAAGCCAAACCTACTCAGGCTCGGGTGGAGAAGAGGCTGTTCGGTGCCTGCCATTTGAAGGAGCTGCCTCAGGAGCTGGGCTGCGCGAGCCCTCCTGCTTGGTTATGGATGAAATCCCATCAATGGGCATTTTTGCGGAATCGCCTGGCAATGGCGGGTTGGATGCTTGGGGCTGGGCTTGGCCATTTCTTTTGTCTCTCTCGGCTCCCATCCCCCCCGCACCCTTGACGCAGGCGGGTGGTGCCTCCCTTTACCTGCTGCTCTGCCCTGGCTTTGTCTGCGCTGCGAGAGAAGTGGCAGACCTCGGGGACTTGCAGGGTCCATCTTGCCTGTGGCTGCAGATGGGTGTTGCTCGTGCGCTGGAGAGAGATCATGGCTGCATGCTGGCAGCACGTTTACTTGCGTCTCGGTAGAGGGAAGGTGGTAATTTGGCATCTGTGCAGGTGATGGGAATTTCTCCCAGCTGCAAGGGCCAGGGTGTGGGTGCCTGGCACATGGCAGCAAGTGCTGCTGGTGGCATGGGTACCGCGTGGCAGCCCTGCCACTGGTGCTGCCACATCGCAGCCCCTTGGTCACCCTGAGCCCCTGGAAGGCCTTGGGGACCACAAGCATACGATGGCTGAGTAGCCGCCCATGCTGTCTTCCCCACCACGTGATGTTGGGAGTCACCATTTCCAGGTCAAGGATTTTGGTGTTTCGTGCCCAAGAGCCTGGTCACCTGGGGAAAATGTTTGCTAAGAGCCCAGCTGCAAAAGCATTGTCTCGGGCTGCTCACGCTCCCTCTCTCTGTCCCTCTGGGTGCACGTGTTTGGGACCAGAGCATGTGGCCGTACGAGGCTGAGCCACCACGCTGCCTGTGGCCCGGCTCCCGGCATCCGCAAAGAGTCGAGATGGGGCTCTGGCTTCACGTTTTCAGGTGCCCGCTGATATTTATTCAGGGGCTCAGGTTTGGTTAGGAGCGTTGGCCTTGAAAGCTCAGGAGTAGGGGTACAAAAAAGAAAACGGGGGGGAGCAAAAGAACACAAATCTCCGGCAGTTAGCTGTCTCTTGGAAACTCGGCTTGCTGTTCCTATAGAGGCTTTCTCTTTTCCTCCACCCTGGTCTGGCCTTAAGTACCACTTTAAGTGGGCTTTGCTCATTCACATCCAGGCTCCTTAGAGCAATTGAGCCCTCGGGGGTTTGAAAAGAAGGGACAGTCCTTCAATGGCAGGACCTTGGGCCAGGCTAATTGGTTTTGGTTCAAGGGGATACTGGATTTGTGAAAAGCCCAAAGACATCTTTCCCACGCCAAATCCCAGCTCTTCAGAGAGGGAAGTGAGGGGTGCCGGGTAGGGAAGGGGGCTGAAAGAAAGATGGTTTAGTTGAGGAACCTTGGTGAGGACCTGGACGCCCACTGGCCTGGGCAGGGATGGGCGCAGCGGGGGGCTGAGGTCCCCGCTCCTCGGGGCAGGTGGCCGGCGGTGGCTGGCTCCTGGTGGCGTGCGGGCGGCCGTGGCCTGGTTTCAGTAAAAACAGGCTTTTTCTGTGTGTGCCAGACTCCTACGGAGATGCCAGGAGCGGAGGAAGGATGGGGCCTGGGTCCAGGGACCACACTGCTTCTGTGCGCTTGTGTGCAATTTGCTGAGGTCTCTTGTCTCTCACTTTGATTTAGGAATTTATTTATTTTTAAATATTGACTCTCTCTGGCACCGTTCCAGCAGTCCCACGACCTTTATTCTCCCTGATCCATAAAAATCACTTAATTATTGGGCCAAAAATCAAGGCTTGGAAACAAAGCCAACTTATGGGACCATCTTTTTATGATATATATCCTGAGAGGACATATTTCTGGGCACCTTCAGAGCAGTGCGCGCAGCTTGTTGGATATGAGATATCAAGGCATTATTTATTGAGGAAGTCTTCACACTCCCTCATCTGTTATAATTAACTGATGACATTTTTTTCTTAGGTTCAAAATATGGTGAAAAAGTATAATTAGCACGAAGCTGAGGCACTGCATTAAAATGTCTCCTATAGTTAATGTAGGATAGTCATGCTATTTATTATAGGAGGAGCTGGCTCTGACCTCTGTGTTGCCTAACACTTTTTATTGTAAAGATTCTTGAACTTTTTTTTCTTTTTGAGCACCTCTGACACTCCCATTGTTTGCCGCAGGCCCTTGAAATTCGGCTGGGGAAAGCTCTGCCTTGAGAAATGCCTATTCTTTGTCCCTTAAATTCCTTTCAGGTTTAGCTGAATTATGAATTGTTCAGAATCACCATTTCCCATTGGCTGCCTCTTAGGGGGGAAAAAAATAAATTAAAATTTATTGTTTCCCTGGAATAATAATAACAGACCATGAGCAGGGCGAGTCCTGGACTCCCACCACTGTATTACAGAGCTCTGGACCTTCCAGGAAAGCTGGGAGGACAGTTAAGGCCAACTCCATGACCCCCTTCCACCTCTAGCTCATATTGTTCCAGCGTCACCCCATCTCCTGGGAGAAAACTCCTCTGGGTCCTGCCGCCAGGAGGAAAATGTGTAGGGGGCTGTGGGTGTGTTGGCCTGGGCACCACTAGCCCCAGTGGTCCCCTCTCCCCATCAGCCCTGGGAGAACAGCCTTCTGCCGCTGCTAGATAACATTAGTCCTGTATTTCATAGTGGCAGAAATCAGTACTGAGGCTCGGGGCTTGAAATCGCTCTGGCCATGCAGGACGAAGACAAGGATGGGTGCAGGGTGGAGGGAGGGGAATTTGTTACACTTCCCTACAATTGTTTTTCTTTTTGCTTATATAAACAATCTATTATTTATTAGCTATAAATAATGCATTTTTCTGTATGTTTAGAATGCACGTGATTTCTGTATATTAAAAATGTACATGGTTGAAGGCACCAAAGCAAGTGCTGGCAAGTCGGGGGGTACCTGATTTCTATTTGATCATGTTAATTCAGCCTTTCCCTGCCCGTGCCCTTATGAGGCTGTAGTAATGACACGGTCACAGCCTATTTTTAGCTCCTTCCCTCTTTCCCTGACCAGGGTGGCTGCACAGTGAGGTGGAATTAAGGTTGCATGAACGGCCATAAATTGGGTACTTCCCAACTTTGAAGTGCTTGACCATGTAATCTAAACGAGGGCTCTTCAGGGCAGTATTTCTGCCTGTGGCATTAACTGCATCGGTCAGGGATGGCAAATATGGCGGTAGAGAAGCTGTAGAGCAGAAAAGACCTATCAGACTATTGAAAGCACTCGTTTGAATAGATGGGGGAGTCAACAGAGCCTCCACTTGATCTGAGCGAAATGGCCAAGAAGATGTCTCCAAGCTGAGAGAGGGAAGCCTTTGTTCCTCTAGCCCCAGTCGTGATGTTTTCTTTGCATTTGGTTTTGCCTCATTCACTCCTAGGGAGGTTTGAACTCCTGCTTTTGAGGAACCTTCGGCTTGCATAGTGCATTTGTATGCTTATGAAAGTAAGGGTGTCCCTAGGAATGTGCACACGCACGCACGCTCCTGTCATTGTACCAGCAGACGTGTGCTACCAGCTCGCAGATACTCACTGCTTGGCGTCCTTGCCTTGCCTTGCCCACTCCCTCTTTTCAGTGTCGCTAACAGGAGCCATTGCATATGTTGGAGGAGAGGCCTTTGTGTATTACGTAGGAGGTCAAATCTCTTTCTTTTAGCTACTGGAAGAATTACTTCAGAAGTGATTACATGCAATGCAGATTTATCTTTGCTTGGAATGGGGTTTTTTTTGTTTGTTTTGTTTTCCTTTGTTTACGGGGTGGGTTTCTCCATTCTGGCTTGCAATAAGACATTTGGCTGTCTATTTTCTAGTAGAGTGGACTCTGGTTGAGCAAATTTGTCTCAGGAAGTAAGCAGTCTTTCATTTTTCTTTCCTGGGTGTAATGTAGTCATGTCCCTTTGCACACACCCTGTGTGTATTTTTCCCTGGCCAGCAGTGTATTTGCCCTGGGTTATAATTATTTGACCTAGTATTTTTGCCTTGTGGGGTCCTGGAGCCTGATACCTGCCTGGGGCTGTTACTGCATCTGCACAAGTATCCGAGCATCCCATGTTTGGGTTTCCATCGTCTGGGTGTGGGCTTGTGTTTCACAGGCATCTTTTTCATAACTTTCCCCTTCTCTCCTGCATCTCAGTTCAGCAAAGGGCCTGTCTATCTGGATGCAGGCAATAAACGTCTGTTCTCACCCTGACTTCTGTTAATGAGATAGAGACAGGTAAGCATCACACATACCAACTTCCCTGCTCTCAGCAACATCAAGGAAACGGTGACAAGCTATTAATGGAAAGTGATGGTCTGGGTGCTAATTAGTGCTTCCTTTTCAACTTTTACCTACGTGTCTGCTGCGATGCCCATCCCAGCCTCTCCTCTCTCCTTGCATCCCTTTGTTTCCAGTGCGTTCCTTGTTCTCCACATACATCTCAATGTTGAAGAAGCTTCTCTAGTTTTTTTCTCTGCCCATCTCTTCATTTCCTATTTGTGCCCTTTCCCCCTGGGCAATTGCCACCTGCGCCCTCATTCTCCTGTGATTTCTTGCAGTAAAGAATAAGCACAATATCGTAGCAGGATCTGAAAGCTTGAGGATGGGGCATGTGAAGTCGCTCAAGAGTTTCTTGTCTTCATCACCACGTAGCAATATTTGATTGTAGCACCAGTGCATGGGGTCAAATTACCCTAGGGACACGAGGTCAGAGATCTGTCCCCTCTTCCCACAGGTAGTGCTGTAGCGAGGCTCCCAGCAGCTCACATGTCTTCGTCATTGAGCAATTAGTATTTAAAGCAGATGCACTTGTGAGACCAAGTAGGATGGGCCTCCACAGTATGAGACTGTAGGAGATGACAGGTCCCGCCTCAGAGAGCTTGTGGTCTAAGCCCTGAATGATTTTGCTCTCCACCAGATCCCATTACTGGCTGTTTTTCAGATCTGCCCTCATTTCTGCAGCAGCAGCAACATGATACCCGGTCTCAGCTTGATGCCCCATCTCTCGCGTTTCTCTTTCTTCTGGCCCCTGGGCTCTGCCCCTTCCCCAAGGACCCTAATTGTCCTCTCCTCACATTTTCTGCACAGGCTGAGGGTTTCTTGCTGCCAGGCTTGTGTCCCAAGGAGCTGCCTAATCTGCCCCTGTCATTGTCAGTCACAGGCTCCACACACACAGTAGCTTTATGGGAAATGCTTGCAGGGCAGTGGGAAGAGGCAGCCATGGTTTGCACATTAGCTAATTAATTTTCATGACTGAATGATGCTGCCTGGTCTCTTGTTTATACTCCTCGCTGCTCCCCTTCTCCCCCTCCTCGCTGACACACACACAAGACGACACATCTCATATGAACGTCAGCATCCTTCCACAGCCTTGAGACGCAAGCGGTTATTCTGTTGGCTTGTCAAACGCGGGTTTCCCTGCTTCATGGTACACAGGGGCCCCCTGTTTCACATTTGCTGATTCTTATTAGACCCAGCGCGCCCGGGCCTTGTCTCTCCCTGCAAAGCAACGCACTGCATCCCATCCATAAATCCAACCCTGGAACAAAGCCTCTTCTACCCTGCCCCATATTTCTACCCAGCCTGCCTGCTTTCCCCTCTCTCTCTCTCTCTCTCTCTCCCCCCCTCTCCCGTGCTGAAGGTTTCCTAGTGCCAGGGAGATATGATAATTCTTGTGAAGAGAGCATGAAATGCCTTTGCTCTTTGTGTCTGTTTAATTCAATGAGAATCCCAGCCCCAGATGTCATGAATGGTGGGCTTTGTGCTGGCCCTTCCTAAGCCCTAACCGCCAGCCCTGCTCTCTGTCTTTCTTGTTTCCCACCACTGGATACTGATTAACAAACTAAATTATTTTTCCTCCCTAATGATGTTTTCCCACTTTGCCCACCAGGCTGGAAGAAGCCACAGGGAGGAAAGAGTTTGTGCAAAGGATGAGATAGCCAGGGAGAAAATTAAAGAGACAGTGTTGCTCTCTGGGCTCTGGCAAATGCAGGTCTGCTCGGCTTTATTTCCTTATTAGTGAACAGGGTCGTGTCTGGCTGTATTTTACATGACTGGGTGTATTTCAGCTGAGGGGACGGCTTGAAAGCATCCACACAAGGTATGCTCTGAAGCATGCCAAGGTCCGTAACTCACTTGCAATTGTGTGTGCGGGTTTGTATGATCCCAAATTTAAGATCTCTCTTCCAGCCATGAGTGACATTCAGTAATTACTTGACAACCGTCCACGCTTATGGGAGCCTCTTTCTAATTGAGACAAATTCTCTTTTCCTTAATCAGACATGACTGCGAGTTCACGGAGTGGGATGCCTTGGGAAGGGCTGGGACGTCTCCACCTGAGCAAGGAGAGGTGAGTCCCTGGAGGTCTGGCTGATCCTTCTTGCAGAAGGATTGAGTTCAACTCATGCATGGGAGGCCAGCTCTTTTACCTGATCCCTCCCACCCACAGCCAAATTTTCCAGCCAAGCTTTTGAAACATGGCCAGTTGTTAGCTGCTGCCAGAGAAGGCCGGCAGCGATAATCCAGAGAGCCTGGATGGAGCTGGAGGCAGGTGGCCAAGGCAGGTCCATGCAAAGCCACCTGCTTCCCAGAGCCCAGCAGTGCCTCCTTGCTGGGCACTAACAAAGCTGTGGCTGGCAAACACCCTTCTGGAGCAGGGAAAAAGGATGGGTGTCAACCTTGCAAGTAGAAAGGGCTGTAGGGAGAGAGCCTTTCAACAACAACCTGGGGGGTGAGAATTGTACAGTTGAGACTTGTCAAGAGGGAAGTAAGTTGTGGTTTTTTAAATGTTTTTAGAAACTAGATGAGCAACTGGGCTGGCAGTGTGGGCTCCTCTCAGCTGGGACCATAGCAGGGGCAAGTCTGATAAATAGGGCATGGCAGGGAGCAGGGTGTGATCTGGAAGGATCTACAATAGTGCAGGACTCAGCCCTGTATTTACCAGTTGTTGTGAGAGCTCATTGGAGAGGTCCAGAGCCCTGCCCGTTCCTCTGCAGAGCAGGAGGGCTTGTGCAGGCTCAGCTCTGTAGAGCGGGTGCTCTCCATGGAGCCACACTGATGCTGCAGTACCTAGATGTGATTCCCCTTCTCCTCAGCTTAGAGTAGAAGGAGGAGTAAACAGAGAAAAGGGTGTTGCTTGTCTGCACCCACCAAGCCCCTGTGAGCACACACACTGAATCCAGCAAAGTACTGCTTTATGCACGGCCTTTGCTTCCCACTACAGTCACATCTGACCCTTATTACTTCTGCAAGGTAGAACAAGGCAGGAAAAATGGCTGTGCAGTGAGTTTCTTCATGCGCCAGGATTTATTAAGAACAATAGGGGAAATCAATCCATCTATGTAGAATACATTGCAGGCTGCGATGGGATAAAGCATTTATTCCGCTCTTGAAGGGTAGAGCTATAACTCATGGGAGGCAAAACCCTTAGTGCTCTGAAGTCCCTTCCCTTCATGTGCAGAGAAATACTTTAGCCCATGGCAACCTACCAGCTATTGAATTTGTGTGGAGAATTTGCTGTCCTTCCCCTCCACCGGCCCCTTTTGGAAAGCGATTCACTCACTAAAACACACCTTTGGAAAAATGAGGGGGCTGTTTGTTCAAAGGCATCTCTATGTCTTGGTTTTACTTGAAACAGAAAGAGAATAGTAATGTCTCTGTGATGTAAAAGCAGCCCCCTCGTCCCCAGTTTTGAACGTACTGATTGTGCTTAAACCAACACAGGTTTTGCTGCAAGTTTCTGCTGATGCCCAAGGACCAGGCGTTGCAATTACAGCAGAGAGGGAGTGGTTGGGGTGTTGTGACAAGGCGAGATGCCGTGCAGGGAAATCTGTGTTCTGTGACTGTACATCTCCAATCCTGACAAGATACACTTGCGTGTGTGTGTATAAGCACTACCCTGTGCGCAGCTCGCTCTCGCAGCAGAAGGCGTGCAGTGCAAAGACTGGAGCAGTAGTTAGCAGGGGCAAAAGGTGACTGGGATTTGTTATAATCTTTCTGGGTGTGAGAGTGTGAAGGCGGCAGGGGGGGGCATTAATAGTGAAATGGTATTTTCACTAAGCCTATTTTCACTGGGTCTAATCTATGTTGTGGGAAGAGGATCTCTTCAATAGGGGAGACCCAGAGAGGCTGGTGAGCTGTTTGGAGGGGGTGTGGAGAGCTGAGGAGTGCAGACAGGGGTAAGGTTAGCAATTGAGCGGACACGTCAGACAGCCTTCCCCAGCAGAGATGACTTGGTAGGTAGCGTTGGGCAGATGGGGTTAATACTTACACCCAAATCAAAAGGCGAGTGAGGGGGGAATGTTTTATTAATGAAAGCAGCCCTTTGTGAGTATTCCTCCCGAGGCACCTTCCCTCCACCCGCTGCCTTCCCCCCTGGCTGCTGTCTGGCCCCGCGTCTTGCTCGGTACCTGCTCAGCTGCCACTCACTCATTGATAGGTTTCATCAAGAAATGTCTCCGTTTGTCTGAGTCCTGGACCCAGGCGAGTGGGATGGGAGGAGGAGGAGGGACAGACAAGTCGTTGACTAGGCTGGAGAGAGGGATGCACTACAGGCAAGTAGAGCTTGAGCTGTCACAAGTTGCACGTCAGCCCATTGATTGCTGCAGTGGTGCTGGAGGGGTTCACCTCTTGCTGGTACCATAGAGTGAGAGAAACCATGGTTAGCAGAGCACAAAGCAAAACGCAGGTCAAAACTGGACATCTCAGTGGGCTGGGGATGGAGAGGACTGCTGAGGAGTGGTTGGGGAGGTTGGGATTGCCTTACCCACCATCCAGTCCCCTTCCTATTGCACTCCCTCGCTGCCCTACCAAGTAATGGATGCAAGAGAGGAGCAGATTTCTGTGTACCACAAAGCAGCCTTTTCTGGTTGTTCTTATTCCACTGTGTTCCTGTGCCCATGTCCTTGGGGGGCCCTGGTCAGCTTGTTGTGCCAAAGGATGGGGCCATGGGAGTGGCAAGGGCTGTGTGTGGAGATTATTTCTGTCGCTTTGTTAAAAATAAAACAAAAGCTGGTTTATGACAATTGATTTAGAAGAAGGAGGAAGCAGAGCTCAATTCCCAGAGCACCTTTTAGCAAGTCTCTGCATGCGCGCGTGTGTGTCGTACGTGTGTCAGAACAGAGCACCCAAGGAAGTCCGGGTCAGGAAACCTCACGCAGAAGCAGGGAAAAGACCTTGGTGCATGGCTGCTTCCCTGAGGGAACCCCCGCAGGGCTAATGTTTGATCTGAGGCTCGGTTGTACTCCTCTGAAACCTTGGGATGTCAGGAGCTCGAAGGGAGCCTGGGACGGAAAAGGATGCTATTTGCATTTTCCTATGAATGCATCTATTTGTATAAATATGGTGCCTCTGTGCATGCGCACACTCCCCTACGCATGCATTTGTTTGAAGAGCAGCACACTGTCCCCACGGTGTTCTCTGCTCAGGGCCAGAATTGGTTAGTCTGAAATCAAGACTCTTCTTGCAAGAGCTATAACTCCCCTCCCGACTTCAAATCTAGTGATGGCTATGGATGTAGGAGTCCCGAGATGTTTCACCATGTGATAGCAGAGTTTTCATTGTGCAGGATGAAGGCTCCCCCTTTCAAATTTGCACAGACATCAAAAGAGTCTGGAAGGTTCAAACAGATCACAACGTAATCAAAATGCCAAGCCACCGTCTGCTTCTGCCTTTGGGTTGACAAGCAGGATTAGCACCCAAGGGAAGCAGGGTGTAATAGTGTTTCACGGGCACTGTGAACGGCCCAGAAGTGTGTGGAGTACAGAAAGGTTAGCCGAAGGGCAGGTCTAGCTACAGACATGCAATTGGCAGGCAGATTTTAAAGCAAGGTGCTGTATACATACAGCCTCTGTGGATATTTACTTTAGCAGAAGGTAGGACTCTCCTGTACACTGTTTATGTCACACTGGAAGCAGTTTAAGCTGAATTGGAGAAAGCTAGTTTAAGAGTGGAGATGTGCACCACCGTGGTGAGGAGCAGTAGCGGTTGACCTATAGTGCTGTCATTATAATGGTGTGGTTTTCCGTGTAGACAACCCAGGAGCAGAGCAGCTAGCCTGCCATCCCTTGTGTTTCACTGTCTAACTGAGATGTATAACACGACTCTGTCTGCGTGCGGTTGCAATCACCCTTATGCTCTGGTTCTCTGCAGAGTGCTGGAGCAGATGCCGAATTTCAATGTGTCCTGTGCCTGTTGCACCGTGTGAAATAGCTCCGTGGTGGCTAAAGACACATGAAATACTTCCCAAATACAAATGTCAGTAATTGCTGTAGTTGTCCTGAGGACTGCTTGGGACCACAGATGAGGGTTCCTCAGCTGGTATTTGGTACCGCGCATTTGGAGAACTGAACAATGCTGACACTTCCACTGTAAATCTCCTGTGGGGTGGATAATGCAGGTGTAGCTTTGTCCAAGTGGTCTGTGCAACCGTGCCTTTTCCTTCTCTAACTGATTTCATTTTAAATTTGTGTTAAACTAAGATTTAGGAAGCTCTCATCCTCTTTACTGGTGTCTGTGTCATTTTGGTTTGGGATTTATTTTGTTTCAGCCAGGAGAAAGGCAGAATTTGCCCTTAACTCACTTTCTGGCGGACAGGCAAGCGATGATTTCCCTCACAGATTTCTGCCAACCTGTAGTGCTGTTCATTCTACATCTTCCAGGGTCAGACCCCAGTCAGGAGGCCAGCACATGGGATTCACCGGGGCACGTTCACGCAGACTGAATTCACGCAAAAGCAGGTGCTCTTGGGGGGCCTCAAAAGTGGCCGCTCACCCTGTCTTTGCTTCTGGACTACTCATGTACGAGGGGGAAGCCATGTTGAGGGCGCAGCTGCCTCTGTGGCCCTGACCCTCTTGCACCGCTTCACGAAGGCGAAGCACGTTACAATTTACAGTCAGGAGGGCCGACGTGAAAGCGGTGGCACCCAACACTTTGGCACTGCGAGTGAGACTTGGGCCGCGATGGCCGCTAGCCAGGCCTCAGGAGCACTCGCTGTCCCGCCACGGCCACTCCCTCGCTCCCCGGGCTCCCCATTCCCCACGGTGGCTCTGCCCGGCGCCGCCGCGTGCCAGGCACCTTATGCGGGGTGGAGGGGAGCCTGGCTGTGGGCACCAGGCGGCCATTTTGCAGGAGGCAAGCGCTGCCTGTAAGATGGCCGCATGGGCACGAGGTGGGGCGCGGCGCTGCCTCGTCCTCGCCATGCTGCCTCCCTCACGCCGTCCCCTCCTTATCTTGCTAATTACCAATGAAGGCAGAACAATAACGGGAGCTGGCATGCCCCAGTTCTTTCTCTGCCACCTCCTTCCTCGGGCGGAAAATCTGCGTGCGTACCTCCTCCCCCCCCCTCACCCGCCAGCCGCTCTGTGATATTAATTGAATTAACATACTTCCTAATTTGCCCCGTGTTTTCTCCGCGACGGCTCCCAGCCGCCTCGTCGTGGCTTCGCCAACTGGTGGGGAAGGAGGGGAGCATGTTCGTCCCCTCCGCTCGTTTGGTTGTATGCGAAAAATCCTTAATGACATCTAAAAAGGGTGGTGGGACAATAGCCCATGCAGGGTTTGGCAGGAGACGTGCAATATTTACCCCGCTGGACCATCCTCACTGCCGTTTTGCTGGGGGATTACGGTGGCCGCCATCCCCACGTTCCTCCATTTATTTATTTTGCCGGTGGCGGGAGGGACGTGTTGGCACGCAGCTGCTTTATGCGCCTTGCTTCACCTATGAAAAGGACACATTAAGGTGTTTCCATAAACCCCCGGATGACAAAGAAAGCGCCTTTCTCTTCAGCTCGTAGGCAACAATGACAGAAGCCTTTAAAACCATGATTTTTCAACCCCCCCCTCAATGATTGCAGAAGGCTTCCCCTAAAAGGAACTTAAATACATATCATTAAATCCAAAGCGCTGAGCTCTGCTCCTGCTAACTATGCCATGCTTTTTGTTTCTGATAATATTTGTCCGTTGCAGAGAGCAAGCCAGGGATGCGGAGCCTCCCCTGCCCTCCTCCTTTTGTTTAGGTGACAAAATGTTTCTATGTTCTTGTTTAGAAAATAAACCTTTGTGGGATTTTCTGCTTTTATTTTTCTGGTTTTTCATTTATCATGGCGTGAAATCCAAACTCCCCTCCTTCCCAGATCTTGATAATCCATGTTCCTCCTGATCAATTTTCCATTCTTTATCTAAAAACACAATGTTATTTTATAGTATTACTCCAAAAATGCAGCAGTAATATTTTGAATTTGAGTATTTGGAGCTTCAGGATATTGCAATATTTTTTTTATAAGAGATGAATGAAAAGCAATGATTTAAGTGTGTAATACACAATACAGATGCCATGCATTGTAAATATGTTTCAGGGGCATAAAATCCAACACAGAGAGCTGGTGTTCCACAAAAGCTGGGAGTCCAAAAATAACTGTAAAAATGAATTGTCTGTTGGGATGAATCTCTAAGATCCAAGACGATATTTGTGGGGTTACAATATACAGCTGGGGTTACTTATTGGCATAAATATCTCATTTTAAAATGCCACTAATAAACTGAAAAAGAGGTGAAGAAGATATTTGACTGATTACTGGATGCCATGGATTCTCTGCATTCAATTTCACTCTTACATGCTATTTACTTATCCCATGTTTATGGGTATGTGCTTTAGCTTCATATAAATCTCTCGTGTCTGTCTGTCTCCCTGCCTTCTTTTCTATTCTGCCATCCCATCTGCTTTTCAGGGTCCTTCTCCTGAAACCACATCACAGGATCTGATGGAGATAATGGGAATCTGCCGCTGGTCTCTATCATAAACATGCCAACATGGGCTATTGTGTTGGGAGCCGGCGGTCACCAGATGGTGCTTGGTTGCCCAGGGTCTGTGTTGCTGGCTTTGGTCTCTTGGTAAACCAACAACTCCTTTAGCATTTTTTTCCCCCAGGATCTACCATCCTTGCTGAGTAAGGCATAAGGACCTTGAGTAATGTACCTCAAGGGACAAAATGTTTCTGGATGTCTTGGGCATTTTGCAGCCGAAGCCATGCAGCTGCAAGCATTCATAGATGGAAAATTAGCGAGTTAGTTCGTGCAGGATTGAATGCCATCTTTATATGAAAAGTGGTCCATGCCAGCTTGAGCAGACATCTCCTCTTGCCTGCTTTCTATGCTTGGCTTGGAAGACAGGGCAGAGATACCTCTGTGTAGGTGGGGTTCAGGTAAAACCAAGCTTCCTCCTCTTGCCTGAGCTCCCAGGCAGCCCTTGGGTGTCTGCAAAAGGACCGTTTTGTGCAGGTACTGTTGAGAGATGGTGGTGGTTATAGGGAATGACTGAGGTACAGGCTTTCCAGCCAGGAGAGACCCGGGGACAAATCCTGCTCTTCATTTGGTGTCTGTATGTCCTCAGAAGGTCCTGGACAACGTTGTGTATGTGAGCTGTAGAGGAGGCATTAATGCAGAAATAAAGATTGAAAATGAAACCACTGAGAGCGATGGCTCTTCCTGAACACAGACAGATGGGAAGAGCCTGGCATAATTACATTTAGCAAAGGACCGCCATGAATGAAACCAATTAAAGGAGAAGCAATGTTCATATAAGAGGGTGAGCGAGAGAGGAAGACAGCCACCTCTCTGTGTCTTCTTGGGCATCCACCTTCTATGGGGGATGAGTCATGCATAGTCCCCAGGTCACGGGTGAGCTTGTGCATGCACCTGCCTCCTGGCTTAGGGGGGGGACTTGGCTTATCTGCCAGGGTAGAAAAAGAAGGAAATGGGAAACATCGGGTGCTGGCAGGGCCAGAGCTAAGCTGGCTTGCAGCCAGCCCCAGCCTCGCCGTCTCCATTGTCTCATGGCTTTAGTGCGTGCCTAGAAATCCAGTATTTAGGATTCAGGTTACCATTGTAAAGCAGAAAGGTCGTGCTCAGTGCCGCTTGGTGTGGATTCCACCGGCAGCTCTTTTGCCTGTGTGCCCCACATTGGGATGGTGTTGGCAGAAGGCCTGGGGCTAGGAGGCTGTGAAGAGCACGCCTTTGCTGCCTCTGGCATGACATGCACCTTGCAAGTGGTGTACTGGCTTTGTGAGTTAGGGAAGGGCAGCAGAAAGCAGAGGGAGGTGTCCAGAAAGGCATGCAAAGAAGAAGGTGTCAGGCCAGGTTTGCATACGCTGAGTGGCCGTGACTGAGCATGCCTCGCTGACAAGCTTGGCAGAAAATCTAGCAAGGCAGGAGCAATGTGTCTTTTCTTCTGGCCCTCACTCAGACAAATTCAGCGAGAGCTTCACAAGTAGCTGCTGCTGGTGACCAAGGCTAGGAAAGGCTTTTGGGACTGTTCCTCCCTATTGAATCCGAAGTCCCAGAAATAGCTGTTTTCCAGCTCTCCTCCCTTCTTCTACTAACCTGTCGTCAAGGGTGGGTGCCTTTTGGGCATAAGAGCAGCTGGCAAGGATGGTCCAGGGATTTTAGAGCAAAGGCTGGGATTTGTGGTGTTATTGCAAACCCCTAGCAACTATAATCAAGGGCTGTTTGAAAGTCTCAGTTCTCACTTCAAAGTAATAAAATCATGCTAACAAGGAATGCTTTTAGGGCCATCATCATGCAGGCAAAACACTGGAAACAAGTCAAGGACCTTGCAGAGCTTATGTATTACTATTCTGGAAAAAAAAAAGTCCCTCCAAATACTTGGGTTTTTTGAGTCAGGTTTAGCAGTTTTGGGGATCCAGACTGCTGGTATTCGAAGCTTAAGGCTAAAAGTCTAGCTGAACAGGGAGTGAAAGAGTGCCTGACAATTCTAAGTATTGTGGGTTACATTGGGTTAGATGGAGGCTGGCTTGGGTCCCGTTTAAGCCACTGGACGTACTGATGACTCTCAGGAGTGGTCCAGGCCAGTGTCATATGGCCTGGGGCACAGAGAAACTGGAAATCAAATGTCTGTGGTATATGCTTCAGCCACTGGAAGGTAATAATTGGTGATTCAGGTCCCTGGCACCCTGTTCTGTAAGAGACCAAATGAGGGAACATTTCTGTATGTGCTTGTGGAGACAAGACCCTACAGATATAGGCTGGCTGTGCCTGTGGACATGTACAGGTCTGTCTTGCTCTGGGGACAGCTTGCAGAGCAGCATTTTACTTTCCCACTGCCATGACTATGGGGGGAAAAAAACCCTTTTAAAATGTGTTTAGTTCTTGCTTTAACTGAGAGGTCATGTACTGTGTGCAGCACTGTGGGAGACTGTTTTAGAGCCAAAAGAGGAGATGCTGTCCTTGTGGTATCCTCATGGGGCCATGCAAGATGTCCCCAGGCTGCTGCAGACCTGTCCCATGTTGCCACTCAGACCAGTGTCTCACGATCATGCTTCTTCAGTCCATTTGTGATACATTTCATAGACATTGCCCTGGCCCCAGATGCCACTTGCCTAAATGTACTCTAACCAGTGTGAGATTTAATTTATCTTATGCAGAAATGTATGCGGCTCTACAAAATGAAGGGCAAACTACATGCACGAGTCTGGACTTGTTCAAGTATTTAAAGTAGTTGTGGTCCTGCACCACCCCCAGGCTCGGTTTCCTAATGGAGAGGCACTGAGGAACAGAGTAGAAGTACAGAGGGTGCTAAGCTGGGATCTGAGAGATACATTTTGTGTACAATCAGGTTGACGGGTGATGCAGCAGAATAAGCTGAGAACTTAGTGAGGAAACAAATGGTTCATGTAAAAGCAGTGGCTGGGAAGTCTCTTTCCTTGCAAAAGGAAGGGTTTTCCTTTTCCTTGCTGCATTTCTGTAGGCTCTGGCAGACCTCTGCCTCCTTCCATCCTCAAATGCCAGAGGTTAAAGGGATGCCTGCTATCTCTGCAAGAGCTTGAGGATATGGTAGGAAGCGGCTGGTCTCTGCTGCCTAATTGACAGCATGCAACATGGCTGAGTGCTGGGAAACAAAGGGTCAGGTTTCTGCACTGTCTTCATCCTTCTTCCCTTCCTTCCTAGTGCATAGAAAAAAAAACCCCACTGGAACCATGGGATGTTTCTACAGAAGCCTCTCTGGGTGAATGGGTATAGAGGGGACTGTCCTGCTGTGTGTAGTGGGATGAGGATGGTTATGATGTGCCTTATTCTTCCCTTTTCTTATGCTATGCATGCTGGGAGAGACATGGCTAAAGGAATGGGGATATGTCCCCTCTGCCAGGGCTGTTCCCAGCAGTGTCTACCTCCAAAGACCTGCAAAGTACCCTTGTATCTTTTTTAGGGAAGAGCTGCCTGTGATGTCCCCTTCAGGTATGGGCCATGCAGAGCTGGCCATAGATGCCTGCTGCAAGTAAGGCTTTGCCTGCTCACTGCTGCAAAGACAGAGCCCTGTCGCTGGGATCAGCCTGGGATTGCTGGCACCAGTGCTCAACGGGGCCAGCACACTTGACTGTGGGGCTAGGAGCTGCATGGGCTCTGCTGTGGAGGGATTCACTACATCCTAGGGAATTTTCAGACCTGTGTCCTCTGATCAGATCCACTCAGTAAGTGTCACACTGGCAGGCAGAGGGACACTGAGGCTGCACTCTGTGCTCCTGAGGGATTCACTTTATGGCTGTGCAAAATTAGTCTGTTTTCTAGGCCACCTTTGAAAACGGCTGAAAATTTGCTTTCCATAGCCTAAAAACTGAGCTCTCTGTTTGGCTTCTTAAGTGACAGGCAAGGACTACGGATCTCCCATGACCTGAGAGCCCAGCTAAGCTGTGAATGGCTCGGTTAGGGTGGAAATGGTTTTTGCAGTTCATTTTGAACATAGTCAAGTGTCCCAGTCTGGTCACAAATGCCTCAGTGGTGTCATCCTCCCTGAGCATCCCATTTCTCCTCTGCTGCCTGAAGTTCTTAGGGCAGCAACGTGTTTTTCGGCAGGGCTGTCTGGTTTGGGAAGGATTAGGACGGTGGCCTTCAGTACCGCCACCTCTTTAGCATTGTCCCTTGGTGGCTCTGCTCAGAAAGGGTGGGTGGGCACAAGGCCACCGAGCCTGGGGCGAAGAGATGTCTGTGGTGATGACCACTCATTTTGCCACACAGCCCTGAGGAGCAGGAGACCATGTGACAGCCTGATGAACGTTCTCTGCAGGTCCCCCTGCCCGAGGAGCTGACAGTGACACATTTAAGATACAAACCGAGAGGAGATGCCAGTGTGAGATCCCAGTCATGTCATCTGGGATCAGGTACCAAACCCAGCTGTGGCTGTGAGCAGTGAAGGAAGCAGCTGCCCCAAGCGCTGGTGAACATGATCCAGACCTAATCCTGGGGCATCTGCTCCCCATTCATGCCTGCAGCAAGGCACCATCTTCAAGGTCTCCCAGCCCCACACCCTAACTTCTCCCAGGGCTCTGGCTCTCTGGAAACACTGCTGGAGTGATGCTGAGGATGCTGGAGGGAGGCAGGCTGTGGATGTGACAGGTTCACACTGGGCTTGCAGTCAGACAATGAGTGCCAGCTTTGCAGGGCACAGGCAAAAACATCTCAGGGGGATTTGCTTTCCTGCAGAGCCTATTGCTCTCCTAGGAAGACAGAAAAATTGTGGTCCTAAAGGGATGAACACTGTCTGCACTTTGACGGCAGACATCCCAGGAACCATAGGGGAAAAAAGACACCCACTGATTATTATTTTTTTTTATTTCTCCCTGTTTCTGTCTGCCTATCAGCCTGTCAACTGGCTAGATGCTAATCCACAGCAGCAGCAGCACAAATAAAGCTAGACTAGAGGGATGCTAATTTATGCCTGGATTTCATGCTTTGTTTTACTTCCTCACTTTATTGGACAGAGTAGGCTTTGTGAGTGACGTAAAATGTCGCGTGTGCTCTCCCCATGGCAGGTTCCTGCACATGCAGCAGGAGAAGTTCATTTCTCCATAGTCCCTGCAGCCTCACACATGCCCTTCTCTGCCTCCCGTGGGTCATTTTGGCGGCGGGGGGGTGGATGTTGTTCCTGATAAACCGTTATCTAATGAGGACTTGCTCTGTCTTGTGCTGCATTTGAAACCCAGGGATGTGTTTCCAGTCTAATCGTGTCTACTATGATGGTGACACCATCTATGTATCTAAACTGTAATTTTTTACACTCTTGCTGGGTAACCAGACTACAGCCTCTGCAATTTGCATGCATAAATGTCATGTAAAATCATCTGTTCGTGGGTAGTGACCAGCTGAAAAGTTATGTTGTGAGGCAATCTGTTCTGAATGATCTGCAGCGCTGTTTAATGAGATGTTGAGATTTACACCTCTCAGTGTCTAAAGGGAAAAGCAGGTATAGATTTAAGGTCACACTCCAGAGGTAACTTTACCCATGTGATGCAAATAGGTGAGGAGTTTTATCTCCTGTTGCTTGTGAAACGCAGGGTGTTAAACTGCTGGTGAGCAGAAGGTCTTTTGAAATGCGCCCTCTAGGAATAAGGTAAAATTTAAAGAATAGTCAAATAGGTGTTAATAACAGAGGGTCTTGCATGATTTCTTGCAAGGGTCTTACATACGATCCACACTGGGATCCTTGGGGTATTGGAAGACTCCTGCAGCAGGAAACCAATGTATTGACAGGTCGATCAGGTCTTCAGCTCCTTTTAGAGGTAAAGGGAAGGAAATGCCCAGATACCTGTGGGTCTTTGTGCTTATGAGGCTGGCAGTGACTTTCTGCTGCAGCTAAAGCTCTGTGAGCAAAGTGGCAAATCACCGGTGAAGGAAAGAAGAGCCAAAAGGAAGCTGGACAGGGCTTTGAAATGGCCACATTGTTCTTGGAGCTATGAATTTCCCCTGCTTTTTCACTCAACTTTTTCACAACTCCTGACCTCTACAGAGCAAGTCAAGGGGAAGAGCGCAGGGGTGGTTCTTGTACTGAGGTCTGCCCTCAGCTTCACTGGGTTAAATCCTAAGTGAAGATTTAATTGCATTAGGTAAAAGCTGCCCAAATTTACGGCATAGAAATGAGAGCAGAATCATGAGTGTCCTTGTTTCTCTTTACTGTCAAATAGCTTTTCCCAGCCTTGAGCCCTGGCAAGCTGATCTCTGTAGGGTTTTATTTCATTCGGTGTCTGCACTGCCCTATAAAAAAACACAGCTTTGTCCCCCAGTCCCTATGTGTCACCGTATGTTGAGTGCATATCCCTGTGTTTCGGGTCAGCAGAATGTTTCAATAAAACTGCTCACAACCACTTGTTTGGATAAAAAGCATGGATTTGCTTACCGGGCAGTAGCGTCCCTTTTTTTTAAGTAGGAATGTTTGCACAAGTGACTTGAGTTTTGTGGCAATGGTTGTGGGAAAGAAATGTTTCATTGTCATGCATCTTCTTGGGTCTGTGTGTGATGTTTTTCCCTGCTTTGTTTATAGAGATGCCCACAAATGTCTTAGCTTTTCTCTTATGGAAACCGAACAAAGGTCCAGGTGCTTGATCTGGCTGCAGGAGCAATGTCAGGGGTGCTGGGCTTCCTCTGCCACACCGAGGCAGGGCTCTTTTGGTCTCGCATCATAGCTTTTCTCTTCTCTGACTAAGCTGATGGACAGGAATAGTTTTGTACTGCTAAGATGCATCTGTGTGTGTAGGAGGATGTGGGATTGTGGCATTTGTGTTTCCAGCTTTTACTGGGCTTCTCAGCCAGGCTTTCTTTAGGCTGATACCTGCAAATATGGGGGGAACCTCTGAGCAGCATCGCATCTAGTGTTGTGCAGATCTTCATGTGCAAACAACATAGGTGTACGGAGGTATCTGGCTTTGTGCGGGTCTCGCAACCAGCCTCTGTGAGGTCTCTTTGTTTTGTCTCCCTCTGGGTATCTTGTGCAGATGCATTTGCATATATGGAAAACGTTGTCATCATCTTCCCCTCCCTCCCCAGCTCCTATTCCTGCTGCTCTGCCGACTCGTGAGCATTTCCAGCTGAATGATGTCTGTCGAGAGCAGCCAAGCATGGTGGGGCTGTGGGCTAATACCCCCTATTTGCACCTTTGCTCTTTCCTTCACTAGGTGTGGCTGGGCAGTGGTCAGGGCACTGGGGCATTTATTCTTTCTTTTTTTATTTTTCTCCTGATATTTAATAACTAGCAATAAACAGGCAGTTGGGTACTGAAGGGAGTCTGGTCCGTTCCCTGAGCCCCTAGCCCCAACACCCTGCTGCTCCCTCCTTTTCTTCTCACACTGTAGCGTGCCTGGCATCAGCACCAAAGAGAGCAGTCCAAACTGTGTGACGAGTCTGCTTGCTTTCTCTAATCCACAAGGCCAGGTTTAAACACTTTTTGTCCCTGCCTGGAAAGCCTTGGAGTGGTTATACCAATAAATCCCTTGCTCCTCCATGAGGATGTCCTTTCCAGGACATTTTAAGTCACTAATCCTCTCCAAGGCATCTCTTGCTCCATATTCTCTTCCGAAATCCATACTTGCCCCCTGCTGCTGAAGACTTGAGTGCCCGAGGCTTCATCCTTACAGTCTTCCATCTCTCCCTGCATCTCTGTGCAGCCCTGCGCCCACTCCCCACCCCACTGCCTGCCTTGCACGGGGGACAAGCTGGGCTATTGGAGCGGCCGGGGGCGGAAGAAGGGGGTGGAGGAGAGAAGGGGCAGCTGCGAGGCTTGTGTTAGTAAACACTTCCTTGGGTTCACATTTTAATTCCTTACCCCCCTTCCACATCTTCTCCCCCATCCTTTCCCTTTTCTATATGCTCACACAATGAGACCATTGTCAAGGGGTGATTTGAATGAGGGGTCTCCGGGCATGTTCTCAGCATTGTCAAACAGAGTGGGAAAAAAACCACAACTCCAGCCTAGCCAGGAGGACCAGACCAGACTGAGACAGATGCCTAAATTAGTGACAAAGCCTTTTGAATGTCCCCCTAGACAAGGGTTGCCTTGTGCATGCGTGCGTGTGTGTGTGTGTGTGCATGCTCGTGGGTGTGTATTTGTGGCTGGGTGGCAGCTTGCATGTCTCCCCATGTTAATTAGTTTTGCATGCATGTCTGATAAGGTGCCAATGAATATATTTGTACTCCTTCCATTGGCAAAAGCTGTCTTGGTGGCGGGGGAGATGCAGGGCGGCGGGGGAGTGCTCAGTGCAGCCTGGCAGCCTGGGGTAATTAAGCTGTGCGGAGCTGGGAGAAAAAGGGGTGAGGGTTGCTGTGACTTCTGGTACGTTGGCGGAGCTGGGCTTCCCAGTGATGGGATCTGCGGCTTCCTTTGCAAATCATGGAGAGTTTAATAGAGAACTGAGGCTTTTTTTGGTTCACTGGGTCTTTCTCTTCATCTTTGCTGATTGTCTGGCTGAGGGTCTGTTGCCTCTTTCTTCTCCTCTGCCCTATGTCTCTCTCTCAAGTCCCTTAAAAGGTGTTTATTTCCATTGAATTTGTATCCATCTTTGTATATACACATACACATGTGATCACTCACACAAAGCCCCAGCAACAAAACCTCTGCCTGCTTCTCCAGAAAAGGAGTCAAATCAACTACCAGTTACAAAATCTGGGAGGGAGGTGAAGCGTGTGGGTGCCAGGGGTGGAGCAGTGGAAATAGGCAAATGGAAATGCAGAACGGGAGTTGGAAAAGCAAAGATAACATGCACTATGAGGGATTTGTCACCATTTACTCAAGATAGAGTTATTAATTGTGAATGTGGGAAAAAGTCTACATCCCCAGCATATGGACCAGCACATAATGTCATTCCTAGAGTGCTGTTATTGTCTGTCCATCCGTCCGTCTGTCCATCCATCCATCCGTCCATTCATCTGCATTCTGTAGGTTCACACAAGAATTCATTGTACATGTAAGGATGATTAATTTCCTGTTTAAATTAATTTTGCATCCATTCCCTTAAATCAACAAGGCTTAAGAGCGCACACACATTTATTGGGCAGACCGAGAAGAAGCTCTAGAATGGGCCAAGATGTCTTTTCTCCCTGTGCTCCTGTCTGCTTCTGAACAGCTACCAGATGCCGAAAGAGCAGGCACAGGGCTGCTCTGACGTGGAGATTTTTTCAGGAAGTTCTGCTGGAGCAAAGCTTGTCTGCTGAGGAGTTTGGTGGCAACCAGCTTCCTGCTGGCTCCCATCCACTCCGTCTTCTCTTCCATGAGCTACTAGAGCTGGTGGTGAAGGGACAGAGAGCAAGAGCAGACATCGTGGTGCAGAGATGGTCCTGCAAGGAGCCTGGATGGGAGATGGTTTGGTCAGAGCAGCTGAGCCTAGGTTTGATTCATGGTGGGCTGGCTGGGGAGGAAAATAAAGGTTGTAATGAACAAGGCAAGTCAGCTGTCGACATCAGTGAGATTTGAGTTGATGCCTTTTCCCCCACTGGCTCTGCAATTGCACTGAGCTTTCCTCTGCTGCTGAGAGGGAAGCTGGGTGGTGACAGGGAGAGATGGTAGAGTAGCCAGGGAGTGGCAAAGCCACTGGTATGGAGAACAAACACTTCCCTGGCAGGGCAGAATGTGCTGTGGAAGAAGCAGCTCTCCATTGTGCTCAGACAAGCAGGGCCAAGCAGCACCCATCAACCTACACAGGGCATCTGCAAGGGAGGCCAGCCCAAAGGGTGCCCCCAAATCCTTGCTGCCATTCAGCAGTAGGTGTGGTGGGCAACTCATGAGTAATGTGCAGGAAAAAAGGGACTCCTGTGAAACGTAGGTCATCTCGTTGGAGAACAAAGGCAATTTCATGTGACTTATCAGTGGTGCCTAATTGCACAGGGTGAATAATGAGAGGCAGCACTGCAGTCCCTCCCGGCAAGCTGCAGTCAGTGGCTGAGCCCCTTGTCTAGAAACCCTGAGTTGGTGCTAGCAGATCGTGTGCATCCTCAAAGAGGTCCAACCCCAGTGCTCTGCATCTGTGCCGTTTTGGAGGTATTTGGGTTTATCCATTGTGAAGTAATTGTGTTAATCACACATGGATATAAGAGGAGAACCTGCCATTGGGAAAATTCACTGTGCAGTTGCTCGGACCTTTTATTTGCTCACAGGGTGAATGTGTCATCCATGCCTGACGCAAATGCAAGGTGCACTTTAATCACAAAGAAGAACCAGGCACCAGCAAAGGGCTGGCAATGCCCTCCCTGACCAATGCCTTGTCCTAGAGCAAGGGCCTTGCTGGGTACCACTTCCAACTGGTCTCTCACCCTCTGCCCTTCTCTTCTATTTGTACATCCCTGCCTCTCCTTAATTCTGCTCCGAAGCTCTGGGCAGGACTGTGGAAACCGCTTTGTCAGAGCTCCTCACCAGGCTGATCTGCAGAAGGGCTTCTTTTTATTTTTTTTCTTTCTTTCTTTCCCCGTTGGGATGACTATTCCCACACAAGCAAAGCCTCTTAATGAATCTGTGGCAGCAAAGTAGGTAACGCGCTCGCCTTGCCAAGGCTGCTTGGCACAGCTGGAGTCACGTAATCGGGCTAGGCTGTGAGCCGGGGACAGAGCAGGAAGAGTTAACCTGGGGACAGTGCAGGGATGACTAATCCCCAGCAGGAAGAGTAGCAGAGACCTCCCTGTCCTTCATCATCCTCCCCCTCCATCCATGAACTCTTCCTCCCTCTCTACCACATCCTATTCCTCTCCCACATCCTCCCCTCACTTATTTCATCTTCCATCTTTCTCACCATCCTCTTCTCCATCGCTTTCTCCCTCCTCTCCCCATTTCCTTCCTGCCCCCGCTCACTCCGGTGCTGTCTTCTCTCCTGTGTTCTGTCATGTCTCCAGAGCTGGTTTTTGGCTGGGACCGAGGGACGAGGGCTGGTGTATTTCGGCTGCGGTGGAGGTCACAGCTATATGGGGATTGTTTAAAAGAGATTTGCCCACATCCCAGCCCATGTGACCAGCCTCAGCTGCAGGTCTCTCTTTCTTAATCTGGAGATAAGCGTGATTATCCGAGGAAGGGCTGTTCGGAGCTTTGTAACTGTGACAGGGGAGCTTTCAAGTCGCACTTTGCTGGCAGAGCAGCGTTTAAAGCCGGGGAATCAGATTCCAAGCGTGGCTTTGCATCTCTTTTATGCTGGGAGCATGGTGCAGGGCTGGCAGTGGGGATGGGAGCTTTATTAGGACTTTGCTTATGATGCGGAAAAGGAGTTAGGGGAGGGAAATGGGGGGGAAGAAGGAGGCAAAAAAAAATCCTAATTCACCATTTCCCCATTGATGGTGACATAGGAGAGATGCATTGATTCAAGGGGACAGGCCAGTCTGAACCCTGGTGCAGAGCAATAAGGTCCATCAAGCCTGGGGTCTGGCTTGCT
This sequence comes from Piaya cayana, assembly GCA_013389865.1. Lineage (NCBI taxonomy): Eukaryota > Metazoa > Chordata > Aves > Cuculiformes > Coccyzidae > Piaya > Piaya cayana. The sequence continues at coordinate 162,595 of WAAB01000938.1, read as the reverse complement.
TTTAGCCTGGGGTTGTGTCTCCTTGTTCAGCGCTCCCTCTGCTCGCTCCATCAAACCCCTCACACAAGAGGTCTCCAGGGCCCTGTTTGGAAATGAAATGCTCTTTAGCAGCTCCCATGGCACAGCTTCTCCGTGTGGGGTGGCAGAGCCAGCTCTGCTGCCCGACAAGCACGTCATGCCCCAGTGCTTGAGGCAGCTGGCTCCCTGTTCCCCATCCAGCGGAAGGTTTACTGGAGATGCTCCATCACGATACAGCTCTGCAGCCAGAGTGAGAACGCAGGGACATCTAGCAATCAAATAGTTTAGTATCATATCGATGTCTTCTGTTGCTGGAGGCTGAAATATTTAACATCTCATACAAAGGGCACAGTCTCCAAAGGTTTCTTTCACCAGGGCAGGCATCAAAATAGGGTTTAGTGGAAATGTTCAGCTCTGGAGCAGGCGCTGCTTTGCTTCTATTTGTAGACTAGAAACTTAGAGCAGAGACTTGTAATGACACTTCCTTTGATGGAGATAGGTCAAGGAGAAAGAAACCTGGATGCACGCCGGGGTGGGAATCTGGGGCAAGGTTGAATCAGGACAAAGTGCCAATCCTTTGGACTGTCACTTGGGCAGGACTCACTGTTCTTGCTGTATCCTCCTTGGAAATGGTTCAGCTTCCAGCACAGCAGCTGAGGCCAGCCTGATTCAAAGGACACCTGAATCCCTTGTGCACCCCACATCCCCACTCCATGCCACCCCTTTTTAGCAGGTAGGCATTTGCAGTGAGAACACCAAGCAGCCTCTTTGCCTGCATTTGGTTGTGGAGGGGCAGTTGCTTGCCTGTGTCAGAATATCGAGGGAAGAGGAATATCTTCTTCCTCTCCTATGAGAGCATCGTTCTGCCACAGTGGCTTGCCAGCCTTAAAGCAGCCCGAAGGAACTGTACACGAAGGTACATGGATCAAAACGTGTGTCTGCAGGGCAGGTAACTCAGTTTACCTCCACTAGCTGCAGAAGGGAAGCAGTAGCAAATGCATCATCTTGAGAGCAAGCTCTGAAATATCTCCCACGTTGCCTGCCTGTCCCCGGAGCCCCACACAGCTGCTCTGTGGGTGGAAGCTCTGTTTTCCTTGTGCCCCTGTGAACTTTATTTTTTGCTGTTTTCCTTTGTGTGCTGCTTAGATGAATCCCCTTCAGTGCCTACAGCTTATTCCAGGGCTTTACCAGGATCTGGCCAACACATGTAGCCTTACTCCAGGGCACGGCTCTTGAAGAAACTAGAAGATGGACACAGCATCAGTTTTGTCTAGTGACTGTAAGACAAAACAGCCCAAATCCCAGCCTGCAGCCATGTTGCAGAGATAACACCCGTACCTTGGGGGAGAACAAGAGCTCTCCTCGAGATCCTGCAGCCTTAGATTCAGCAGCAGGAACGTGGGCAGGAACGTGTAGGTGTTGGCATGTGCAGGCAGGAACACATATATGCTGGGCCAAGCGTGCCCATCTCTGCAGCACAGTCCCACGCCCGTCTCTGTGCACTCACACTGTGTGGCTCTGCCCCATACCTGCCTGAAACGTGGGTTTGGGGGTGTAGGGCGACAGTGGGGGCTGACAGGAGATTTACCAATGGTAAATGGAGATAAAGGATGGTAGAGGGAATAATGGAGTAATCTATTTGGGATGCAGTGAGCAAAGGTTTCCTGATGCAACACAGAGGAGAAGGAGCTAAAAAAGGGAGCAGTGTGGTAGAGATGATTGTGAAAGCAAAGGCTGTGTCAGGGCCAAGAGGGAGGGAAGATGGTAGCCAGGCACAGTTTGTGTTCCTGGGTGTTGATTGATGCCAAGGAGAGTGAAAGAAAAGCACCAGCTGCTTTGAATGAAAGCCATCAAGAGAAGAGATGGAAGGAGACAGGAATAGGATGGAGGGGACACCAAGCAGGGAACACAGAACAACAGTCACTGAACTTGGCAGGTTTTGGAAGACCAAGTGGATGGCTTTTCATGTTGGGGTGAAAGATGGGCTGGTTTATGATGTGCAAGGTGTTCCTGGCCCATGAACAGGGAGCCAGCACGGAGTCCTGCAAGCTACAGGCACCGAGTGGCTTTGGGATGGAGCATTCATCATGGCGCCAGTGTGTGTAGTTATCCAAAGGTGAGCTGAACCCAGAAGCTAGGATGCGACCAATGGTTCCAAGAGAGTGAGAAGGAGCTCCGCAGTTGGGTTGGGAAGGACTGAGTCATTTCTCCAAATGCCACATGAGGCGAGGCACTAGAGTTGGAGCACAAGCTGGGCAGTAACACAAAGGGACTGTAATGTTCATTTTCCCTCCTCTGCCTGCACAGCATCCCTGCACCACACCGGGACTTCAGCTCATCTTATGGCATTGGGCCCCTCCAGGGACCATGGGGAAGGGTAGTGTTCTGGCAGCTGCATTCGTGTTCTCTTTAACCCACCCAAGTGCCCAGGCAGCTGATACCCAGAGGCAATCCAGGCCCTTGCTGTTGTTGCTGTTGTTCAGGGCTGTTTCTTACAAGACCCGCGGCACTTCAGTACATGAGTCCAATTTTTGTGATTGATTAAAAGCAAAAATCTTGACCAAAAAAGCATAATGTTTTCTGGCAACCTCATTGCCATAGTGACAGAGGTCTTGAGGACACCTCTGAAGTAGGTCACCATGGGCCCTGTTTTGCTGCATCTCCCAGCACTGCATGGCTCTGGATGCAGGGTGCATCCGCTGTGGTCCAGCTGGGCATTGCCCTGGCACAGACCAGACCCGCTAGGGGAAGGCCAAGCTGGAGGGCTGCCCCATGGTGACAGCACCCAAAGGTGCCAAGAGCTGTCCTGCACCTGGTCATGGGAAACTTTGGTCCCTCCTGCTGCTCGCATACCAGCTTGCTGGTGTCCCCCAAGTCAGGTCTCCCTTCCCAGCCTACTCTCTCCCCATCCCCCACCACTTCTCTGCCTCCCTCCCCCCTCTCCCCCAGCGCCTCTCCTCCTGCTTTGCATAATTTTCCATTTTCAGTGTCCCCTTTTCTTTTTCTCCTCTCCATATGGTGCGTCCCCCTCTCTGCCTGGCGCAGGAGCCGTCCTTAACAAGCTCGGCAAAGCCCTCTCTCTCAGGGGCTGCACATGAAAGATGCTCTGTAAAAACAGAGGCTGGGATGCCCACCCCCCCGCCTTTTCCCCCTTGATTTATATGGGTCTGGGATGTGGGAACGTTTCTGGGTCGCGCTTTGGAGCTGCTGGGTGCTCGTGTCTGTTTTCTCCAGCCATTCAAAGCAGACCCCTAAGGCCAGCTTGTCCCCTGCCTTTGATCTGCAATGCAGAAAGAGCAGCCATGGCAAGTTTGTGCCTCTCTTGTCCGGTCTAAGCACTCCTTCTGGCTGGCAGGGAGAGATGCCCTGTTCCCACTGCAGCAGGGAGTGACCATGCCCTTCCCACTTGGTGTCCAGTCGTCTTTTCCAACCGACTCCCTCCTACCTCCTTGGCACCATGAGGACCTTCAGCCCCACCAGGTCCCAGCCGCTAGGTCTTGGTGAAGTAGCAGGTCAGAGGATTTGTGGTACGCAGCAGCTCAGCACAGCTAACCTACCATTGCCCCTCTTCTGCTCCACCATGGATACTTGCAAGCAAGCACCTGGCCAACCGAGCCAAGGACTGAGCAGAGGGTGCCGGGGCTGGTGACGCCTGCCCAGCATTTGATGGGTTAAGCCAGTCTCCAGCTAATTTCTCCCAGCGGCTCCCCTCCTCCTCACGCTTCTGTATGCAGCAGGCAGGGCCTCAGCGCAGGTTCCTACACTGAGCTGTTGCCAGGGGAGTAGTTAGGCGAGTCTGAGCTATGCGGGGAAAAGGCCCGGGCTGTCAAAGTGTCTGAGATGAACCATAGCCCGGTCCCCCTGCAGCTGGGCCCAAGCATGCATCAGCCCTTGTTTGGAGCCTGGGAATGGCAAAGCCTAGGGAGGTTCAAGGGCAAACTTGCTATTCATTAGTCAGGGGTCCTTGACGTTCCCACTCTCTGTCTCCCTTCTTCTTCTTCTTCTCTTTTCTGTCCCTCTTTTGACAGATTCCTGGGTGCTTTTGGGGAAAACTCCCCTCCTCCTCCTCGCCCCAGCAAAAGCCCTCCACATAAACTTCCCCAGCAGACAAGGCAGGAGGACAATAACAGCAGGGCCACGATGCAAACGAGAGCCGGCGGAGCAGCCTCATCCCTCGGGTGTCCTTTCTCCCTGGTCCTCTGCACGCTGCCGCGGGAGAGCCAGCCGACGCATTCATTTTGCTCGGCTTGCCCGTTGCCGATGTTTTATTATCTTGATGCTTGCAGGAAATTGTAACTTGAGATAAGAAAAATGTCAGCCGCCTTCTCCTCTCTCCCGTAGCCCAAAGCACCGAGAAGTTCCTCCATAGGAAATGTAAATGCTTGTCCAGGTGCACAGGATGAGCACGAGATGGAGGGAGCCTCGAGAGGCCACACGAGCATCTCCGCCAGGAGATAAAACTCGCAGCGTAGGCGTAACACGGAGCCTCCCTCCTGCCCTGCTGAACAGAATATTTCATAGCTCTTAGAAGCCGAAGCTCCCTTGTNGAGGGGGGCAGGGGGAGGGGAGGTGGGGGGAGAAATTGACAGTGAAAAAGGTTTTTCTAAGTAACACCCTGGCGAGATTAAATTGTCCAGAAAGTTTCTCCGTGTGAGCTGGCGAAGCGGAGGCTGGGCTGAGGGCAGGGGAGGAGCGGGGTCCCTCCTTCCTGGCCTCAATAGGGGATAGGAATCTGATTAGGCAGAGCGTCCTGCATCCATTTGCTGTTATTTGAGGGGTTTTTTGCCCTTCCCACTGCATACAGAATAGCTGTGGCAGGGCAGTTTGTCAGCGTATAAACCTCAGTGCTGGCTTTGTGAGGGCACAGGGAGGCATGGGAGCAAGTGCTGGGGCAGGGGCTGAGCTGTAATTTGGTGAATATTTATGCATAGTTTATAAAAAATGAGAGAGAGAATGAATTCACATGCTACCTTGCAGAATGCTTTGACTGTGCGGAGGGCAAGCAGTGCTTGGTCCTGGTGAAGCCTTGTTTTTGCAGGCACCCACAATACTCTACTGAACTCTGGCCATAGAGAAAGTGCATGCAGGAGGTTTGGGCTTTCCTGAGGCTCACGTCAAATCAGTTGAGTCACTCCAGCCCCTCCTGCCCCTAGTTACCAAATGCCAGAAGGTGCGGTGCCCTTAAAATGGGCAAGCAGGGCATAATTTCCAGGGTGGTTGGTGTCTTGTCCCAGTGAGCATCCTCTCTGTCAGCACCATAGATGAGTTTCTGTGTAGGTCGTAGCAAGCTCAGCCTGTCCAGACAGAGGGCAGCCCAAGGCAGGGGTCCTTACCCTGCAAAGGTTTTCCCGGGCAAGCACAAACGTTCAGCCTCCTCCTGAGCTTGGGAAAGCACACACCGCTGTTCCCGTCAACATCCTCACCAGGCTCCAAATGACGCATAGGATGCAGCTGAGCCTGGGCCTCTTGCAGCCTCAGTCTCCCCAGGACATGCCAGTATGGGATCTGTCCTCCCAGCATCCTAATTCTTCAGAGACAGGCTGTGGTCCTCCCCAAAACCAGCACACATGGGGTGGCTTTGGCTTCTGCCTCTTAAGTTTTAGGCTTGCTTCAAAGTTGCGGAAGGAGAGGGATTTTCCTTGGATTTCCATCAAGTGCTTTATGAATATTGCAATAAAGGGGTTACAGAAGATCTATTTTTAAGAGAGAGAAAAAATACCCATGAAAATTGCAGCCTGGACCCCAGAGTGCAGAGTATTTGCACAGTTCAAAGAGTTACGGTGGTTCATCCAGTCGCAGCCCGGGAACGTCGCGATGCGACCTACAGCAGATCACATGCTGGCTACTCCCAGGGTGGCTCATTAGAGAGCCACACAGAAGATTTATCTCTTAAAATGGGCTTGCAAATATTTTATAAAATTTGCAATATTTTATAAAATTACAATTTGGTGCAATAAAAAGAATAAATTAGCCAGCTGATGGTTCTTTTTGCACTCTGGATCCAAGTGTATTCAGGAATTAATTGTATTAGTCTTTACTCCTTCCAGCTTAACAGTTTATAAGCAGAGCAAAGGGAGGATGGCAAAGGGATGGGACTGGGTTTGGAGGCTGTGCTAGGGGATCTGTGCTCACCATGGGGAAAATGCAAAGGAAATAGAGAAATAAAAATCAGTAAAATGGGTGGAGATGTGCGAGGCAAACCCTGGGAGGTGTGGGGATAGCTGAGAAGGGGACTTTCACTGAGTGTCACAGCTTTGGCTCCAGCTTGGTGGCTCGGTGTCACTTTCTCCAGCCAGGGAAGGGCGCCGAGGGCAGGGAAAGTTAACATGAAGATTAAAACATCAGAGGGCTGTGCCTTTAGTGGCTCTGACATGCAGAGTAATCCCATGCCCCAAAGCCTAGGGAGGAAGGACAAGCAGCCAGCCCTCCCCTGGCTGGCGGTGTGCGGGGCAGGCAGAGGTAGGGGATTGAGGCGGGCACAGGGGGAACTCTGTGTCTCAGGAGCCAGAGTTTTCCCGGTTGGGAAGGGGGTAAAATGGCCCGAAGTCATGCAAAATGCGTGGTGAGGAGAGAAAGAATGTTGGAGATTCGCTCCATCTGTGAACCAAGTTGGTCTGTTCTCAGCTGAGCACTGCTGGACTGTTTCGCTGCCAGAGGCTGTAACCGCTCTGTTTTTTTCCTTTCCTTCCTAGATCCTAGAGAGCCAAGAAGAGACTTTAGAAGCTTGTGAGCATCTTCTTGCAGTTGGCTACTGCCTGCTCGGACTTGCCATCTGACATCGCCAGGTTTCTACAGGAGGATCCTGATCTGCTTCTCCAATGGCCCCAGAGAGGCGGCAGCTTCGGCTCATGAACACAGAGGGTTTCTGCATCGCTTCGAATCACACTGATCCAGCCACGGGGAAGGAGCCAGGGCAACACAGGGAGCCAGGGGATCATCCCACATCACTCCTGTACGTTGTCTTTGGTGCCCTAAATACCCCAGAGCAGGACCACAGTGCTTAGGCAGAGAGATTTGAGCAAGCCACCATCTCACTTGGCAAAATACTGTGTGCGTGGAGGTTGGAGGGAACTTCTAGTACTGGGCTTTGCTCATGGAGCAGAGCTTGGACCATGCTGCTCTTCACCCCTGGGTGCATGGAGCTGCCAGAACGCAGCCACCCCGACAATGCTGTGCTGGGGGCCTGAGGACTGTTGAGTCTGTCCAGACCAGGCAGCCCTGCCACTGTTTTATTGCATCCTCTCTGTTCCTGTAAGAGAAACGTACTGGATGTAATTCTCTCCCATTAAAATCTACCCCCCACACACCCCATTCACTGTTGAAAATAAAACTCTCCCTTTTGCAAAAGTGAGCTGTGTGATTTGGTGTAGTTTCGGGATAGAGGAGGCAACGGGCACGAAATAAACCCAGGAAAATGAAGAGGGAGGCGGGAGCAGCCGAGAGCCAAGCGGCTGGGCTGTGCCGTGCCCTGCATCAGGCACATTTCCTTGAAAGCCCCAGCGAATCCCTTGCTGCTAAATGATCTTTATTTGGTCTGAACCCCGTCTGGGAAGTAACCGCTAAACCCAATGCAAACAGACCCCCGTGAAAGAATATAATGAATATGTCTCTCAAATGATTTGGAACCCTTCTGCCTGCAGAGCAGGGTTCCCCATTGTGCGGGGCTCCCGGCGTGCTCGGGGCAGGCTGCGCGAGGTGGCCGCTTTCCCAGCTGAAACCCAAAAAAAAGCAAACAATGGGTCAAGGCCCACATTGTGCGAGCCCAGGCAGGCAGAAGGAGCGCAGCCCGGCATGGCCAAGTTCAAGGCTGGGCAGGGGGCCTGGAGCACAGGGATGCTAATGGGGTTGAGCGGGGGCTGCGGAGGCTCGGAGCAGGGGGTCAGGGGCTCTGCGTGCCGTTACCCTGTGCGGCTGCCAGTACCCGAAAACCACCTTATGGATTGGCAATGGAGCTTGATCGCCCAGGACGGGAGTGCCACGGGCACTGGTGGTACTGGAAGGGTTGCTGGGGGCACTGATGCTCCTTGGGGGGGCTGAATTACCGTGATACTTGTAGGGACACTGATGTTACTGAGGGTGCACTGATGCTATCGAGGTGCTACAGGGGGAACTGGTGTTGCTCATGGATATTACTTAGGGAACCAGTGCCCTGGGGGGGTGTAGAGGGGGTAGTGGCACAGCGCAGGGCACTTGTGCGATGCCCGTCCTGCTGGGGGGGTCTGGATTTGGGAGCCCCACGGAGGACACACGGCTCTGCCCAGGTCTCCAAGCCCAGGCGGGGACCCCCCCCACACCCCCTCATCTCCCCGCCGCCCCCCCTCCCCGGATGAAGTGTGCGGAGACAGGCGGAGCGGCCCGTGGAAAAACACCATGGAGGGCCCGCACAAAGGGGGTTTTATTCAAATTTGTTTAGAGTTTAGCGGATTTGCATGAAAAATGTGTGAGAAAAGCCGGCTCCAATGACCTCATCCCCAGCTGCCATTAATGTTCAATTAAGTGCTGAATAGCAGCAAAGGGGGGACCGGCCGGGACGTGCAGAGAATCCAGGCTCGGGCGCAGACTGTGAGAACCGGGCGGCCCCCCCGGCCGTCTGGCCCCGACGGGGACCCACCCGCACCCNCCCCCCCCCCCCCCCGCACCGGGAGCTGCTCTGAGCCTGCCAGGGCTCAGCCCGGCTGGGTTAGCCCCGCACCGCAAATGGGGAGCAAACTTCTCCTCCCCCGCTGCAAGAATAGGTGGGGGGTGGGGGTTGAGGGGGGGGCGATGCCCCCTCCCTCCGCCACCGAGGCCGTTGTCACCCAGCCTCGCAGACGGTGTCCGAGCCCAAGTTCAAGTCCACGCCGAGGGGCTCTGCCCCGGGATTCCCGGCTCCTTTCCATCCCCCGCCTTTTGTTCGCCTCTGACAATTGCNCCCCCCGCCCGCACTTGGCACCGTTTAGCTGCCTGCCTGCTAACTTAACAACCCCGGTTCTTGGTACAAGCACTCCAATTACCCTTCTTTCCACATATAAACACGGCCCGGGGTGCGCGGCTCTGCCCGCCCGCGGGGTCCCCCCGGCCCCGGGGAACTTTCTGCTGCGGGACACGGCGGAGAAACCGAGCGGGATGTCTGCGGGGCCCCCCGGGGCAGCGCTCAGGTAAGGGAGAACACCCACATCTGCCCCCCTACACACACACACACACCCCCCGATTTGCCTTTTTGGGGGGCCGCCCGTGCCGCGGGGCTGGACGGCACGGCAGGTTCTGGGGTGCGGGAGGGAGGTCTTCGCAGGGCGCTTCAAGAAAGCGGCTCTGAGGACCCCCCCCAGCTCCTCCGGGGTGCAGGGGGGACACTGCCTGGCGGGGCAGCCCGAAAGCCGGGGGAGGGGGCTTTCCCCAAGCCGGCCTCTGCCCAGCCTGCCTCTCCCCGCCCCCCTCGGGACGGGAACACCCACTCGGGGGGCTGCCGGGGACCCACAGCCCCGGGACGGGATCCCCTGTCCCTGCTGGGGGCACATCTCGGTGCGAGAGACGGGGGTCGGTGCGCCCCCCGCATTGATGGAGGGGGGGCGGCTGCTACCCCAAATACATCCCCTCCCAGTATCTTGGGCTGGGCAGCGCTGGGATAAACTGGTCGGGGACTGGGAGGGCCTGTGGGGCGCGTCTGCCCACAGGCCTCGGGCACAGGGCGGCAGATTTGGGGGTTTCGGCTGATTTTACTTTCTTCTAAGACGATTTTGGGTGAAGGAGGGAGCGGGGACACCTGCGCTNAAAGAGGCTGAGAGGGGAGGGGAAGGGGTGTGGTAGCGGGTGGGGAGGCAGGAGGGGCTCCCCTGGAGCCCTGAGCGCAGCGCGGCGGGGCGAGCGCCCATCACCGGCGCGTCGGGGCGGTGCCGCGGGGGGGGGGACACGGGGCAGCCCGGAGGGGGCCAGGCCGAGCCCCTCCCTGCAGGCTGCCGGGTACCGCGGCATCGGGGACCGCAGCCCGACGCGCAATATACGCGTTCGGAACGCGCGTGGAGGGCGCGGAGCGGCGCATCGCCCCGTGGGGGCGTCCCCAGCGCCCCGACCCCGGTCACCGCATCCCCTCTCAGACAGCGGGGACCCCCCCTTGCTCCCCAAAACAGAGCCGTGCGCTCCAGTGGGTGCGTGAAAAGAGCAGTGTGGGTGCATCTTGGGGCGGTGGGAGAGGCTGCTTCGTAATTTTATTATTTTGTTATTGTATTATTCTATATATATTTTGTGGCTATTTTAAAAGTCCACACCAGCTCCATCCGCGGGCCCACGCGAGGCCAGGGCAGCGCTGGAGCTCTGGGAAGGTGGAAAGAGATTCTTTCCCCGGTCAGTGGGCGATCAGGATTCCCACCGCGCGTGAAAACAGCGAGGATTTGGCTCCAAGCGTGGGGAAAGCAGGATAGAGTGGGGGGCGAGGAGGAATGGAGGTGAAAAAGCAATGGAGAAGGAGAGATGGAGGGATGGAAGGGAAGGGTGATGGGATGGAGGGGGAGAAGGAAATATGAGGAAGGGATGGAGGGTGGAGAAGGAGGGATAGAGGTGGAAGAAGAGGGATGAAGGGTAGAAAAGGAGACATGGGGGAAAGGAGGGAGGGATGGAGAAAGGATGGAGGGGGGGAAAGGGAGGATGGAGGGGGAGAAGAAAGGATAAAGGGGGAGAAGAGGAATGCGAGGCAGAAAAGGAGGGATGAGGGGGAAGAAGAAAGGATGAAGGGGGAGAAAGAAGAATGTAGGGTGGAAAAGGAGAGATGAAGGGTAGAAAAAGAGAAATAAAGGGAGAGAAGAAGGAGTAGAGGTGGAGAAGGAGGAATGTAGGGTTGAAGAAGAGGGATGGGGAAAGATGGAGGGTGGAAAAGGGAGGATGGAGAGGGAGAAGAAAGGATGGAGGGGGAGAAGAGGAATGCGGGGTGGAAAAGGAGGGATGAGGGAGAAGAAGAAAGGATGAAGGGAGAGAAAGAAGAATGTAGGGTAGAAAAGGAGGGATGAAGGGTAGGAAAGGAGGGATGGTGGGGGAGAAGGAGGCAGGGGGGAAGGGTGCCGCGCCCCCGATTGGCTGCTTGAGCACAAAATCCGTCGGTGGGTTCGAGGGGAGGGGGCTGCTGGGGGGCGAAGGTGGGTTCTGGGGGGGCTCGCAGGGCCCCCCGACCCTCGGCAGCCATTTTGCGGCGGTGCCTGCCGCGGTGCCAGCGCTGGGCGGTGGGGCCGGAGGGGCGCCCTGCCCTCCCCAGGCCCGAGGGGACGGTGANCGGCGAAAGGGGGGGGGGGGAGGGTGAGGCCTCCGTGCCACGGTGGGAAACGTATTACCTCGCCCGCCACGCTTGCCCATTGACAGAGATAAACATGCAAATGAGTCGCTTTGCATGTCATTAGCATAGAGGCAGATTGGAGGGGGGAGGGGCCGCCTGTGTGCGCACTGCAGCGAGCCTGAATGCAACACCCAAACAGCCTTCGCTGGTGCCCCCCGACAGCGGCTCCCCGGGCCCCCATCGCCCCCCATTCCCCCCATTATCCCCCATTCCCCTCATCGCCCCCTCGGAGCCGCCACCGGGGCTGCCCCGGCTCGTCCGGCCCAGGGACGGGCTGGAATCAATAAAGACGAAAATCCCCTCCGGCAGCGCTATTTTGGGGCTATTTCTGTGTTTTCACCTTTTTCTGCGTCCTTGCACTTCGTGCAGGGGAAGGGAGCGGGGCGGGGGGGGCTTTTTATCGCTCAACCACCGCCTTCGCTCTCGGAGGGAGGGGGGAGGGGGCTAGAAACCAGTGAGTTTGGGGACAGGGGGTGCAGGGGGGAGCATGACCCGGTCTGGGAGGGTCCCCGCGGTCCCCAGAGCTGGGGGGAGCGGTGCGGGGGCCGGCGGAGGTGCAGACGGGAGGGGGGGTGCGGGCACCGGGGTGTCACACGCGTGTCGCATTCCCCACCTCCTGTGCCCACGCTGGAAGGTGCGGGGGACACCGAGCTGGGCTTGTGTGTCTATGGGACGTGTTTGTGTCCCTGCACACGCGTGGGGAGGGGGAAAAGCCGCTCAGCCCCCCCTCCCCGCACACCCGCGGGGCGCATCGCCCCGCACCCACGTCGGGAGGTGGGGGGGGGAGCAGGCAAAGCCGAGCCCCCCGCCCGCAGCTGAGTCGGGGGGACCCCCATCCCGCAGGGTTTCCCCTCCTCTCCGGCCGCCGTGGGGTGCGGAGGGGTCCGCGGGGGGGTCTGCCCTGTCCCCCCCGGGTTTTCGTTGAAGGGAGAACAGCTTCTCCCGGTCCTGCGAGGGAGGCAGCCGGCAACGGGCCGCGGGGCGAGGAAAAAGCATCCTTGGGGGAGAGAAATCCACCCTTTGCTGGTGCGGGGGGCATTTCCCAGGCACCTTCTTCCCTCAAATCTCTGCGTGGATACAAGGAGCAGGGGGAGCTCCCTGAGGGCCCCCAGTGCGGGGCTGGGTGCGGGTCCCCAGCGCTCCCCGCAGCCCCAGGAATGCACCCCAGCCCCGCACTGGGGTCACCCAGCGGGGGAATCACCCCTTTTCCCTGCCTCAGCCCGACCCCCGGCACAACCCGCCGCCTTTCACCACCCGCAGGTCCTGCTCTTGCAAGGAAAACGGCTTTTTAGTCTCGCAAATAAATCCGATTTTTATTTTTGCAAATAAACACCTTTCCCCCCCCCCCCCTTGCAAATACACCCGATTTTTATTCTAGCAGACAAACCCTCTTTTCTCCTCCTCGGCCGGTTATTTCTGAGGGGAAAGGACAGGGCAGAGAGAGGGTGGTGGGGCCGGACCAGGCGTTATTTTGGGGAAGGGGAACCCCAAACCCAGGCGAGCTTTGAGAAATAAAATCGCGCCGGCTCGTCCCCGCGTCCCGCAACAGAGGAGAAAAACGCGCCGGCGAATTTGTTTTCCAAACCAATTTTTAAAAGCGAGCGAATGTATTTGTTCCCCCGTTGTGTCCTCGGGAGAGCGAAAATTCACAGAGCAGCCCCGTAATGATTTTTAATTTTATTTTTTCTGCGAAAATTCCTCCCAAATCCAGCTAATAGATTATTATTATTGTAAATAACGTCGCCTATTTCCTCGGCAACTCAGCATACAATTGAAAATTATCAGCACCGTTGTTTTCTTGTTTTATTTTTGGGGGTGCGTGGGTTTGGTTTGGAATTTTTTGGGGGTGTGTGGTTTTTTTGTGGTTAATGCACCTGGGAAATAATTTTCTTTAAGTTAGAAAGCCCGTCGGAACATCCCGCTGGGTAAAGATCTGAGGTTCTGTCCTTTCAAACGACCGAAGTGTTGGGTGAAGGCTCCGGGAGAAGCACCGCGACACGGACAATGCCGAGCGGGGACGAACCTCTCCGGCGCGTGCCACTCACGGCAATCATCCTTTTTCATTTTAGCCTCGAACGATCAAAATCAGGGAGCTGGAGAAAGCGATTTACGGAGACCCCGAGACCTGCGGCCACCGGGGCGGCCCCGCTCTCCGTGCCCCGGTGCCCGGTTCCCGCGGGGGATCGGGACGGCGGGGAACAGACCCGGGCTGCGGGGCAAAGTTTGCGGCTCTCGGCGATGTGAGGGGCAGGATTCGGCTCCGCAGAGCCAGTCCGGGTCCCCGGGTGCCGGGCTGCGATCGCCTTGTGCCGCCCTGGCCCCGAGCGGCTCCGGGGCGGCCTCGGGGGAAGCGGCGCTTAACGAAAGATTCGTTATAACAGCCCCTCGGCTGCTTTTTCGCGCACGAGTGGGCTCAGACCCACTCTTAACCGTGCCCCGTTCCCGCACGGGGCCTCGGCGGCCTGTGCGGGGCTTGATCCCAGCCCAGTAGCGCAGGGAAAGGGGAAGAGAGTCCAGGATGGGGCCCGCTGGGAGGACACCCCCCCCCCCCCACCGGCGCTGAGAGACCCCGCCGAGCCGCGCCCCGACGGCGGCCCCGCCCCTGTCCAAGGTCCTGAAACCCAGCGCGGCCCCGAGCTCCGACGGGGCGGGTGCGGGAGAGAACCCTGGGGTGTGAGAAAGACCCTTGGAGTGTGCGTGCAGGAGGGACTCCTCGGGTGCAGGACCGAGCCCTCGAGGATGGCAGAGACCCCTCGAGTGCGGGAGCCGCCAGAGTGCGGGGTGGGAGCCGGGCGTCCCGCCGGGGAGCTTTGGCTGGATGGCGGCGAGACGGAGCGGCAGCTGTAGGGCCGGCGAGCGGCCCCGACGGCGCGTTTCCATGCGCTATTCTTCCCCGATTTACTGCTTGTCACCGGCAGCTCAATGGGGGTCCCCCCCTTCTCTGGGTCCTTCGCTAACCACCCCCCCCTCACACCCCCAAGCCCCGACAGCCTCAGGGCTGCGCGGAGCCGACCCCCCTCTCCCCCCTCCCGGCACATCGTGGTCCCCTGCGTGATTCCAGGGAAGTTCAAGAAGTTGTCTGGCCCCGCTCCCTGCGTGCAGAGCAGCCCAAACACCAGCGCCTGCCCCGGAATATTTCACTGTCGGGCAGAGGGAAGGGGGCGGGGGGGCAGACAGCTTAACCCCCCACCCCTCCCAGCCCCTCGGGCTCTAATCTCCCATGCATCGTTACAACTGTCCGCAATGAGGCGGGGGAGCCCGGGCTGCAATTAGCTATAGAGCCGCTCGCCTTGCAAACAGAGGGGCTCGGATTATTGCAAATTCATTTCTATTTTCCAGGCCAGCGCTTGTATTCTCCGTTAGCATAAGAATAGAGCCAGGCCCTGTGAACTCCTCCGACCTACTGACCCCTCTCCCCAGAAATGAATAGCAGCACTTTCCGTCGCCCCCCCTCTCCTCGCCAGCCTCTCCAGCAGACTCGAGCCACGGCCTAAATTCCTAATCAGGGTAATTTAATATATCTTAAGCCCCTGGCTGCTTTATTTTCGCTCCTTTTTTTTAGTTTGTTTTAGGCATTCACTGGCTCTCACCCCGTCATTAGAGATCCTTATTTGACGGATATAAGAACCTGTTATGAGACTACAAGTCTCTTTTTATCTTCTAAATAAGCTGTGCTTCCCCGTAATTAGAATGGTGTTCCCAGCCTTTGAGGCCTTTCAGGGTCGCCTAACAAAAAACTTGCAGGAGATGAATAATCCCCAAGTACAAACTCCGCGGCCCGAGCAAAGAGCCGGGACAGAAAGCCTCGCGGGGCCGAGGGGAGCACCCACGCGAGAGCAGCTTTGCCCTCACCCCGGTCCTTGGGGCTGCTGGGGTTTCAGAGGGTGTCGGGGCAGCCCCTTCCCTCTTGCTTGGGGCTCTGCTCCGTGCTCCTGCTAGCGCTTCACCCCTTCCCGCAGCCCCACGCGTGACAGCAGGGGCAGCACCACCCAATCCCACCCCCCCAA
>WAAB01000938.1:97681-145880 GCA_013389865.1 Piaya cayana | reverse complement strand
TGGATGGCAGAGGGGGATCCCTGATGCCGGAGGAGGATTCCGGGGGTTGGGGGGCAAACAGCGGCGATTACCCGGCCCCTCGCACCTTGGGGGCTGGGGGAGGCTGCTCCCCGCTCGGCTTGCGCGGGGCTGCGCGCTAATTTCAGCCTTTCTGGGAAGGAATCGCGGTGAGAGCGGCGGAACCGAGCGGTTCCCGTGCGGCGCAAACCGGCAGCCCCGTCGGGCAGAGCTTCCCCGGCGCTCCCGGTGCAAGAGCCGCCGGTGCCCGGCGGGGACAGGCTGGCCGGGAGATGCTCTGCTGGCCTTTCCCTGCCCGGATCAGGCCCTCCCCACCTCTTTTATTTGGGACGGGGCGGGAGGAGCCGGACTTTCCCGGTGCCCGGGCTCGCCGGAGCAGCGTCGCCCCAAATCCCCTTCAACGAAATCTGCTCTCCGGAGCGCTCCCCGCGTCCCCCCAGCACCGGACCCCGCCGGACACCCCTCCCGCTCCGCGCCGGGACAGGGACACGCGTGGGTTCCCCCTCCAGGCTGCGCCCCGCGTGGGTTTTTTCAAAAGAGACGGGCAAAACGGGCAGGGAAAACGGCGTTTCCCGAAGCTGGACGGCTGGGTCTGAAGGGAAGACTAGCCCAGCGTGGCGAGTGGGCTCATCCCGATGGGGCTGGTGGCGAGTTTTGCTCCCGAACCGCGCCCAGCCCGGCTCCTCCAGCTGCCGCCCCGTCCCCGCTCCAGCTCGCAGCCTGGTTGTTTTGTTTAATTAAACTCAATGTCAGTGTTAATTTTCCGCCTGGCCGAGCAGCCCTGCCTGTGCCGGAGCCGCCGTGTCGGTTACAGATGTCACCGCGCCCCGTCGGGGCTGAGCCGAGCCCGGGGAGACGCCCCGCGCTGGCCACGCGTGTCTGCGGGGTCCGACCTCCCCACCCGAGCCCCGGCCAGCAGGACGATGCTGTGTCGTGTCAGGGGCTCTCCTTACACATCTGTGATTCTACAGTTCTACGACTGATGTATAATCTCGCGTGGGTTTCCCCACAGACACGGGATAATGGCTGAGACCCCTCCCCGTCGAGTCGAGGAGAGGCTCCGGGGGACTTGGAGGCGTGTTTTGGGAGANTGTCCCAACCCAGAACAGTGGCAGGAGAGGTGCACTCTCTCGCCTGCTCTTTCTCAGGGTCCTGCAGAGCCCCGAGCCGCAGGTGGATCCCAGTCCTTCCAGCAGCCAGGTACCTCTCTACTCTTGATTTTCCAATTCCTTTTCCAGCCCCTCCAAAACGTTTGGTCCCTGCAGCTCCTCAGGTGGCTGCCGAAGCAATTCCCTATGCCAGGCGTTCAGCTGGTGCATCCAAAGCCCTCTACCTCTTTTGCTGAGACAAGCAGTGAGTACTGAGCACCCATTCCTTTTCTCCCTGCTATTTGTGCTTTCACAGCTGTCTTCTCCTCCTCAGTCCCCTCTTCTGCAGGCTGGAGTCCTGCTCTATTTAATCCCTCCTCAGATGGCAGCTATTGTATATCTCCAACCCAGCTCCTCATCCTACCCCACTGCCTCCCCAGCTCCATGAGATTACCCTGCTGAGAGAGGGACTCGCATAGCCCAGAGTGAGTCAATCTCTGCCCTCTCTTTTTGTCCATCCTGAGTCATTCCTGACTCGTTGTGCACCTCTTGCCCCCTGCTAGTGACTAAAGTGATCTTTCCAAAGTCACATCCATGGTTTGCAGTGCCCTTGCTCGCTGGATGTATCTGTTTCATGGCCCTTTGGCAATGAACTTGTTTTCTCTGTGCTCAGTGCTGAGTTCCTCCCTCATTTTAAGGCCAAGTTCATCAGCGCAGCGAGACCCTTCCATACCCCTCTATATGGTGCCAGGTTTTATTGTGTTGGAGCGGCAGTGGATATTATCCTGTCAGTGCTTTTTCCCCTCCTCCCTGGCACTTCCGAAGGCCTGTGCTGCTGCTTGCCACAGGGGCTCCAGCACTGACCCCTCCTCACTGAGAACCCCCTGAGTTTGTTATGCCACTTTGTCTCCTAACTTTTAACCGGTTATTCATTCCCAGCTGCTTTTCAAACTTCACTTCTCTGCAACAGGCTCAGCCTTATTTACCAAACAATCAGGTTTATTGCTGTTTCTCCCCATTCTTTGTTACCATTTCTATCTGTTTTCCCCATTAAACTCATGACGTTGTGATTTTCCGGACCCCCCGTAGAGCTCTTTTGGGGAAGTTGGCTATCCTCCATTCCTATTTACAAAGACCGATTCACACAGGAGGCTAAACTGCAGCTACTGAAATAGCCATTTCATATTTAAGTTCTTCTAAAAGCCTTGCCTAAATCCCATCTTTTCTTACTACTTGTTTCTGCGCAATTGACCGAGCTGTTTTGCAACCTCTCCTACTGCTACCCAGGCTGTCAGCACATCCAGTCCCCTGGAAAGAAAGCTTCTTTTTAGGGAATATGTTTAAGATCGTGTTAGCAGTCTCCAATGCAGGAGGGTCTGCAGTGTAGCGGTTTCATCCCATTTTCTTCTTCCTCCATTTTCTTCTCTCCTGGATGCCAAGCCCCCAGACACCCACCTCTGGGGCTTTTTATTTGCTTGCCGTCAGCAAATCATTCCTGAAGAATCCCTGTGTCCTGCTTTGTTGTTTTATATCGACGTTGGGGAGTCCTCCTTGGAGGGAACCAAGGATGGGATCTGTGGGCCGTGAGTCACAGCTCTGACATGGGTGACCGCTATAAACCAGCTACCATATGCCTGCTCCATCCCAGCGGGGTGGGATTTACTCCTACCACCTGTCCCTAAACAGTTCCCTGATCTTTGAGTGCTGCCAGGGTCCAAGAAGCACCGTCACAGACCCTTTACCAATGCAGGCATCACATCCTAGGAGGCATAGGATGGGCAGGGGTGGATGAAGGGCAGGAGAGACCAGGGAGGGCACAGCGACAGCTAGAACCATTCCGTACGGAGAGTCGTCCCCTTGGCACGTGTCCACACCCCACGCCGCGGCGGAGGTGCAGGTGTGAAGGCGATAGAAGAGGAAAAATGGGCCCTGCCTTATTGAAGCCGCTACTAAACAAAGCCACTTGAATGGAGAGGATTCAGAGAGCCCAACAGCCGCAGGAAACTATAATTACATTTAAATATTGTTAGCATCATTATCTTTTATCCGCCATCAGATTAAAACAATTATGGCATTTTCAGGAATCGTCCTGGCATTCTCTTGACCGACGTTATCTGTCAGGCAGGAAATGTGATTTTCACTTGGAGAGGCGCCAGCCACCGTGCGGACAGTCCTACAGCCCCCGTCATGCTCCGGTCCCAGGAGGAGCCAGCAGCCGGCTGAATTCCCATTTTATGGAGAAATTTGTGTTCACGGTCAGGCATTTGTCACATCTCCATCTTACTCTGAGTTTCTACCTGTTGGCTTTGGGGGAACTCAGCCTGGCAGCGGCAGAGGGAGGTGGAGGAAGGGACGCTGGCTGGTGCTATCACCTCTGCCGGTGGCTGTGGCGGCACGCTGGAGCGGGTGGGCTTGGCAAACACCGCTCCGTGCCTGAAAGCCATGGTGAGCAATTTACCCGAGGAACTCATTTCAGGAGATCTAGTCTAAGTTAATTAAAGATGGCTGGCTGGGGTCATCGCCTTGGCAACAATTAAGGGCAGGAAAGATGCCTCATTAGTAATAGTTTTTAACAAAAACCGTAATTTTTCATATCAAGACAATCCCCGGCGCATGAGGTGGGGGGAGAAGGATGCTTTCTTTTGGCTTTCTCCATTTCCCTGCCCTGGCTGCAGATGAGCCTGCAAGGCAGGTCTGGGAGATGGGAAAAAAGGATTGAAAGGCTTTATCCTTGTGGATCCGGAGGCTGGTGAGGGTCCTTTGGTTGGTGCCTGGGCAGCAGCACCGGTGCCATTGGAGACGGGATCACACAGACAACAGGATATTCCTGGAGAGCAGCGGATGGAATCTGGCTTCTTTGGAAGGGGAGAAGAAGCCAAGAACTGGCCATCAGCACCGAGCAGGGGCTGCCTGCACATTGTGGCCCTGGCAGCATTGTGCCACGCAGCCACCCCAGCTGCCAGCGCTGGGGTTATTCCTCCAGCTGTGCCTTTGTTTTTTAATCTCCCCTCCTTGTACTCCAGAAATCTTAGTGCCGCCGCCTAATAATGCCAGGCTAGGCAGAGTAGCTTTATTTTCTACATAATTAACTGTCATCCTGTGATTGATCAATTAATGATGGAGCCATCATGGTAATGCTCTGCGAGCCGGTGTGCCGGGGCCAGGCCGAGTCACGCGTTTGCCTTCCCACTCCTACCTGCTCTGGCGCCCAGCATGCTTCCCCCAGCACCAGGGCTGTGCCGACTTCTCTCCTGACAGCAAAGGACAATGTGACAGATGGAAAATCCCTTGCTCCCAGGAAATTTGGCCGTTTACAGAGAAGCTGCGGGAGGGACTGGAAGTGATGCTCCTGCCCTGACATCTCTGCCTGGCAGCTGTGGGGTGGCAGAGGGGGTCTCTTCCCTGCCTGACACGGTGCTTTGTGGCTGTGTTAAGCTCTAGCCCAAGTATTTCTGCTGTTTTCCCCTTTTGCAGTGGTGTTTTGGTTTGGGAGGAAGATGGGGCTGGTGTTGCCTGCTGAGGTGATGCTCTCATTGCTGACCCAAAGGGGTCAGGGCTCAGCAGAGCCAGCAGCTCTGAGAGAGCATCTCTGCTCAAAGCCTTCTCCTTCTCCAAAGTTGCACACATGGCTCAAACAGGAAGGATAAATATAAACTCCATTCAGATATCCATAGAAACAGAGCTGGAGATGGAAGACCCCATGCAGTTAAAACCTTCCTCCTCCTTCCCACATGCTGCTATTCCCAGTATTATTCCAGAGCATTTCATAAAACCAGTAGAACTGAGCAGGGAGCAACAGAAATGACCAGTAAGGTGTTACTGAGGAAAAAACCCACAAAAAACAGAATGGGGGAACCACTCTTTCTTCTGGATGATTTATCCATTATCATAAAAAACCCCATCAGGCTTGTGTTTCAAAAGGGGGTGAGGCTCTCCTTGGCGTGGCTGGGTGTGCCAGCTCATGTGTGCACAAGGCTGAAAGGGATGCAGTGCGACTTGGGTGCAGAAGTGGTGTTAAGTCCTGTTGTTTAATTACTGCTTCCTTCCCGCGCTGCGAAAAGTGCCGAGCTACAGATTTGATGGGCTGAAAATCTTCTGGCATCTGGTCATGCACCAGCCCATTTCCAGCATTCAACAGCTGGTAAATGTACCCCCTCCATGCACCCCCAGCCGTATACCTGCACCTACAACATCTCTGCCTGTTTACCTATAGATCAGTTAAAATGATAACCTGTTTATTCAGACAACTCTGCCAGCTGGTGAAAAAGAAACCGAATCAATATCGAAGGGAACCAGCCACTTCTCAGGGCTGCATGTGAGGCTCTTCCTCCCCATCAGCTCCAGATGGAGTTGTTTGTCTCATTGCATCCCCACACACACACCCACACCCACACCCAGATACATATATAATCCCGTGCGTACGGCCAGCAGAAAACCTTATACAGTATTAAAAACATAATGCTATTTTTTAACTTAAAGCTTAAAACCAGTCATCGGAGGTGACACACGCAACACGTTCAAACCCAAGAATAGGTTTGGAATCAATTCTGGAAAATATCAATAATCACCAGCATTTCCTTACATCCCAAACCCAATCTGGCACAATTTCTGCTGTCAATAATGAACGTTTACTGGGAGAAGACGTCCAAGGAAGCCCCTGCCTGGAACTCTGTCTCCCCTTAGGGGTGAAGTTTCTGTGCCTCCCTGGGCTGGGGGAGAGATTATTTCTCCCCATCCTTGTGGCAAGAAAACGGTTTGCTGAATTAAACCCTCTGAATTTTTTTTTTTTTCTGGTAAGCAACGGACCTTTTCCCCCACCTGCTCAGTGCCTGGAGGTGCCCAATACATTAGGTGTGATGTGCCCAGTGATGCTCAGGCAGCCCCTAGGTTTGTGCTGCCTGCCGAGCTCCATGTGTTGTGGCCATGTGGAGCCTAACAATAAGCCAGGATTTGGGTGGCAACAAGGTTTTTGCAATGTGACAAGGTGGGGGGCAAATTGGGGAGCGCGTGGCAAAGCAAGTCTCCCTCATAGTTGTACCAGAGGGAGTAGGGAGATGAGAAATTGTGAATATACTGGGAAAAGTAATAGCTTAGCATCAGCACCTCCCCAGCTCCTCTCCCTGCCAGCTGCAACCATATCCCGCTGAGGCAGCGGGAGCTCAGCAGGTCCAGGGGGCTTTTGTAGGGCTGTCTGTGGGGTAGACGAGGGGGAGAAGCGATGGGGGAGGTGGGCTGGCCACTCGCCTGCACAAAGGGGCCCAGGCTGGCGGTGCCCAGCTTGCCCTGACCCCGTGCGGGCAACAAGGAGGGCACAGCCAAGCCACATTGTGACCTGCTTATAAAGATGCTCCGAGAGAGAGCTGGAGCCGTTTAAAACCAATTAATAAACTGTAAACTGCCCTGGCCCTCACTGTTCGTTAGGCAACCACAAAGAAACTTTATTTTAGAGTTGCAAGTCCTTTTTCTTTTTTTTTTTTTTTTAGAGAGAAACTTTTTAAATATGTAATTGGCTCTGGGAACCAAGACCCAAAGGGGTTGCAAAAGCAAGGGAAGCAATTGCCTTAATCAGTCCAAGATCCCTGATTTATTTATGTATTTATTTCGATTTCAAAGCAGTGCTGCTCATCATACCAGGGCCTTTAGAAGCACAATTATTCTCTCGACAGAAGAGCTAACCTAGGCTGCGATTATTTGCCTTTCTGAAAGGCGGCGGTTCCCCGTCAGCTGTCCTCCTCATGAACGTGCTCCCGCTCCCGCATCTCTCCGAGTGATTTTAGCATCCGAGAAACATCCCCCCAAGCCTTCCTCCAGCCAGAGCCTGCTTGAACACCCAGCCTTTCTGCCAAGCTTTCCCAGCTTCAAAGAGCGGGGCGAGCCTTTGCTAAATAATGTTTCTTTATTCCTGCTCTTTGGCTGCTTTTCAAGCAGTGGTTTTGAAACGTGCTTGTGTCCTAACAGTTTGCAAAAGGCACCCGAGGACACAGGTGGAAGGAGCTGGGCAGGCTCAGTCTTGGTGGGTTTTGGACCACGGAGATTCACTTGTATTTTTGGCCCTGAGAAATGCTTTATTGCCAGGTTTTGCCTGGGCTGGAGGGGTATCAGAGTGGGATTTGGAGATGATGCTTTGCTGGCTGGCAGAGGCAGAAGGTGTTCCGGCAGCAGAAGGGAACAAACAGTAAAGGAGAGAGCTGCACTTTAAAAGGAAACCTCCTTGCAGCTGTGGTGGGATTCCTGGGGTGAGGGTGATGCCCTGGCTGAGCCCATGCCCTGCCTGCTCACCCCACTGTCACCCATCGCCAGGGGGAGCAGGCAGGTCAGAGCTTGAGATGGGCAGAATTGGTACCTACAAGGTCAAGGAGGCAGCAAATCTACAGGGATGAGCTAGATCCTGCCTATATTTCTCCCGTCAGCTGCAAATTTTGCCCCTATAAGGGGACAAAACCCCTTTGCGGTGACAGCCCTGCAAGCATCCCCATCCCAGAGGGTCAGCCACCCCATCTCCGGGAGGTCCCTGTGTCCACCAGCAATGCCGTGGTGCGTCCCCAACACCACTGTGGGGCTCCTGAGTGGCAGTATGAGCCACCCGTGGGCTTGTGAGAAATCCTCGTGTGTTGTGTCCCCGTCCCCCCCATTCCCATCCCTGCAATGCATATTTTGTGAAGGTTTAATTGGCTGCAATTATTAACTAGCACGGACACTGGAAACTTGCCAGTCAGGAAAATAATGAACCATTTTAATACAAATTCAGCCCGTAAACAAACGTGGCTGCCAGAGCTGTTGTGGCCACTGAGTGCTGGGAGAGGCAGCACAGAAGCTTAGTGGGGAGATCCAGGGCATCCCCAACATCCCTCCTGGCACTGGGCAAGGTTCCTCATCCCCACGGCCACCCAGCATCCCTGCGGGAAAGGCCTCATCCCAGAGCTCTCAGGTGGGACCATAACACCACCCCCAAATAGCAGCTTCAATAACAGAGCAGAGGCCGAACCCGTGCAGATGTGAAAAGACACATATTATGGTTTTGGGGTGGTTTTGGAAGGGATGGTGTGGCTGGAGGGAGGCAGCAGCAAGGCTGTGCATGCGGGAGCAGGTGCAGGAGGTGCCCCGAGCTGAGCCCAGCCAGAGCATCTTTGCTCCGAGTCTTGTCCTGCATCCCTCCCTGATCCCACGAGCCCACGTGGGGCCCTGGCACCTCCAGCCCATCTTGCACCATCGTGGGCACCAAGCACAAGCCTGTTCTCCCTTGACAGATATTTCCTTTGTCTGCCGACGGGAAAAGTATCTCCCACCTTAGCCTTCCCTAAAAAAGGATTTTAAGGACACTCCACTGTGCACTGCAGGCAGGAGGCTGAGATGTTGCAGCCCCTGCCCACCCTATGAGCACTGGCACCCCCCTAGTAGCCTCCAGCAACCCCTGGCATCTCCATCTGGGGTGAAAAGGCAGGGCCCCCGGGTAAAAAGCATCTCTGGAACCCAGACTAGAAACCTTCCTCCCAGGGAAATATTTCTGCCGAGGCGTGGAGGCGACGCTTTTGGATTATTCTAAAAGGAGCCGCGTTTTTCAGTGTTATTTTTTAATTTTCTCTCCTTTATTTTTTAATAGTAAAACAGGCTGATGGCTCTTTTAACTTTCAGTAATTTGTGGAAATTAAAAAAAAAAAAAAAAAGAAAATCATTTGCAACGCGACCCAGATTTTAATGGCACTCTGAAATGGATGTCTCCAGGCTTTGTTTTATATATTTTTTTTTTTATGAACTCACTCCCTGAATGGTGAAAAATCTCTCAAATATGGATCATGAAAGTGTCCTGAATTGTTTTCCTGATTTTTTAAATACTTCTGACAAATTAATATGTGGATGCAGATTAAATTCTCTTCGTCTTACACAGAGCTTGCAGGAGAATATTTTACTATTAGAAAATAAAGCAAAATTTTATAAAATAGAGAGATTTAAAATATATAAATTAGTAAAAAGGTGGAATTGGCTCTTTCCTCAGGGTCATGTGTGTAAAAAAGCATTTTTACATGTCTGGGCTAAGACTATTGCTACCTGCCTTTGGAAGTCTTGAATTAAGCACCAAGGTAGTAGAGATATTCTATTTATAAGCCAAAAAATAAAATAGGCACAATTTATTAAACAGTTACAATGTGACAATAAATAATTTCAATGTCAATCAAAATTGGATTATTGTCACTGAAATTTGGATTGAAATGATAAAAGCCTGAAAGAGAGAATTGAAATCCAACCCTGGAGTTGAATCCGATACCTTTGTTCCTCACGCTAAATATTTTGGGAGATAGTTTCCATCAGCTAATTTTTAATTTGAAGGGGAAAGGTTGAGTGGGGTAGGTTTTTAGGAAATACAGTCAGAAAATATATTCATGCTTGGGATGGATGAGAAGTGCTTTATTTTTTTTTGTGAAAGCTAGAGAGAAAAAGGGTCAGCCACCCTTTATTTTATTGTATTTTATTTTATTTTAAAGCTGCTTGGTTTTTAATTATCCTTTCAGTGTTAGGCAGCAGTGGGAGAGGGATGATTCTCCCCATGCAACCAATATTCACCCTCTCTCCTCTCACTTTAGGGACATCCAAAGGTGCCCCTTCCCCTCACAAGGCATCAGGCGAAGCTGCCTGTGCTTCGGGACAGAGTTTTATTGGCACAGCCAAACTCCAAACGCCTGGAGAGCCCCAGCTGCTGTGGGTTTGCTCCAATCCCAGCACCAGCCACAGCCCCTGATCCCCTACGTGCCGTGCCGGGGCTTCAGGGGCAAGAAACTTCTCTGAAAACCCTCGCTGGAATTTTCCCCTTTCGTCCCAGAGACATTAATGTGGAGGAAAAATGAATGGTGTGTGCGTTGGGGAGAAAACAGCCCTTTTGGGGTATAACAATGGCAAAATACATCATAATTCCCCCGGTGGGGAACAGGGCGCTTTGGAGAGCTGAAAGCAAGAATGTGGCTCTGGGGGAAGCATCCTCATCACCTGATTTTTAACTCCAAAATGAGGATGATGAGGATGCTGGGGCATAATAGGGTGCAGGCAGTGCTGCTGGCCTCCGCTTGATTCCCCTGAAGGGCTGAGACCCTCCGAGCTGGAGAAAGGACCTTTCTCAACGGCATCTCCCAGCCTCCCCTCCACGCCTGCCTTGGCACCGAGTTAAACTGCCTGGTTTGGGGCTGTAACCAGCAAACACCCAACTGGAGTGGCTGAGGCAGAGAACCTCTGTGTGTCTCTGGGGCGATGTTTTTATTCTGCATCCCAACAATGCCCAATTCCTCCTTAAGACAGAACTCCCAATTATTTTTACAAGGATTTAGAGGCATGACATAAATAAATATACCTACGTATATATTTATATTTATTGTGTGTATGTGCATATCAAATTAACGCCCAATATTGGCTTAAAACCCATGGCACCAGAACGTGCAGGGATGGAGGTGTGGGCTGGAAGCGGGATGTCTAAGTTTGTCCCCGGAGCAGCTGATGGATGGACGAGGAGGAACCGGCGGGGGCCAGGCGGTTTTAATCAGTGTGTGTGTGTGTTTGTGACAATAGTTCAGTGAAGAAGGGGACCTGACACCAGCATCCTTGATTTGTTATAAATCACACCCGTAAAAAACAAGGGGAGAGAAAAAATTAAATCCAGGGGATCTCAGTGTTTTTAGTGCCAACTCAATCCCCAAGCTGGAACAAAGCTTTGCCAGCCCTGAAATAAATGATGCTGCACCTAATGGCTCTTATCCCTTCCCCGCTGCCTCCGACCAGGCAGCTTTAGGGTTTTAACGATGCTGACGCAACAAGAAGCAGTGTCTGGGCCTGATGCTGATTTTTACCAGCAAAGGGAGCCCTGCTGTGTAGGGTGGAGGTCCCGGGAGAGCTGTGGCAGGGAGGGGAAGCTCATCCCTGTGTCCCCAGGTCCCTGCTCGGCTGTATCTTTGCTGATGCCCCGCAGCCGCTGGGCTTCTCTGTCTGCTCAATTGCACAGCGCACAAATGGAATCGCTCTCCTCGCTGTGTTTGTGGCCACGGGAGTGGAAGAATTACATTGGGCTGAAAATAGTATTTACTTTTACTGATTGAAAAATAGATGTTGGGAAAAAAAAATAAAAAAAATGCAAAAGCAGGAATTGAAACTATAATTACAACAAACCGTATGTAAACTCCCAGGTAAACACTGATTATACTGTGTCATTTCAGCCAGACTTTATTAGCGAGGGAAGAAGCGAATCTTCTTTCTCTCTCCGCCTGCGGCGGATGCAGCACACAGGATCCCACCGCCTGCCATTTGCAGAGCACTTTTCACCTTAAAAAATCTCACGTTTATGGCTTGATCCTGCATAGGTCTCCTCTCAGTTTCCTTGGTCGAGCTGTGCTGTCACCCTCACATGGGTGCAGAATGGTGGGCACAGGGCTGAGCAGCACCGGAGCGCTCTCTGCTTTTGGGAAGAGGCTGGGAAGGGGCCGGTGGGTACAGGGGGGATGAGAAACTTGGGGTACAGAATTCAGCCTGCTCACTCCTGCAGTGCTTTCTTCCTGGGATGGGATGAGGTGCCCCAATGGCAGCATTGCCTTTCCTGTGGGCAGTTCCCAGGCCCGGGTTCAGGAGGACAGGTCTGTCCGGATCCATCCTTGGTGAAAAGCTGGGAGAGGCAAGGGGGCTGCAGCCTCAACAGTCCCTTTTCTTGCCCCCTAGCAATAGAACCAGACTCTTTTGAAGGTAGAGCTACGTCCCCCGAGCTCAGCACTCCAAAATGCAAGAGAGGAGCAGGGTTGGCATGTTATTTGTGGATGTCTGGGTCACACAGCTGCCCCCTCATGTGCCAGCCTGGTCCACCCACACAGAACCTCTGGGATCTCTCCTCCCTGTCGAGTCTGGCAGAGACGGAGCAATGCCATCGAGCTGGTGACACGTTAGTCCCCACCATCCCCTGTGTCACTCTCAGGACACCCCTTCAGCATTCCCCCTTCTGCCACGTGGAGCAGGGGTCACCTGGCAGCACCCTCATCTTCAGATGAACATTTGTGGTTCTCTCACTGTTGTTTCCATTTAGGGGAAGATGGGATCAGAGGGGAACAAGAAAACCATGACTAATGTGGGTAACGCTTATACAACGGGGCTGGCCGGCCTTACAGCTTTGCCATAGTGGCACCCTGTGGCAAAATGCATTACTACAGCTGGCAGGGGCTTTGGAGGGGGACACAAGGCCCGGGGGGACCCTTGCCCTGGGGACTCACAGCCTCTTGGGGACGCGCAGCTCTTGCACAGATAGGAATGAAGAGGTGAGGGTTGAGCAGCAGGTGGTCCCCATCACCGTGATGTCCCAGCCTGCTGTGGTGGGTACCACCCCGCCCTGAGATTGCTCATGGGGTCAGGTGGGATGCCCAGCTAACCTAGACATGCCCTGGGCTGGTGCTGGGGTGCTGACAAGCTTGCCAAACGCTGCACATTTGCTTGCTTAAGGCTCGTTGGTGGCAGTTGTGTGGCTGGGTGGCACAGGGCTGCATGGCAGCCTTCAGCAGTGTGTGTGTATGTGCGTGTGTATGTGTGTGCGTGTGTGTTGGTTTTCTCCTCCTGGAGCAGACCCAGAGTGATAGAGCGAGCTCTTTGTCTGCCCGCGCGCCTGCCTGTCACGGCTCCCAGCGTTTCCCAGCCACCTTGCACAGCGCGCAGCCACTTTGGCAGGAGCTGTCTTGGAATTCTAATGCGGCTGATTAACACGCTGCGATGCAATCGCAGAGGCAGCCGTACCCCTTCCCCAGCCTTGCCTTTTGGGGGAATAAATAACCAAACTCAACCAGATATCTCCCTGTCCTGAACTCATCTGGGGAATGAGACTTAACTGGAGGCATGAGGTGGTCCCAGATGGAGAGATCCCAATGCCGGTCCTGTCTGAGCCCTGGTGAGCCATGGGGTATAATGCAGATGCTTCTGCCATCTCAGCCTGGGGGTGGCAGAGCTGATTTTGGGACTGGCACAGGGTTTGACAGGGTGTGGCATTGGGCGAAACAGCAAGGAATTTGGGAAGGGTCACCTCTCCCTGTGGGAACAAGGGTGAAGGATGGAAAACTCCAGGCAGAAGGGAAAATGGTGAAGGAGCGAGTGGAGAAGCGGGGGAAAGCTGCCTGCCGAGAAGGGAGGAGGAGATGGGTGAGCAGATAGCCCTGCCGCCCAGAAGCAGATGAGGGGGAGTTATTGACACAGAGGACACATTGCTAAAAATTAAATCTCCCTTCCTCAGGCGGTGTTGACAAAAGAGGATGGGTAGGAGATATCAACGGCAGGCACATGTGTCCCAGGAGAGGGTGAGACACTGGCGGAGACAGAGCACGAAACGAGCCTGTGTGCAGGTGCTCTGCCCAGGACAGATGCAGGAATGAAACTCAGATCCTCTCTGGAAAATGAGGGGCACCTTCAGGCTGTGGGCACCCTGTGAAACATCAGCACCTCCGTGCCTGAGGGAGCTTCAGGCCTGGCAAGGACCTCATCAGCACCGAGACCAGAGGAGGTGCAGGGCTGTGCAAGGGGTTAGGAGACATCTGAACCCCTTGTGCATGGAACTCTGATATCAGAGATGGGTGCAGATGGAAACCTGCCCCAAATCTCAGCTGCTATGGATCAGACCTTCATTGCCTCTAAAAACAAGATAAGGAAGAAGAGAAAACAAGCTCCTCTGCAGTAGGACGGGAGCTTGTGCTTCCTAGATCCGGCATGGGGAAGCTCCCACCTTCAATGGCCCTCTCTGCGCTACCAGCAATTCCCATGCAGGCAGTCAAGCCAAGCAGACTGGAACCACCAGCAGCTGGGAGGGTAGAAATGCAGGGACCCAGCATCTCTATCTGCAGAAATCTCAGCCTGGGCATCCCGTGCCTTTCATGGCTGGGAGCATGACGGCATTGTGCATCTTCTTGTGACAGGGACACGCAAGGAAGATTGTTTGCAGATCAAAAGGGGAGAGTTTGGGAGATGCCGCTCAGGATCCATCACACTGCTGGGATGTGTTGAGGCAGCCGTGTGAAAAGAATAACTGAGCACCCACAGAACACAATGGCTCCAGCACCCAGAATAAAGGCCTGAAGGTTGAACATATGATGCAAAGGTGGTTTGGGCTCAGATGGGAGACAAAACCCATTTCTGGAGCACCTCCTCCCGTGGGAGATGACTTCAGAGGTGTCATGGAAGTCTGAGCTGGCTGAGAGCTTGGCTGAGAGAGGGTAGGCTGGTGTTTTTAACCTGATCACAACCAAGCCAGCTCTGCTTGAAGGAAGGAACCAGAAGATTTCTAGACCCCTGCAAGAATAAGGAGGGGGAATGATCCCTTTCCCAGGCATTAATCATGCACCATGACCATAATACTTCACACTGAGGCTTCCCAGATGTCCCAAAAAACAAACTATGAAGAAAGGGATAATAAACCCCAACGGATTAAAGGCAGCACAAGCCCAGCCTTTGCCTTAAGGCTGCCCTTGCTAAATGATCAATTAACTCCAAGGATTCATGAGGTGAACCCCAAATGCCACTTGATGGAGGTCTCTCATTTTGCCTTCAGATCAGGGATGCCCTGGTTTCCACAGCTGCTGGGTGCAGACCACTGGTCCCACCATCACAGCCTTTTGTCCCGAGCAGGAGATTCCTTTGGGAAGGTGATTTCACTTCCATGTGCACCTTTCCTGGTTTTCTTTGGGGTTGTCTCCATTCTCCATGCCCTTTAACATCCCTTTACCCTGTTAATATCCTTCGACTCCCCTGGTACCTGCAGACAATCTGGTCTCCAACCATCTCCACCTCCCCCCCTCCTCAAAAGCTTCCCTTAGCTGTCTTTAAGTCGTAGCTGAAATCTGCGGTATGTAGGAGGAGAAATTCAGTCTGACAGCAGTTTAAAACACCGCACTACTTGGCAGATTTAAATGCTATTTTAAATATAAGCTATGACACAACGGACAAAAATAGCATTGAAAATACCCTGTCATGTTCCATATTGCGAGGAACAGAGAAGCAGACCAGGCTAGAAAGGAGCAGAGAGTGGGGCCGTAGAGAGAGGAGAGGTTACTTCGTTTATTTTAAAGAAACTGGATAAACGTATTTTGTATATGACTGGATAACTGTGTTTTACGGAGTGTGGAGCCCCTCCAAAAAGAAATAAACTTTCTCATGAAAAATCTATCTGTTTTATTCTGTGTGGGATCTGCCAAAGTAGGTTTTCTGGTAAATAATTGGCAAGAGTATATCTTTGTTACCGGGTTGTTTTGGCAATGCTCAACACAGCAGACACAAGCTACGGTTGCCTCTGAGCCTTTTTGTCCCCTTTATTTATCTATGATTTAATAACATTTGCTCTCCTAGGGGAAAAGAAAAAGCCACCCTAAAATACCTAGAAGTGATGGCTCGCTTGTGTCTCCCAGCTCAGTGGGTCTCCAGGGAGAGGTTTCTTCTTCAAAATCCTTCCTGAATACAAGTGCTACTCCAAGCTGCTCTCTCCTCCCGGTGTCTTCTCTCCCACCCCTCCATAAACACTGGCGTACAGGACAGGACAAAAATAGAATCAATGAATTGTAGAATGGTTTGTGTTGGAAGGAATCTTAAAGATCATCTAATTCCAACCCCCACCTCCCCATAGGCAGGGACATCTCCCACCAACCACAGCTTCCCTGGGAAAACTGGTCTTGATCTGCCCCTCTCCAATTTATAGCCATTCACCCTAGTCCTATCACTACAAGCCTTAATAAAAAGTCCCTCTCCAGATCTCTTGTAGCCCCCTTCATGTAAGGGAATGCTGCTATAGGGTCTCCTCAGAGCCTGCTCTTCTCCAGGATGAACAACCCCAACTCTCTCAGCCTGTCTTCATATGGAAGGTGCTCCAGCCCTTTGATTAACCTTGTAGCCCTCCTCTGGACCCATTCCAAGAGTTCCATATCCTTCTTATGTTTAGGATTACAGAACTGGGCACAATACTCTGGGTGACGTCTCACAAGAGAGGAATAGAGGGGCAGAATCACCTTCCTTGACCTGCTAGCCACGCTTATTTTGATGCAGCCCAAGACACAGTCGGTCTTCTGGGCAGTGAGTGCACATTACTGGCTTATCATAGAATCATAGAATCACCAAGTTGGAAGAGACCCACTGTATCATCGAGTCCAACCATTCCCACCAATCTCTAAACCATGCCCTCAGTACCTCACCCACCTGCACCTTAAACACCCCCAGGGAAGGCGAGTCAACCACCTCCCTGGGCAGACTGTTCCATTGCCTAATGACCCTTTCAGTGAAGAATTTTTCCCTTATGTTGAGCTTTTCATCAATCAACATCCCCAAGTCCTTCTCCACAGGGCAACTCTCTGTCACGTCATCCCCCATCCTGTATTGAAACTGCAGATTGCCTTGACCCAGGTGTAGGACCTTGCACTTGGCCTTGTTGAACCTCATGAGGTTCACACAGGCCCACTTCTCCAACTTGTCCAGGTCCCTCTCGATGACATCCCATCCTTCCAGTGTGACAACTGCACCACTCAGCTTGGTGTCATCTGCAAACTTGCTGAAGGTGCACTCAATCTCACTGTCTATTATCAATGAAGATATTAAACAGCACTGGTTCCAGGACAGCCCCTGGAGAGACATCTCTTGTCATGGATCTCCATCTGGACATCAAGCCATTGACTGCTCTTTGAATATGACCATCCAACCAATTTCTTAACCACCAAGCAGTCCACACATCAAATCCCTCTCTCTCCAATTTAGAGAGAAGGATGTTGTGGGGAACTGTGTCAAAGGCTTTACAGAAGTCCAGATAGATCATGTCTGTTGGTTTTCCTGTGTCCACTGCTGCAGTTACCCCATCATAGAAAGTCAATCCCCTCCTTGGATTTGTGTCAGAGGAGTGCATTTTCTCTCCAATACTCCCAGTATAATCAGCAGTAAATCTGGTGGGATAGGGTTGATCTGAGGAAGGCCCAAGAGATTTGGTGAGAGGTCAGAGTGTGACTGAGCTCAGGCTGCATCACTACGTGCGGTCCTGGAAAGCCCTGGAGGTAAGGACTGGAACTCCCCACCAGGCTGTCTCTGCATGAGGACAGGTACAAGGGCTGGGATCCGTGGCACACCAGTGCCAGTTGTACCACCAAAATGGTGTAGAGTGTGGGGTTCATTCTCAGTACAGGATCCATGCAGCAATGCCTCTGGCTGGCTGATTCCAATAGCAATTCCCCTATTTATGCTGGGGTAAGGATTTGAACCCCGACTAGTACTCAATGGCACAAATTACCTGGGTGGCTGAGCTGCCAGTACCCTGCTGAACCCCTCAGCAGGACACTGGGGGCTCCCCAAGCCTTCTCCACCCACTGCGAGTCCTGCTGCTGTGGCAGAAACCAGGGGCAAAGACCTGGAGCGAAACACTTTTGCTACCACCTTCAGAAAGGTGTTTTTTGCTTTGAGCCCAGCATGTAATTATAATAGAAACACACAGTTAAGAGTTTAACAAAGCAGCTCAAGAAAGCCAGGTTAGCATTAGTAATCAAAGAATTTTTCAGTCCCTTACCAATCGCCATGGCCTGGGAAAACGTGCCCTTGGTTTTCCCAGCTGATATCTCTGGGCAGATTTCCCTGATTGTCCAGTGATTATGGCAAAAGCTTTTTATTAGGAGAGAGAACTGCCCTGAATCTGTGCCTCCACCTCACCCCCTTGGCTTCTGGGTGACAGGGGCTGGCGGCTTCCTCTGATCCTCCAGTTGTGCCAACCCATGGGATTCCTGCAGACAGCTGCTCTGTGGGCACTGTGGTGATGGGACCTTGAGTGCTACGCAGCATCAGGAATAGCATGGCTAGTCCCAGAACCAGGCAGGGAAAAAAGTCTGTGAAGCTCGAGACATGTTACCATTCCCTCTCAGGCTCTAGGCTAAGGCAATCGGCAGGGAAGGGCATCCACACCTCCACATCTTAATAAAGACTTCAAAGCCCACACGGTTGTCCTGCCTGATGCAGGCTTCTGCAGAGGCAGATATGCAGCAGCTTCAGCACGGAACCTGGCTCCAGACACTGGCACCAAATGAGATAGACTAGTACAGTACCTCTTGCCCCTCATGTGGCTCACAAAGAGGAGCCATTCTCGACCGTTCCCTGAATGGGCAGAAACCCAGGGCTAGAGGGAAACGGGAGGATCCCCAGTGAGATGTGAAGGAAAAGCTCTGGGTAAGGCCATGATGGACTTTGTTGCGAGTAGGCTAAGTAGTGTCACTGCTGCCAGAGCTGGCACTGGATGTTCCGCTCATCAAACGATTTTCATGCCCCATTCAGAGAAGTAGAACCACTGCTCTGTAAAAACAGCCTCTTTGTGCTTGTTTTCTATTTTGGATGAAAATAAAAGCATTTCTGTATCTTTTGATCTGCCTCACTTCTGTAATGACACTTTCAGGATGCTCATGAGCATTTGGATACAGTGGGGCCCCAGAGCTCAGCAGGGTCCCCAGGAGTCCCCGGGGCAGCTGCAGCCATCCAGGTACAACCAGTACCAGAGAAACAGTGAGAATGGGACACATCCCCAGTCCCTCTCAGCCTTTCCCCTGACTGCCTTGGTCTCCAAAAGTTCATCCCCTGTTGCAGTAGGAGCTTCAGGGTGTGGAGTTGCTGGTGCTTGGGTACGCGGCCAGCACAGCCATAGGGTTACGCTGGGCTGCTGCCCACCTGCGGCAGGTATCACAGGGTTGAAGATGCCTGATGGAGCGGTGGCATTGCAGTCCTGCCTCCTCTCACCGCCCTGCCCAGCTGCGACAGCAGCTCAGCTCCCTCCCTTGCTCTTTGTTAACTACTGAATTCATCTGACAACTCAAAGAGAGAGAGAGAGCGGAGAGACCCTGCAGCCTGCAGCGGCCGGCGCGGTTCCCCGGCTCCCCCTCTGCCCTCATTTGCAATGCTTGAGTGGGGATTTCTCTATTTACTAAGCTAACAATGTGGGTTCCCAGGGCCTGGGCTGATGATGACATCCTGGCGCTGGTGGGTGGTGGGGCCGGGGGGGCAGTGAGGGCTGGGGAGGGGGATTGCATAATGCCGAAGCAGGCGTGGGAAACCACAGCATCTGCGAGAAAAGTCTCTGCCAGCCTCTTTGAGCATGGCTCAAAGGGTTCCCGGGGAAGCCACGGGGCAGAAGGAGCCCCAGAGACCCGGTGGCAAGGAGAGAGGCTCAAACTCACCTCCCACGACCCCAACCTCGCAGAGTGAGGGGCGGCCAATGGCCCTACTTCTGTCCCTGGAAGGGTTAACGCGGATCTGCTCATTACAGGGTTAAGGGGGACATGGCACTTGCAAATCCCTCAATTACCCGGGCCAGAAGGCTGCTCAGGAAGAGCTTTATTAAGGGTTGCCGTCTTCATTAACTGCTTCTCCACAGCTGCCTAATTACGGCCGCCATTAGGCTCGCTGGGTCTCCCCACCACCGCCCTGACCCCCCTGGCCCTCTGATTAACCTTAATTACACCTCCAATCGCCAGGGACAGGGCGCTCACCTGAGCGAGGCCTTGGCCAGGGGCTCAAGGGCCGCCTGGCAGTGGCCATTCTCGTTGGTGTGGGGAGGAGGGTGGTGGCGGCCGGTGGCCAGCCGCCTGCGGCATGCCAGATGTTCGCTGCTGAAAAGCAGAGGGCTGCCCTCGCACTGAGCTAAGCGACGGCAATGAGATCGGTAGCAGGGCATTGAGGGAGGCGGTGAAAGGCTTTCCCACCTGAGCCGATGGGGCTTGGCCGGGAGGAGAGTGAGCTTGCTGGCAAGGGAAAGCAATGGATGAGGGTTGGGAGATGCTGCAGGTGCTACTGTTTGTCCCCCAGGGCCCAGAACCTTGCTGGGTGTCCCCCCAGGCTGTGTTTCTCTCCAGTTAGGCTACGGGGTGTCACCCAGGCTGGATGCAGCATATAGAGATGTTTGTTCCCAGAGGTGGCTGTATGGTGCATGCCCACACTTGCTATTTTGGGCAAGGCCAAGGGTGCTACCGAGGGTGGAAGACATCCCCGCTGCCTTCCAGTTCTGCCATCTCCACCATTAGCCCAGGCCGGAGGTGCCAGGACATCCCCAGGCTGACCTACCACCCTGGGCTCCTTCCACAAAGAAGATGCTGCTGCTTTTCTTCTCTCCCTCACCAAACAGGGTGAAGCGCAGCGCCTTCGGTGTGGGGAAAATGGAGCCACTTTCTCTTTCTCCCGTGACGCGAGATGCCCCCACCACGTTCTTCCCCCTCCCTGCCACACACCTCCCTTTTGGGAGCAAATAAAAAAAAAAAAAAAGAGATAATAAAGTTCTTATTTCCACCACATTTGCCATTTCCTGGTCTAAGTAAAGAGTGTCATAAGAGTGACAAGCTAAAAGCCACTGATTACTGTGGATTCATGGCATTTATTCTCCTCGTGAAAAGAGCAAACATCAGAAATAATGTGGTCCGGCCTGCCTCGGAGCCTAACCCTGCAATTAATCAGCATTCATGTGCAGAAGGTGCACGAGCATCTGATATGCAGAGAGGGAGTAATTAAAGGCAGATGCAATCTCTGCTTCCTGCAGGCCTGGGGAGGGCAACTGCACCCCCTCTCCCCCCCACTGGAGTGCAGCCCCCTAAACCCACCATGGTCCTCCTTTTCCTCCAGAGCAGCCGTTCACCCTTGGCCCATCTGCCTTTGCTGGGTGCATCAGGGATGGACTTGGCTCCCGTTGCGGGTGCGAGCAGGGCAATAGGGACCCCTACCCCTCGGCTGTTCGGCCAAGCGAGCAGGAGGATTTGGGGATGCGGTATTTAGGCGAGCTTCCGATGCCTTGAACCCTGACATGGCTCAGTGACACTGCGGGGTCCCTGGAGAGGGGGATTGCTGTGGGCTGGGGTTTGCCCAGCACTATCGCTGGCCTCCTCCCACCGGGGTCTGCCCTGCTGCTCCCGCTGATCCTGTCGAGACCTTTAATCCGTGGGGGATCAGCAAATTAATCCACTAAAGCATGAAGGGCCTGAGCTGTGTTTAATCGCTCCCTTTTGTGTCAGGGGATGGCTAAATGACCATACAAGAGAAAAACCCACAGAGGGGTCAGAGGGGAGGCGGTGGGCGATTAACCCCCGTCACCTCCCTCCAGGCTTTGGCGCTGGGCGAGATGGGGTTGAGCCTGCAGCGACCAGTGCTGGGGCATCACGGGCATCAGTTGAACTGGAATCCCCTCATGCCCCGATGCCCCACGTCCCCAACAAGGGGTAGCATCGTGACCCGCGGTGTTTTGCAGCCTCCAGCATGGCCAGAGCTGCCCTGGCCATGGACGAGACTAGCTGTGCGAGGTCTCAACCTGGCTCCCAGCAGACAAGCTGTTATCACGCCAATTACCCCCCAATATGCCCTTTGGGAGCTATTTTGGCCGAGGGGTCAGCGGTGCTGACAGCGGCCGAATCCTCCTCATACCCCCGAGGAGGAGGAGCCGTGCTGGGGGAGGCTAGGCAGAAGCTGTCTGCCTGCTCCAGCACAGATTGTGCCAACGCGTGGTTGTGCGCGGCAAATGCTCGCAGCCAGCACCCTTCAAAAATATCACTCATGGAACAAATGACACCACCTCCCCCTCACCATCCTCACACACCAACGCCCTCGCCCTGGCAGGGGCGGCCACACCAGCCTGGGTGCCACAGGCCCCAGTCTCCCCTCTCTCCCATTTTCTTCAAAAGGAGAATAACCTGCAATATTTTTTTTTTCCTTTCTGGAAACTAATGGACTCCTTAAATAGCAAAAATTGCACCCTGTAATTAAGATCTTGCTTTTTAAATGATTAATCATTCTAACCCCTTCCAGCGGCATCCCACTTACTGCTGCTCTCATATTGAAATGCAGATCTGAGAGGGGGGGAGCTGAGCAGGTCTGCGCAGAGGAGCAATTAAATCTTCCAGCTGTCGCTGGTCCACCCCATCCTCTTTTTTTTTTTCAGAAAGCCCTGGGCGTTGTCTGCCGGGCTGGCTCTGTGCCCTGATCCACATCCCCTCTTTTGGTCCTCTCATCTCCATCCTCCTCCCCACTTCTATATCTTCTTTTTCTGTTGTCTCTTGGTTTCTTGGTTCAGTGATACTTTCTCACCACAAGGTCTGACCTTCCTTTCCTTGGATATGCTGTCAGCTCCCCCAAAAGCTGCCTATTCTCCTTATGCCAGGTGAAAGGGGAACAGATGTGAATGCCCATCAGCCAGGGGCCATAGAGAACCAGCGATCCCAGTCCATCCCATAACAACCAAGTGCCTGTTTGGGGACTGGCGCTTTGCGTCTCTGCCTACACCAGTGTTTGCAGCTCTCTGAGGTCTCACTCTCCTGTTCTTCTCTAGGCTTTGCCTTGCAATGCATCCCATTGTGAAAAATCAAATCCTGCAAAAGACACCTGTGAATGTATGCCACTTCCCTGCAAGGGGTTCCCCACAGCCTCGGCATGTTGTCTCCCTCATTCACACTTCCCTGGGACCAGCTACGGGTTTCTCAGGATGCTTCAGCAGGAAAAATGCTCAGCTTGTAGAAACATCACCAAAGGAAGCTCCTCTAACCTAAATCCCTCCTGTAGGCCTCTCCAGGCTGAAGGAGATCCCTCAAGTGTTTTCTAGAAGCATGCAGTTGTTTTTTCAGCCCGCTGCAGCGAAGCTATGAATGGATGGAAGTCAGTCAGGGAAAAATACATCCAGTTTCATCCCCCAGCAGCGTCAGGCTGATGGATTGGGAAGGGTAGGCTCCCTTCTGATCACAACCCAACTTGGAAGGATCTGTGAGGTGTATTTCTGCTTCAGTTCTCTGCAATAAAGCCCTGTTTTTGTCACCCCATCAAGCCAGTCACATGGCAGGTCTGCGAGTTACCCAGGACTCCAATTCCCATCTCCATGGGCCAAGAAGAAACCTGGTACCCAGGTTTATTGAACTCAGTACAATAGAGAGAGTTTTTCTCCAAGGAAACACAGAAGGGGGTCACTGGATTTTCTGTGCCTGAGTGTCTTGTATCC
The DNA here is from genome assembly GCA_013389865.1 of Piaya cayana. NCBI lineage: Eukaryota > Metazoa > Chordata > Aves > Cuculiformes > Coccyzidae > Piaya > Piaya cayana. The sequence goes on along the minus strand of WAAB01000938.1, from coordinate 122,813 downwards.
CTCTGCCAGACTGATCCTTCCTATGTGGAAATACAGACGAGACAGAAAAATGCATGTGGATAAGATAGAGGAAAGGGGATGACAAAGAAGAAAAAAAGAGAAGCTGGGATAAGGAGAGGATGTACCACACTGAGTGGAAATGAGTGGAGAAAATGCTTTCTCATGGAGATGGGAATTTATCTTCAAAATGCTACCAGACTGCATCTCTCATCTCAAAAGTTTCCAAAATACAAATATTCCCAGGAGATCTGGGGAAGGGAGAGAGATTTGAGCTCCTCTGGACCATTCATCCCAGAGTCACCAATTGGGCTGCTGTGGCACTGAGCTCTGGGGTAGAGCCCAGGAACAGTGCTTCACAGGTTGGGGGAGGAAGGAGGGAGCATTCTCCATATTACAAGTAAGACATTGTTAGATCTCAGCATTAGGACTGTTTCCACTCTGATTTTCAGGCTTATTCCTACATGTTGGGTTGCAACATCTAGCTATGACATGGCTGTAGGATAGGACATAGTTCTCCTCACCGAGTGCTCACGTGAGCCTGCCACAGCATCCCAGAAAACAAGGCAATACTGCTGATGAGACCACAGGTTGTTCCAGCCCTCTGCCCTCATCCTCTGGACATAGATGTGCTGGAGAGAGAAGGTTGCTAGATACCTTGTTCCTGCTGAAGAATGCTTTGGAGTTCATGACCACCAGGATGGTTTTTAATGGTGTGGATAACACTGACCTGGGATTTCATTCTCCCCACAGATAGAACTCAGAGGCCTTTTGCCCATGACAAAATGAAGATGATATCAAGAAGCCACATAACGAGTGATGGGGGATCACACAGACTATGAGCTGCCTTCCCAAAGGGGTGCCTTCTTGCTGCTCTCATGCTGCTCTGACACCCTCTCTTACAGTCTTCAAAACATCCAGTGATATAACAGGATTTTAAGGCATTAAGTGCCTGGTTTGTAGGTATTTTGACCATGGTCTTGCTGGGAAAACTTAAGCAACCAGGCGTGGAAAGGCCATGCTCCTGGCTCACACAACCAGGAGAACCACAAGGGTTAATCGGTGGGAAGCGGAGATAGAGGAGTACTGATGGGACCAGATTCCCAGAGCACCAGGAGGAGAGTCAGCAAACGCCACCATCTCTCTATTTATGGATCCGCACTTCTCTGCATGGACCCTTTCTTCCTCCTCTTTGCTTGCCTCTTTCTACTTCCTGCCCCGAGTTGCAAGGCACAGGACCCCGGCCCATCCCTGAGCCCCCTCCATACCATCATTTGCATTTTCACCAGCCTTGATTAATGCCAGAGCCTGTTTATAGAGTTACAATCTCCAAATTAGGTTGCCGAAGGCATCCCGGGCCAGCCCTGGAAAAATCTCGGTGGCTGAAAGGAGCCATAACTAAGCCTCAAGCAGACGTCTTTATTCAGCTGTAATTGACGTTTAACAGACGTCTGTAACTTCGTCTGGACTTATAAAAAAACCTGAAAAAAAGTTCTCCTCTCTCTTTATGTTCCCCCCTTTTATCCAGCAGTCAAAAGTGTAAGAGCCCACCACACCGGCCCCACTCGGTCAGTGTGCAGCAGGGGCCGTGACAATAGTGGGACTGAGACAAAGCCGCAGCCCACGCTGCACACACTGGCGCCTTGTATGTCTATTTACCTCCTAGAGTGGTTTATGCTAATTTATTGGTGAGCAGCGACCACTTCTGCATACTGATGTGCCGCCACTTCTTTCTGAGCGGGGGCCCTTGTCTGCAGAGAGACCTGTGGGGGGACCCTCTTCCCCACTGGCAGCACCCCAGAAAAGGATGCTACAGTGCTTGAGGCTCCCCATGTGCCCCCCAGCCCATCCAAGCTACTGGTATGATTACATGACAGCTCTTTATTTTGGACCCCTTTGGACACAGACTGCTGATACCATCCTTTAGCAGAGGGATGTTCAAGGTCCTGGAACCAATCCGAACCAAACCAAACCCACAGCCATAGGATGAAGCTAAGGACACAGAAAGAAATGCTCTAGATAGCTATGGAGACAGCCAGTTTTTCATATAAATATATCTTTGCTGTGTTCTGCTGACATGTGTGAGCATGGGAGGGTGCTCACAAGTCAGGAAGACACTAGAAATCAGGATAAAATTATTTTCTTCTTTCCTGAGTGCTTACATTGTATACTATTCTTTGCTGCACAATGGTTTATTTCAGCACTGAGACGTTAATTCTCAGATCAGGTTTTACTGACTTGTCCTTGAAGGCAAATTTTCCTTTCTTCCTCATGAAGATGTAGTGCCGCCCAGCTCCTGGCTGCGGAAGACCCCTCTGCTCTTCCACAGATGATCAGACCATTGGGAGGATAGTCAGGTCTCTCTCTTCAGACCACATCCTTCCCAGAGGAGGGTTTTATAGAGCATTTCAACGTAGAGACTATCCAGAGTTGAAGAGTAAGTTGGTTTTAGTGGTTCAGGGTTCCCCAGAGAAAAGTGAATTGAATGGGGAGCTGCTGCTTTCACCCACAAACCACCTTCCAGCACTTGCCAAGCACAAGCCAAGGAGAAACAATCAAGGCAAAAGGAATAAAGTCAAGAGAAATTTGTTTTGATGCTAGAGGCTTGTTGTTTGTAGTACATAGAGCTCCTAGAAACTTGGTCATTGCTATGATGATGTGAAGGCTGGGGACAGTCAAACATGGGTCTTCATGTCCGTGGTGTGAGCATTGGGTCATCATATTGCAGATGATAAAGTGAATGCGGTTTATCCAAGGGGAACAGAGGCCATTTGAAGGTTTAACCAAGCATTGGGCCAGGAAGATTCAAGATGTGCGTCAGAAGGCCACCTTCCCCAGGAGAAGATGAAGGGTGTCTTCCTGCCACTCAACTCTCCCAATGCTCCTTTGCACAGATGATTCCTGGCTGCAGAGCAAGGCAGGAGATCTGGGTGACAGAGTCTGATGGGTGGGTGGGACTGCGAGAGATGGCTCAGGGATCACCTGTGCTTTGCTGTCTCAGGCTTAGAGAGACTTGAACATGACCCTGAGAAGCTTCTAGCTGGAAGAGATTTATTTGGGGTAGATGCCTGGTGCCAGGCACGGCAAGCAGCCTGTGCAGCCACTGCTACCCACCTCAAGCACAAACTGGTAGAGCACCTGCACTGTAACATCACCTTCCCCCAGAGTGCCAAATACAGGTATCCCTATTCCCAGGAAGACTGGAGAAAGTCATCAGGCCTCTGATGCAACTTAGGACAACCTCAGAGCACTGGAAATCCCAACACATTGTACTGACTGGCCATGGCCATGACATTGGCACTGGCACTACCCCTTCAGAAACAGAGGGCTGCTCTCAAACCAGAGAAGAGCTCAGCTTACCAGAGGCCAGTTTTTCAGCTACTTTGTGCTGCTAAAGCTGCAGAAAGCTGCTGTATCTCAGCCACGGTTCTTGGCTTTTGTGTTTCTAGCCCAAAGGCTGGGGTTTCTTTCATTTTTTTGTGTGCTGCTCAAAGCAGCAGTAACTCTTGCAGCCCCTCTGGCATCTTCCCCTGGGGCTTTTTGCACCAGCTGGGCACAGGACATGGCTGTGGGAGGGAGCAGCTTGTGGTGCCGCGCTGGAGTGTTTTCCCCTTCCTGCAGAAAGGGAAAGGGCTGGTCTAATCCACAGCTCATAGTTAGTGCGATGGTCTCTGGTCACCTCTGCCTGTCTTGAGATCAAGGGCTCGCAGGAGCCTTTGGTTAATAAAGTCTTCCAAGGTAGAGGTAGGGATGAGGGGGTTTCTCCAGGCTTCCTCCAGCCGCGAAGAGGGGGGTTTCCTACAACAGGGCTGAGCACAAAGAGCCTGAGCTGCCGTATATCAGTAATACCCAGCGGTGCCTTCACTTAGGGCCAGCGAGGGAGGCTTGGCAGCCGCCCTAGAGATTCACTGGAGGGGCACATGAAGGGAAAGCCTCATTCCTCCCCCTCCAGCACCCTGGCTGCAAGGGAGGGCAGGCATAGCTCTGGGAAGGTGCCAGCCCTGGCAGCCTGCAGCCCTCCCTGCACTGCTGCCTTGCAGGAGAGAAGGGAGACGTGAGCACCATGTCTTAGGTGAGGGCACCTCATGCTGGCAGCTCCAGAAATAGCCTGGGAAGTCTTTGTTTTAGTGATTTCTCTTCTTTCTCCCACGGTGGTTGGCTCTGGTTGGGGCTGACAAGGGGAGAGGGTGCTCCACAGCAGTGTGAGGCTGCAAGCATCAAAAAGCTGGCCCAAGCCTGGAGACCAACCACCCCTTTTCTCTGCTACATGTCCCCCTGCAAGCCCAATCCCAGACCCACCCCTACATGAAGCCCTGCCAGTCTTTTTTTTAGCTATCAGTGCCAAACATCCTCCAAGCCCATGTCCCCAAGGTGCTGCTGTACCCAGTCCACTAGGTCAAGGGGGTTGTGGCTATGGGGGGCTGCCATTCTGCAGCCTGGCAGGGGACACCCCTGTGCGTGGCATCAAACCCCAGACATGCAGGGCTGAGCCCTTGACCCTGACACCGAACCCCCCCTCTAAAGGCTTCTGCATCTTCCCTTTCCTCCCAGGGAGAGCTGCCTCTGCAGGGGCATCCCAGGGCCTCGCCTGCGAGCTGTTATCTGCCAGTCAAAGACCGGTGAGAAAAGAAACACCCCTCCTAAAAAACAAGATGTCTGGTGTGAATCTCCTGATCCTGCTAACCCGAGGGCTCCACCAGAGCTGGCCGCGTGCAAGCGGCAGCCCCGGGTCTCGCTTAGCAACAGGGCCCAGAGCAGCCTGTGGCTGGCAGGAGAAAAAAGGGTCTTTTCTTGTCGGTGAAAGATTCATCGTTGGGCTGAAAGTGGCCCCTCCCCTCTTTCAAATACTTGTCAGCGGGGAGAATACAGCTTAGATACTGGGCTGATCAGATCATGGCTAATCTGTTACTCCTGGCCGCGAAAACTGCCGGAAGACTTTCAAACAACTTCACTGGGAGCGTGTGCGGCGGGAGGGAGCAGGCGGGAGACACCGAGCAACCGGCAGCCCTGTGCCGGCATCCCCAGAGCATCTCCTGCTTGTGGGGTGCATGGGGCGGTCAGCGCTGGTCCCTCAACCCATGCCAGCACAGGTCGGAGGCATCCTCTGTGCTATGGGCAGGGGTCAGTGCCGAGTGGTGGGAATGGAGTGATGGGCTGTCCAAAGTGTCCCTTGCAGTGAGAAATGGGCACCCCTTTTTGCATGGCTTTTTCTCTCAACCAGGGTGATCTGGAGATGTTTGTTACTCTGGAAGAACCTTTGCCACCCATGCCTGGGAGTCTCAGCACTGCAGAGTTCAAAAAAAAGTTGGCCAACTCGGAGGAAGTTGTTTTCCCTCCCTATGGGCCAAGATGTTTGCAAGAGCAAAACCAGACCAGACAAATCGAACAATTCCTAATCAGTGGTTTGCAGGTATTTCATGTGGTGGCCCAGATTCTGCTCCTGTAGATGAGGGTACATCAGAGAGTTGCAGTTAGCAGGAGAGGTAGGAGCATGTTCACAAATATCTCCTATACATCCTGCTCCATTCAGCGCTGGGCCGGTGTGAGTGGTCAGCCCAGGGGATAACGGCAATGCACCATTACAGCCAGGAGCCCACTTCTCCCTACAAAACCAGCGTAGATGGAGCTGCTTTACCCATTGCCACTTATGGGTAAGACTTGATTCCCAGGCCTGGCACATGCTGCTCTGCCTCTCCTCAAGTGCTCTGTGTGGTCATGCACCTTGCCCTGCTCCCTAGCTCTCTTGCTGCTGCTGCCTTGCCCTGATGCATACCACTGCCAGCCTGGCTTTAGTCCCATATCTATGTCTTCTGGGCTCAGCGCTAACCGTGGGTATTGTGCAGGACTTGCTGTGGAGATGGACCGTTGTTGGAACAGCTGTGCCTCTGAAGGAAAGGAAAAGTATCCCAAAGTGGCCTAAGCTAAGGGTAGCCTGTGGGAGGGGGATGGATGCCCAGCAAGCCTGGGGACTGGCCTGTATCTCGGCAGGCTCCTCTTAGTCAGGAATAATTAATTACCTTCTCAAGGATCTTAGCTTCAGCCCTTCCCTGCTCATGCCCCAGCCCAAGAGAGGAGGGAGGGAGGAGACGGCAGCGAAGAGGGTAGAGAATTAATTGGACATTGTGTTGGGAATCGCCTCCTGGTTGCTGTCAATCTTGGGAGTGAACAGCCTCTTGTCTCACTCAATAGGAACTTTATATGCTCCTTTAATCCTTCAGTCCGTATTGTCAGAGCTTCCCCCCTCCTCCTGTCTCTCCTTCCCACCACAGGACTTTTGATGACCCCAGCTGTCTGAGGCCATACAAAGAAGCCCCTTAACTAACACCCTGTGATCTATACAGGCAATAAAGAGGCTCCCCTTGACAAGGATTTGCAGGCAGAATATATGCAAATGCTGGGAGGTGTGCGGGTGGGGAGGTGTGCCGAAAAAGTTGTCGTTCGGCAGGGCACGGCTCGTCACCCTGGGGATGTGGTGGCCCAAGTAGGGAGATGGTGCAGGTGATGGATGGATGGAGAAAACCGATGCTGGCCAAGGTTGGCTCGGCATCGCACACCCCACCACGGGCTAACGTAAACAGGGGTGCCCCCATTGTCTGGGCTGCAAGGCCAAGGCTTCCATGGGCACACAAACGGGGGGCTCTCAGCCCATGCACCCCTGTTCTCTGCTCCTCAAGGGCCACCTCCAGAAGTCAGGAGGCCATGCTCCTTCCCACATTAGCACATGAATGGGGTTAGGGGTGGGAGGGAGGCGGGAAGGGGGGCAAGCCCCCACTGTCCACTCAAGCAAACAATTTGGCTAGCAAATTGACATAATTACAAGGGACAGAGAGAAAAGAAAGGCAAGCCCCCTCCCCTGTGCTCCAGAGGGCCCGACCCCTGCCGAGTTACTTAGACCCTTTGTGCGACTCAATGCTAGGTACTGATGAGGGGACGTATGCCCTTTTCAAGGGCCCTAAGCGACCGGCTGCCCTAATCTGATTACAATTTACAGCGCTCCTTCAGAAGGGGCTGGAGTGGAGCTTGCACAGGCTGGACATGCCGAGTCCAATAGGAACATGCCGGCACCAGCGCCAAGGTAGGGGGACATGAACCGCAAAGGGAGATGGACACGGATAGTGATGCAGGGGCCATCAGGCTGGCACCACTGGCAACGTGGACAACGTGGTTTTCAGCATGCTGGTTGCACGTGGTCAAGAAGGCTGAAGGCATGTGTGTGGGGACACAGGGCTTTGTGTGCATGGGGATGCTGCCAGCAGGAGATCTGCCGTGGGCAGCGCCTTGGGTGTGCAACGATCCCATTTCAGCCTGAATCTGGGTTTTGCACCCAGGTGCCTGCACCCATGCACACAGGGGCACAGATGTAAACACACAAACCCCCTTCTCCTGGGCATGGCTGTGGATAGAGACCCTCTGCAGAGGCGTGGGGGTCCCCACGAGGAGTGGGGGACAGCAGAGGTGAGCACAGGCCTTTGCTGAAATCTCTGTTGCTCCTCACAGGAGCGGGAATGCAAGCAAAGCCCACCACCTGCCTATTAAAAGCAGGATTAAGCGATTCTGGTTTTCCCCCCGCCCCCTTCCCACTCTCTCTAACATCGTCCCCTTGGGGAAACCACCACCTTTACATGAGACTTGCCTTGTTGTTTTTTTTAACCTCTTTTCTGCTCTGTGCCCCATAGATCCCAGGGGATTAGCAGCCAAGCTGGGCCTTCCAGCCTCCTTGAAGGCGGGTTGTTTCAGCCAGCCCCCCCATGGGAACCTGTCCCAGGACAACTTTGGTCAATGCCTCCGGTGCTTCCCAGCCAATTTGTATCACCTAATCCCCACGGGTATCAACAGCCCCTTTCTCACACGTTCTCCCGCCTGCCAAAGCAGCCCAATCCTCTGCTCTCCGTGCTCCCCCGTTGAGAAGCCCTCTGTCCACCACTGGGGCCACAACCGCACTTCAAACGCGCCAGCCCGACCCCGGCATTGTTTGCCAGGGAATTAAAATTGCAAGGCCAGCCCCAGCAAGTGATTTAGGTACTGAGACCAGACTGAGCCCTGCAAGAGCACAGGCAATAAAACGCTTCGCTGCCCAGCAGCCCGAGCAATTTAGGTGTCTTCCCACGAGGAGGAGGCAGAGTCTGGAGGGACAGGGAGTGGGGTTGGGGCTCCTTCTGCTGGCATGTGAACACAGGGTACGACCATCTCCCCGTGCTCACAGACCTGCCCCATCAAAGATGCAGGCTGGTCATATCGCTAAAGCAAGAGGGTGGCTCAGTCTTTGTGGTCACTGATCACCACAGCCCTTTGCAAGCTGTTGGGAGGACAGAGACGACAGGGGCTGGACACAGTATCCACATGGTGGGATTCTGCCTCCCCAGGGGCTGGCATGGCTGGATGTTGGCTTGTCTGGGATGTGGCCAGGAGCTCAAATGGGGTGGGATAGAAGGGCAGTGGTCCATTGAGGCAGTAGGAAATACCCAAGAGGTCTGCTTCTGCTTTCAGGAGGTATTGAAGGCTTGGGGCACAATGTTTAGGACTCCACTTTTGAAATGAGGTTGCCTACAGTGGTTGACAGTAAATGTCCCCGTGATGGTTTGTGATGGGCTCTATGGATCCATCTGTGAACAGAAAATGGCTGTCACATTCTTGCCCCAGTACAGAGGGTGGGAGATCTCTGTCCTTCAGCAGATCCCAGCACAGGGAAATCAGGGATTGCCCTGCCCTGGGGAAAGGGCGCAGCTCAATGTACATTCAGCCTCCGCAGGGATTGTTCTCTGGAGATCATTTCTAACCCCTGTCAGACCTCTCCTTTGCCATCATAAAAGAATATACAATCCACTATCTTCTGGCAAGAGGACTAGCTCCTGATAGCCCACGTATGGTATTTCTAAATTTCCCCTTAGCCAACAACCCCTTTTCCTGCATCCCACACTGCTACTGTTCTCGAGACCTTGCCTATGGAGGATTTTGAGCCTTTTCTTATTTTATTACTCTTCTTTTTACAATTGTGAGGTTGTCTCAGGCCAAACAGAGGCAACACTGGATCAGAAGAGAGCATCGCCTGCACCTGGCTGTCCCCGTCTCCACACCACAGCGGGAGAACAGAGTGTTTCGGCACCTCCTCCTCTGTCATAATGTTTTTCAGCTCCACCAAGCAAAGTGTCCAATTAGAGCAGAGCCTCTTGCTTCCATCTTTACCGACATTTAATTAACATGCTGCTGCTGGCAGCCTCTGACAAATTCCAGAAACATGTTGTAAAGGGTTTTTGTCTTTACCCAACATGGAAAATGAGGGTGTCATATCCCAAGGGGATGTGAATAGCTACTTTTGAATCCCCCCTCAGGTGCGAGAATTACAGCTAGATGTGGTGAAGAGACCTATCAGCCCTCCTACCTCCTTCCCTCCTGCACTTTTCTTCTCCTGCTCCTCATATTATATCATCCTGGAGAACATGCAGGTTTTAGGCCTGATTTTCACTCCTGTCTCCTCCAACTCTGGCTGAAGCCTGATGATCTGGTGAAGAGCTGTACTGTGGCTTCGGGCTCTTCCTGTCAGGCTAGCACTGCTCATGGAAAGGAGTAGTCTCATGACACTGGAAGAAATAACTGAAACCAGAGAAGAAGAACATGCAAACAAGGCTCCCAAGGAGCTCAGGGGGACCTCGGCAGTGCAGCTGAGAGGGTGATAGCTGTAGTATGTAGAAGTGCTCAAGACTGGCCTTACAAGCTGCACGAGTGCAGGGACATCTGCTGCACACCAGCATCCTCACCCAAAAGGCACCAGCCTGACCCATGCATCTCACGCAGGCCCAGCTCCAGCCATGGAAGGTCTGGCTGATGCTGCCAGCTGCTGTATTTTCAGGCACCAGGTCCTAAGGCAACCGTCTCCACAGCCTGTTTTATCCCTGCTTTGCCATCTCTCATGCATCCACTTTGGCCCCAGAGATCCAGGACTGCCCCAGTGCCTCCACTTCCCTGCAGCAGCCAAGAGCTCTCGCAGCAGCTGCCCTGAGCCACAGCGGGAGAGATGCGGTCTGGGTGACATCCCACCCTGCTCACACAGGGCTGGAAAGAATCACAGAATGCTTTGGGTTGGAAGAGACCTTAAAGATTAACCGGTTCCAACCCCCCTGCCACGGGCAGGGACACCTCCCACCAGACCAAGCTGCTCAAACCCCATCCAACCCGATCCTGAACACCTCCAGGGACGGGACAGCCACAGCTTCCCTGGAAAACCTGTGCCAGGGCCTCACTGCAAAGAATTTCTTCCTAATGTCTAAACTAAATCTTCCCCCTTCCAACTGCAAGCCGTTCCCTCTCGTCCTATTGCTCCATGCTCTTGTACGAAGAACAACATTTTTATTTTATTCACAACAGCTCGTTACAAAAAAGCGGGAGAGACGGGCTGAGCTGGGCGAGACAGCGAACCTGGGTCCCCGAGTGGCTGCGGTGGAGCGAGAGGTGGCAGCCCCTTGGCTCAGGGCGAGCTGGCTTTGTCGGGGTTGTGCATGTGGTACGCGTCGCTCTCCTCGTCCTCGGGCACCTGCGGCGTTGGCAGAGCCCCCGTCAGCGCCGCGGGGTCACAGCGCCACCTCGTGCCGCCCCCAAACCCCGACAGCGCCCCGGCGTCACCTCCCAGTCAACGGCATCCTCACCTCCCAGTAAGCAGCATCCTCACCTCGCAGTCAAGAGCATCCTCACCTCCCAGTCAATGGCATCCTCACCTCCCAGTAAATGGCATTTACCNCATCTCCCAGTCAACGGCATCCTCACCTCCCAGTCAACAATATCCTCACTTCCCAGTAAACAGCATCACCTCCCAGTAAATGGCATCCTCAAAGCAATTCTCAGCAGCAGCATCACCCCACACCGGCAGCTTCAGGATGGCCCCTGGAAGCAGGTGGGCAGGGGTCATGGTGCCATGTGGGATGCAGGCAGGGTGCGGATGGATGGAATCCACCGGTCCCGGCAGCAAAGAGGGCAAACACAGGTCTGTCAGGGTGCTCTGTGCCGATCCCCCCCTTTTTTCCAATCCCATTAGATCCTGGTCCCCCATGGCTGCCTGGTTTCCCCTGCTCCCACAGGGCTTTGGGGTGGACCCATCTGGAGGGCATGCAGATGTGAGCAAGCCAAGGGTCGCAGCCTTCACAGTGCAGGCAGGCAGGTCACATCCAGCCACAGGCAGAGGCACATGGATGCTTCCATTCCAGCCACAGGCTGGATTCAAGCCTCCCTTATCTGCACTCCCCTCCTGCTTACCCACAAGGGCCCCCCCAGCAAGAGCGATCAGCAGAGACACTACGATGCCGGCTGCCTGGAACCCTCCTTGAACACTTGGTGTCCGTGTCTGGTACGTGCCGGTGAAGTCAAATGCCTTGATGAACCTGCCAAGGTCAGAAATTGCAAGAATTGCTCCTGGCAGGTGATCTTCCCCAACTCTGGAGGAGCAGTGTTGCTATATTCCTTTGGGGGCTCCTCCCTAGCCCCATGCCTCTTCTGCAAGGTACTGGGAGAGTGTTGCAATGACACAAAACACTGCTCAGTTCCTTCATCTCTGGCCTCTGGCAAAGCCCTACCTAGGATGAGCCCAAAATATAAACATTTCTTTTGTATTCTAGACTTCTAACCTTACTGACCCTCCAAACAATGCAGGGATGGAGGGAGGAGCACTTACCCACCCACCATGACTCAGAATAATGCCAGGGAGCAGGGTTATGGCTCATTTTTTTGAGGACAGCAGAAGTCACTTGCAAGAGGTGAGTCTTTTCACTTAGTAAGCCAAACACTGTTGGTGCATGACACGGTTTTGAGGGGAAAAGGGGCAATTCTGGGCAATTAGCAATTGCTTCTTGCTCCCAGTGCAAGGACACACGAGCAAAATCTATTCTCAGTGAAGATTTACAAGCTGTCTTACCCTTCCTTTCCATACACATCCTCCGTGGCTGCAGCTGCAGTGATGGCTCCCACAATACCCCCAATAAGACCTGGCATGGCGTGGAGGTTGTGGATGCCACATGTGTCCTGGATGTGCAACCTGGACTCCAAAAAAGGCTGGAGGGAAGGGAGGTAGAAAGAGATCAAGGACATGAACACAGCCCTGAAAGGAATGGTGGTGATTAGTCCTTCCATGGAGGACTGGGGTAAGCAGGGAAGGAAGAATGACATAGTGTCTCATTGAAGAGCTAAGAGTTTGTAGACAAAGATGTGAGCCAACCTCAAGATAAAATAACAACAGACTTTCCAGTTGGGAGGCTGAACCTTTCTGACCTTTTAAGGGCAGTAAATGGAGTCAGAAGCGCATCTACATAAGGAATGGTGGAAAGCAGGAACCCTTAAAAGAAAGCGAATCCGTTTCTGGTCTCCTTAGCAGGACCAGGGCTGGGGACCTCTGGAGAAGCACTCACCGTGAGGTAGACATACCCCACTGTGGACACAATGCCACAGATGAACCCAACAATGAGGGAGCCGTATGGAGTCAGCATCATCTCTGCACTGGTGCCCACAGCTACACCACCTGCCAGCGTTGCGTTCTGGATGTGGACCTGTAGAAGTAACCATCGTGTCTTGGGGAGACTGCACTCAGGCATGGTGCAAATGGTAAAGCAGGAGAATCAGCTCAGAAATGTTTCCAGTGGAAATATCAGGGCCCATTTTCCAGCTTGTTGGTGGAAAACAAGAGAAGAACAGGCAGCCTCTGTCTGCAGCACAGGTGCACAGATACTCCCACTCCCTGTACCGCACACATTCTTCGCATCCACAAATCTGGGTGGGGAGTTGTGATGAGATGGAAATTGTCTCACCCATGTGTCATGCAAGCTCTCCTGTCACAGAGATGTGTCACCCACACATGTTACATGTACAAGTCAGCCCCCCCGATTGCTCACGAGCTGCCATGCAGGCCCTGCTCAGTTTGCTGGAGATCGCTGCCAAGCACGGCTCTGCAGAGCAAGCCCAGTCTCTGCTGTGACTTGGGTCCACCACGTGCAGGCCACCACCCTGCACCTCAGGCACTGCAGGACTTACTTCCCACTTGTTTATTCAACACAGCCTCTGGGTTTCTGCCTGCATACTGGTCACACACCCTGACACCCAGTGTCTGTTCTGCAAAGGACAAGTGCCAATCCCTTAGTCTACTTCATTATGAGTCCCGTGGGCAGCGGAGGGCTCTCTGCTCCCAGCTTACCATGTCAAGTTTGCCTTTCTTCTGCAGCATGCTGGAAAAGGCCATTGTGGAGAGGACACAAGCGGCCAAAGAGCAGTACGTGTTAATGGCAGCCCGGTGCTGGGCATCCCCATGCTCAGAAATCGCTGAGTTAAAACTAGGCCAGTACATCCATAGATACAGGGTGCCTGATGGGATGGAGATAAGAGAAAGGGAAAAGAGAGAATACAGGGGTTGATAAAAACTCTGAAAGAGCTCTTTCTGCACAAGGGGATTTTAAATTCTGTAGTCCTACCACCCCAGAGCTACAACCCCCATAATGGAGTGGCTGGCAGAGAAAGAGAAACAAACCACATCCTTGACTTCCCAGGAACCATCTCAGCTCAGCCACTGATTAAAGGAGCTGAGTAGCTCTGAGAGATGGAAGACCAGGTTACAGAGCTTCTCAGCCCCAGATCTGGTTTCAGTTTGACTTTCCCAAAGACACAGGAGGGACCAGCCCTCTGCAGATGAACCGTCTGCATTTACCAGTGCCCTTGAGGTGGATGCTGACTCACCAATCATAGCGAAGAGGTCTGAGTGGTACACAGAGCCCTGCTTGTCCTTACTCTGCTCCAAGTTGGGTCTGTACAAGATGCGTGTCACCATGAGACCAAAGTAAGCTCCAAAGGTGTGAATGGTCATGGAGCCACCTGCATCCTTAACCTGTAGCCATGGGAAAACAGAAGTTTGCTTCTGCAACCACCACTTGTTTTGGAGCTGAGGTCTGCTTTGCATCATGCCCAACTTCTCTGACCACTCATCCACCCAATCTGTATTCAGTCATGGGAAGAGGGAGACAAATGCTCTGTTAGTACTACATATCCTCTTGCTTGGTCCCATGTACAACTGTGGCATTCCTCTTAGCTTCCCCTTGGAGGGTATTGAGGCAGCGGGGAGTTTCTGACTTGTCCCAGTGGCAAGTGGGTTGCAAGCCCTGTCTTGGAGGGCAGGAACTCTATCCCTGTCAGCAGACTTCTTGTCCTCTTTGTCCTTTCATTTCTTTCTACAACACCCATATTCCAGCAGGGAAAAGAGATGAGAGGGAAATCTCAGCCATGAAGAGATTGGCTGCTACTTTGTGCTAAAACTTGGGAACCATGGCAGAGGGACCCAGTGTTCTAGAATTGCCAGGCTTGTGTGAAAACCCCCTGAAGATTTCCCTTCTCAGGGAAGTACTACCTGCTCACCCTCTCTTCATAATCTGCTTACCTTTTTGGACTGAATTCTTCCATTTCAAATGCTTACGAAGGCAGTGGCTTGGTGGAGCCATAGCAAAGGGACAATTTGGAGAGATGTGAAAAGGAAGAAGCAGAACTAAGAGGGTGCTGCCAAAAGCCTTACATGAAGCAGGTTGAGGAGGATGTACTCGTTCACTGCAAAGAGTGTGACTTGAAACAAAGTCATGACGAGGAGCTGTATGGGGCTGGTTTTGCCCAGGATGGCCCCAAAGGCGATGCACACAGAGCCCACACAGAAATCAGCATTGATCAGGCTGGAAAGGGGAAAGAAAAATTGTGGTTTAATAAGGAAACACTCTTCTCTAACTCACTCTCACCCACTCCCAGCTCTAGAGATCCCACTCCCGAAGATGAATAGGTGATTAGGAGACAGCCTTGGATTTCCAACTGACCTTCCTCCCACCCTGACAAATTGTCCAGGAAAGGTGCTTTCCCAAAAATTATTTAAATAATGGAGATCATATGTGTTCTCAGCGCTAGTGTCCATTGTGCTTTGTTTAGAACTAAGGGGTGACACTCATCTCGCATCTCCCTTTGAGCAGTACCACCGTAACACAGGTACCTTTGGGCTAAAAGGTAGAAAGTAAGTTGAGGTATGTGGAGGGAGGACAATATATTAGAGACTTATTTGCACATAACAGAGGATCAAGCACTGCCAGCTACCTGGCTCCCACCCCATCTCTTCCTCTAGCCAATCTGGTGGTGTCCCAGAGCCCATCTCCTTACTTCTCCACTCCAATGAGGATCTTCCCGCTCTTGAAAGAGTGGAACCAGCCTTGCATCAGGAGAGCCCACTGGATCCCAAAGGCAGCAAGGAGGAAATTGAAACCCACAGCTCCGAATCCGTAACGCTTAAGGAACATCATGAGGAAGCCAAAGCCCACAAAGATCATCACATGGACATCCTGAAAAGCTGTGCAGAGGGAAGGGACCATCAGTTCTGTGTGGACAGCAGGGCCTTGAGTGCCATTTGAATTTGATAGTGAAAGGAAACTAACTACTTCAGTGGCGACAGGGGGAAAGTTCAAGGGAAAATGTGTGCTTGTCCCATGTCCTTTCATTTCTAAGTCTGAAAACAGCTCAGGTTCTGGAAACTGGTTTTTGGTTAAAAGGATCAGTCTTGAAAGCCAAAAATATTTATTAAAAGCTGTGTGTGAGAGAAGACCATAGACTAATGGAGTGTACAAAGAAAAGCATTTTTCTATTCAGATTCTCTTTTTTCTCCTCTTTTGTTAAAATGTTATGTAAATAGAACAGTGAAGCTTTATTAACAACACTTGAATGGTCATTTTGGGTAGGTCCATCTAGTGCAGGGTCCTGGTAGTGGCTCAGAGCAAGGAGAATTCAGGAACAGTGGAAGTTTACAAATACATTTTTAATTGCCATTAAAATCAGTGGCAAAATACCCTTGAGACCAGGATCCCT
This sequence comes from Piaya cayana, assembly GCA_013389865.1. Lineage (NCBI taxonomy): Eukaryota > Metazoa > Chordata > Aves > Cuculiformes > Coccyzidae > Piaya > Piaya cayana. The sequence goes on along the minus strand of WAAB01000938.1, from coordinate 106,964 downwards.
CCTTGTGAGATTTTGAGTGCTTAAACCAGAGAGACCCAGTTCTTCCCACAAATACTCAAGCCTGCTAACTCAATCCCCTCAGATGCCCTTCCCCGGGGGAAACCTAACCTGTGTGAGCCTCTTGAAAGAAATTCTCAGAGCAGTAAACCTGCTGTACTTTTTTAATGCCACACGTTTCTATCAGATAAGCATTGCTTTGGAATTAAGTGAGCTGAAACCTACATACTTACAAACTGAACCATGCAAACTCTCACGCTGGAGGACACTATGGACTTGAAAAGAGCAGGAGACCGAAACCTGGGTTCCTCCTCTGAGAGACTCCCACCAGCAAACCCACACGACAGAACAGGCAAACACAGCATCAACACAGCTATGCCAAGAAGTTCTGCATTTTGCAACACACAAATCATTATAGCCACTATAGCTCAGCAATGACTGTGCACCTCAGAGAAAGCATACGCTCAGGGCAGAGGAAATTTAGTAAATGAGAATTTCTTCTACCCCAAACCCGTGCTGAAATCCAGCAACCCCAGATCTACTCCTGCAGGGACAATGGGGTTGTATCTGCTGCTCCCACTAAGGGTTGGGTGAGGATCCATGTGAGGTATAACTCTGCAGAAACCTTGGCTTGTGTCCTTCACTACTTTACAAGATCTTGCAACTTGAATAGGGACAAGCATTTGGACAGGTTCTAGCAATGCCATGTAGCAGAGACAGGATAATCTGCTTGTTTTTAAACATGCCCCCCTCCATGTCTATGAAATCACTTGTAAAAAAAAATGAAGGAGACAAGATCAGCAGCTGGTACTGTTCAGCAGAGGTCACTTCAAATGAACCCCTCCATGAGTTCTAAGAACCAGTCTTCCTAACTCTGTTTTTCCCCTACAATCTCACAGTCTGCAGCTGTACTTATTGTCCCCACCTCTCTTCTCTAGAGTAAGCAGTACAATACAGAGCTAGAATTATCTGCTACAATTTGTATATATATTCCCCATTTCGTTATTCTTAAAACCAGAAATACACAGGTCAGAGTTAAAGCTGCGGACTGTGCGCCATCTGAAAACACAGAGGTCCTGTACAAACTCAGGAGGAAAAGTAGGTCTTTCTTCAAACTGCACCCCACCTAAAACCTTTTTCTAACTCTTGAGTTTGTTTTCCCTGGGGAAGAATAATGATGGTTTTACTCAGAAGCAGCCCAGGTACTGCCATGCCCTAAAGGTTTTGTGACCCTGGTTTGTGGGAGGACAATTGCCGGCACTGTAGGGTGGAAGTGTTTGGGCTTTGGGAATGCTACCTGTGACAAAAAAAATCTAATTCCTTTTTCCTACAGAACAGAGAAGTTGCCAGTTAGGGAATATAAACGTGCATTTCAAAAGGAGAAGGAATTGTCACACTGATTAGATCTGGCAATTGTGCCACGGGCACAACTTGCCCATTGGCTCCCTTCTGCCTGCTTTCTCAATCATTTCTGGGCTTGGAGGACCTCTCAGTTTGTCACTGCTATTCCACTGCCATTGTGAACAAGTCTTACGGACAGCAGTGGTTGTAGACACATTAATACAAATGATCCTTGGGTATTCATCAATCCCACTGTCTTCTGAGCAGCACTGAATGGACACAAGGATCAAAATGCCAGGGCTTGGCTATCTTGCCATGCTTGCCCATGTTTCCAGAAACAGAATGTTTATGATTAGATAATGGAGAAAAAACAGCTGTGCTTTGAGGCACATGAGCCCTTCCTCAGGTCTGAAACAGAAATGTAATTGAAAGCTAAACTGAGCTAAGCAGTTGCTCTGAGGTTCATTTAGTTGTGTGAATCCATGCAGCCATAGTGAATATTTGGCACTGCAGAGAGGGCTGGGATATGAGGACAGAAAAGCTGTCACAACGTTAGCTTCTACAAGCTCCTGGATCCCTGATGTCCTCCCAACACATCAGTGACAGAAGCAGACCTCTCAGTTACTGCTGCTGCTTCAGGCTGACCTCTGTGTGTTAGTCCCAAGGGCAGATCTTGAAGGAGAACCCAGGGCAGCCACAGCCATCAACTAACTTGGATGCTGACTGAGCAGCAGGTTTCTGTAAGCCAATCCTTTTCTGAACTAGCTAATCCTCAGCAACTACAGGTTTCTATAGCTCCTTTGATTTAGCAGGTGTTTTTAATGGAAATGTTCTAAATAGATGCATGACTCAGGCCGGTTGCTTCCTTGGAAACAATTGCCTACAGAAGCAGCCTGTTTCCCAGTGGCTCACAAAGATGACCAGCCCTGGAGATCAAAGCTGGCCAAATCCATTGCCTGGCCAGGAGTGCTTTAACCACTTGAATAATCCTCGTGTCAATATGATGCAGTGACCCAAGAACCCTGGGAACCTGGCAGGTGAGGAGGACTCTGGCATGGAAATGCCAGTAGCTAAAGGGTAATTTACTAGTGAGGGGGAGGACGTAGGAAGGGGAGGAAGATGTCACAGGATCTCGACAGCCGTTCCTCCGTATGCACAGAAAAGCTTGTTCTGATCCAGAGCCGGGGGAGGGGGCAGCAAGCTGAAATTTGTAGGGTGCTAGAAACACGTCAGCCCTATTCCTGGAGAAAAGACGTCATGCACTGGTGTCACAGTACCCTGCTGACAAAGCCTCAAGAGCACTTGAGGGCCATGAGGCTTTTCTCTTGCTCTCCAGTGTGCCCCAAACTAGCCTCAAGGCAAAAGCCCATCTTTCCAGCAGTCAGTGGAGACTCTGACAGGCTCTGCCTCAACTCTGACAGGTTGCCTCTGACAGGCTCTGCCATGGGATGAGTTGTGGTGGGTTGGGATGGGATGGGGACCAGCCAGCACCAGGACTAGACTTCGCAAATACTCACATGGGTATCGGAAGTAGAAATCATTTTCTATGTCACTGGTCAGGTTCTTCTCTCGCTTCTCTTCCTCCCAGTGCGCATCGGCTTCAGAGTCAAAGCGCACAAAGACCCCAAAGAGGACAATCATGGCCACCTCCCAAAGCAGGCAGACAAGTGGGAGCCGCCAGCGCATGTATGTGTTCTTTGCCATTCCCTGGTGCCTTGGCCTCTCCATCCACAAAGATCTCTGGGGTCCCAGCAGACCGTGTGAACATGTGTTCCCTACACCCAGCCAAGGCCAGCAACATATATATGTTGGAGAGGGTGAGGTGGGGCCCAGGGAGGTGCCTGCAGCAGGATCACATTTCAGAGTGCGGGAACTTTGGCAGGCTTGCTCCTCTCGACCTCCTTCCTCCCTGGAGGAGGGCCAGGTCTCGTAGGCACCTTTTCTCCAAGAATCTTGGAACACATCTGAGCCCTGCCTCCTCAGCGATGAGGAGCCCAGTGTGAGTGGGGAGGGGAGTCGGGGCGTCCTGCCCCCTGCTCTGCCCAGCCCCACACCTCTTCCCTTCCCCTTGCAGGATCACCTTGACCCTCGCTGCCCTGAGTGTCCTCCCTCCACTGGGTGCTCCCCGCACTGTGTGTCCTGGCTCCGCAAGCACCCTTCCCCAGCTGCCACCAAGGGGAAGGCAAACCGCCTCTCGTTCCAGCTCTCGGCTGTCCCTCCTGTCTCACAGGGTGCAATGGCAGTGCCAGGGGGCCCCTTTGCCTCCATGTTCTGCTCCTCAGTTGGGAGCGTGCATCTGGGCAGTCAACCACACTGTGCAGGCCAGCAGGTAGGTAAGCAGGGACAGGCTGGCCACCCCATGCAGGGCAACTCCCAGAGCCTCTTGGGCAACACCCAACAGTCATCAGGGTCTGTTTCCTCCCACAGCTTCTGTCTTGGGTGGGGAGATGGGAGAACACAGCCTTGCTGCGGCAGGGGTCTGCCCAGGGCTGCCTACTCCCTAACCAGAGCAGCTGGCTCTCTTTGACCAAGAACAAATGGGGCTGAGCCCAAGGGCTACACACCCTTCTGGTGACAATAAGATGAGTTGCAGAGCCTCCCCACATTCCCACCAAGGCAGCCTGAGTCACTGGGTGCAGGTCCTGCTGTGGGGCAGTCCCAGGAGCAAGAGGAAGATGCTTCAAACCCAGTGCCAATATCCTGCACACAAACACAGACAATGCAATGATTCTGCCAAGACTGCCAGACATTCATAAGGATGTAGGAGCAACACATGTCACATTCCTGGAGCAGCACATCTTCCCATCGAGTCAAGCCAGGCTGGGGCTGCATGAACCAGGAGAGTACTCTGAGATGGTGCTGGAGATGGGGTTGGAGACCTCAGAGATGCAACTCAGATGACCTCTCCTCTGGTATGGAGCTTCTTTTAATCAACAAACCTAAACACAATGCTACTTTTTCCCCCGCATGGTTTTGAACCATGTGCTCTTTCACCAAAGAGCTGTGTGAGTCCTCCAAGTGGATCCCAGCTCCTTCCCTCTCTGCAGATCCCAGAGATGCCTGTCAGTCTTCAAGAGATGAAAGACTGCATCCTAGGCAAGCTGCCCAGATTTGCTGATGGCATCTAATTGTGGCCCGCAGGCTGAGCAAGCAGCACCAATTTCTGTGTTGATTAGGCAATAATTTGAGTTTATTAGTTTTTCTTGTTTGCTTTCTTCTCAAAATGACAGATGGCAGGAAAATGCTGTAGATGCTCTTGAAGAGACTGATGGCCACACAAAATCATTCTCCAACCTCATTTGCGCCCCATACAGGCAGCAAGGCAGAGACAGCTTTGGGAAGAACCAGGGAGATACATCTCAGGAGCACTTCTGTGTGGTAGAGGAACCAGCTAGCAATCAAAACACACCACAGAGAATCAGCTGGGAGAAAGGCAGCAAGTGAACCCCGACAGAAAGCGAAGGCCAGCCTATGGGACAGCATTAGGTCGCAGGCTCCTTCCCGTAGCTCTGGGCAAGCTCTGGGAGGTTGGGGCCACAAACAAGTGCTGTGCTTGTCTCTGCAAGAGTCTAGACTGGCTGTGCTCCTCTCCCATCTATGCTGGAGCTGAGCAAATGAGAACCTCATCTACCCAGCCCTCTACTCTGTATCAGCAGATATTCAGCTGGCTTTAGCTAGACTGGGGTCACTTGGTGGGGACAAAGGAACCTTGTCATCCTAAGGACAGGCACCCCCTCGAGCAATGCTGCTTGGGGCCCACCCACTTTGGTTTCAGGTCTCCCATTACACATGATTTCTGCAGGGCAGTCTCAGCTGTATGCAGCAGGAAAGAAGAGATCTCCAGGTAGAAAGAAACTGAAATCCCAAAACAATACCTGAGCCCTAATTGCTAGAAGCACTGTTGATAGTTGTGTGTCCTCCTGCCACCTATGTGGCAGGACGAGTCCTCAGCCCTGCCCTAGTGCAGCTCTTAGACACCTTGAGAAGGGCAGCACATAAGCACAGAGGCCTGGTAGTGTAGCCACTAGCAATTATGCTCTGTGATCAGTCTTTAGTAGAGGAAAACAAACTGCAGAGCTAATCCCTGGTCTTGTTGAAATGGCAGCATCCCCAGAAAAGCAGCTTGCAAAGCCCTTGCACAGCCCGGGAAGCAGCAGCTGTGTCCCACCTGCTGTCCCCAGACCTTCTCCCCTGCATCTGGAGGCTAAGGACAAAGGCTAATGGCTTTTCCACTGGCCTGATAGTCTCACCTTGCTGCACTGCCTTCCGCTGCCCCTCCTTATCCACCTACAGATCAGCATTTTGCCGCTGCATTCCCATCGCAGCCTGCATGCTCCACTGGGCTGCCCACACTGGGAGAGCCCATAAAAAGACCAGCTTCTCTCCGGGCTTCTTTGCGGGACGTGGGTAACACTGGAGAGGCCGATGGGGGAGTGCCAGCACAGGAGCCTGCAATGCAGGCAAAGAGTTTCCTGCACTGGGTTAGACCAAATCGTTTGTGTACACCCTACAAGGTATCTAACTGCGTGGTAGGACCTGTGCGGCAGATTTCACCGTGCCCCGGTCACAAATATCAACCTACTTAAAAGCCCACTTGGAAACTCCATGCTAGTGTGAGCCAGCACAATTTGGGCTGGAACATCTGCCTACTCCACCACTGAATTTTGTTCATCACGTCCAGAGCCCATAACAGCATCAAGGTCTCCCCAGAAAATCATTGGGATGTTGCTGAGGAAAGAGATTTGTTTGCCCTTCTGCTCTGGAGAACTGGGACCAGGCTGGCAGCAGTCAGCTCTCAGTTGCCTTGTGAAGTCTCTGGGTGAGGGCTGTACAGTACTGGCCCCAGCTGGGTCTCTCCCAGTTTCTCACTTTTATGAGCACTAAAAATAATTGAGAGATGTAAAAACAAAGTCTAAAGTACACAGAAATCCCTCCCTCTTGCCTGGAGGCCTTGGGGCAGCTTCACCCTGGAGAGGAGGGAATGGAAGCTTCTTGGGTCACTGCAAACTATCTTGGCAGATCCTATCGCAGCCAAAGCTGGAGTAAAAGTCCTGTGACAGCTCTGAGAGGTAACAGCAAAGCCAAGCACCCTGGGAGTTTGGAGGCACTCAGGGGAGAGCAGAGCTGGAAGAACCATCTCACCATCTGCAGCGTTGTAGGCAGTGGCCTGACATCCCAGCCTGCTTACCCCGCCTTTCCCTCCTGGCAGATCCAAGGATTCACTGGAGTGAGGAGAACTGGGTAAAACCAGACGATACAAGAACTTCTCCAGTGGAAAACAGAAGAGTGACTGGGGAGGAACATCAGGCTAGATTGCAGCAGGCAGCAATCCTTGCTCTTGGCTGGATTTACCCCAAACCTCACGCTAGCTTGCCTAGGTCTCTGGTGAACAGAAGAGAAGCAGATCAAATTCTTTTCCATTAAGACAAAGAGCTGGGAAAGCTGCCTTCCCAGAAGGCACAACTGACCTCCCACATCATGGTACAGCCAGGGTAAAGCCATCTCTGAGGATTTTAATATCCAGGAAGCATAACCAACCCCCTCAGCTTGTTCCCCTCCCTTCCTGCAGCTCCCTTCCTCCTCAGACGGCTGCCTAGAGAGCCACCACAAAGACCTTTGTCCAGCTTGACTTGCTTCTCCAGAATTAGTGAGCTAAGAAGAAGCAGTTGCTACCTTTGAGCATGAAGGGTGGAGAGGGCACTGGATGATGATGATATGTGGAGACTCCGAAGCCTTTATGCAGCGCAAGTCAGTCTCTGGGCATTGCCCAGCATCATATGAGACTCATTGCTTGTGCAGGTCCTTGAGCAGGTGTCCTTAAAGCAAAGCATCTGAGTCAATGCACAATAAGCCCTTTTTGGCTGGCTCAGCAAAACGGCAAACTTCCCACCAGGGTGGGACACAGTGATAAGATGGTGGGGATCAGAAAGGTCATTTAGGTCTGGGTCTCAGCTCTTTTTCAGCCCTCACCACTAAATATCACTTGGAGAGAAATGTTGAGAAAGGTTCAAAATAAAGCAAGACTTTTTAAGTTTAAAAAAACCCTATCTGGATCAAAGTACCAACAAAAAGTGAGCCCAATTTACAAATTATTTTTCGTGTGCCCTCATATTCTTCCCATGAAACCACATCTATTGGCAAGTAAATGATTGTCCAGAGAGAACTCAAGGGCTCTGAGAGAAGTCAGTGTCCTTGAGGAGCAAGCAGAGAGGGTGAATGTCTCTGTGAGCAGTGCCAGCGCTGGGCAGAGCAAGAAGCAGAAGTGTGGGCAACTGCAGCTGTTACACTGGGAAACACGCAGGTCACTGGGGCTCAGCCAGCGTCTCTGTTGGCTTTCCCAAGAACTGAATGGGCTTCAAGAGCAAATACGTTGGAGTGGGCAGGAAAGGAGCAGTGGCTTGAGCAGCCGGCGGCAATTCCTGCACTGGGAGCTGCCAGGCTTTGCTCGGAAACTCTCTCATGCCCCACGTTTGCTTCTGGTCCCCATGGACTGTGATAAGGCAGGTTTTGGTCACACTCTGCTAAGTGTCCTCAGTGGCTGCTGGGACAGTCACCCACAGCTGGGTGATGGCACTGAAAACGTGACTGAGTTGTCTCTTCTTCAGGGCTTATGCAGGTGAGTGATTTATTGACAAGCAGCATGAGATGCCTTGCAGGGCCAAGAGCAACCCCCAGCCAGGAAGAGGGACCCACAGCTCCTCAGGGAACCCATGTTCCCAAGACCACAGGCTGCCCACCACCCTTTCATCCAGGGAAATCTGGTGTCCTTCCCTTGTTTGTGATGGCAGGTTTCTCCTACACACCCGAATGGATCAGCCCCTTGCTCCGGCTCATTAAATCCGCTTGTGTTCACAGTCCCCAGTAAAGCCAAATGGGTCGTTTATTGCCCACTTGTCTTTGTTGCTTTATAAATACGACTGGTTGCTGGTGACACTGGTTTGGACTGGGGCATTCAGGCTATGGAGAGAAGGGAGGTGTGGGTGTCTGGGCTTCTCTGATCTGCGTGGCTTCCTCCACCCTGTGTCCCCAGTGTGATCCATCCATACTTGGATGATGGGGCTGCACAGGAACTGGTTTATGAACTGACTGCCTGTGGTACCAAAAACTTCAGCAAATAAACTCTCTAAAATTTGTTTTGGAGTTTTAGGAAGCAAGCATCCTTTAATCAGGCCTGGGCAACATGAGGGAGTTGTTATGAACTTCACAACAGTCAAATCTCTTGCTAATTTGGAGCTTTGGGGCCAGCTCTCCTTGCTTTTGAGACAGAGAAAAGCTACAAACAGAGGTGATTAGAGAAGACACATCTATTCAGCACTGATCACACTGAATATGAGGCACTATCATCTCCAAAAGAACAAAGAGCATGAAGGTGAAAAACATTATTTGAAAAAAAACCCTAGTTATGAGAAAACCCATGATATCAGAGGGATATTTTGTCTAACTTCCAAAAAACACAGTTACTTGGATGAAAACTTGGCTTAAATAAAAATATTTTTTTCCCCAACGTAAGAAGGATACGGAACCCTTGGAATGGGTCCAGAGGAGCCCACGAAGATGATCCAAAGGCTGGAACAGCTCTGCTGTGAGGACAGGGTGAGAGAGCCCATATTGTTGAGCCTAGAGAAGAGGTGGCTTCAGGGATATCATATAGAAGCCTTCCAGCACCAGAAGGGGCTACAGGAAAGCTGGAGAAGGTCTTTTTACAAGGGCATGGAGTGACAGCACAAGTGGGAACGGCATTGAATTGGAAGGGGAAGATTTAGATTAGACATTAAAAGAAATTCTTCACGATGGATGTTGTGGCTGTCCCATCCCTGGAGATGTTCAAGGCCAGGTTGGATGGGGCTCCTAGCAACCTGACCCAGTGGGAGGCGTCCCTGCCCATGGCAGGGGGTGGAACTGGATGATCATAGAATCATAGAATCACCAGGTTGGAAGAGACCCA
>WAAB01000938.1:67181-97573 GCA_013389865.1 Piaya cayana | reverse complement strand
AGCGGTCTCACCAGTGCCGAGTACAGAGGGAGAATAACCTCCCTGGACTTGCTGGCCACACCGTTTCTGATACAAGCCAGGATGCCACTGGCCTTCCTGGCCACCTGGGCACACTGCTGGCTCATGTTCAGTCGCTGTCGACCAATACCCCCAGGTCCCTCTCCTCCTGGCAGCTTTCCAGCCAGACTTCTCCCAGTCTGTAGCTCTGCACAGGGTTGTTGTGCCCCAAGCGCATGATCCGGCATTTGGTCGTGTTAAACCTCATGCCATTAGACTCAGCCCAGTGGTCCAGTCGGTTTAGATCTTTAAGGTCCCTTCCAACTTAAACCATTCTGTGATTTTATGACTCCACTCTCTCCCATAGTAACAACTTTCTGTACAACTGGGGTTGGGGGCTGGGGCTACTGAACTCGCGCAGCGTCGCGGTGCTGACGTTATCACAACGGCGACCCGCCGGCTTTAAATTTTAAACGGTCGGCTGCGGGGGCTCTTGCCCCGCCCCTATGACGTCACTTACCTCCCGCCAATGGGACGTGGAGGCAGGCCAATCCCCGCCCCTAATTCCCTCGGCAAAGTGCGCGGGCTCCGCAATGCGCATGCGCAGCCGGCGACGGCGCTGGCCAATGGGGAGCGAGGGCGGGGCGAGAGCCCGGCAGCGGCCAATGAGCGCGGCGGGGTGGGCGGGGTCCCCGGGACGCGAGCGGCCGCGGCGGGACGGCGTAGCGAGCGCGCCCTGAGGGCCCCGCCGGTGGGACGGACAGGCCGACCGACTGACCGACTGACCGACCGACCGACGGCCGGCCCGGCCGGCATGGCGTGCTCGCACAGCGTGGTGTTCCTGCTGGACACGGCCAGCCCGGGTCGGCGGGCGCGGCTGCAGCGCGGCGCCTTGCGGCTCCTCAACCACCTGCGCTGCCGGTTCGGGCCGTGCCGCCTCCGCTGGGCCTTCCGGTTCTTGGACTCGCTCGGGGGCCGCGGCGGGGCCTCGCGCGGCGGAGGCTTCCGCTCCCCCGGGCCCCGCGCCTGGGCCCGCTTCGAGGAGGCGCTGGCCGAGCGGCTCGGGGCGCCGAGAGCCGCCGCCCCCCAGCCCGGGCCCGCGCCCCGCGCCGCCCTCACGCACGGCGGCCTCAAGGAGACGCTGCTCGACTTCCAGTGGGACCGGCCGGAGATCGCCTCCCCCGCCAAACCCCTGCGAGGGAGCCGCGGGACCGGGCCGCCCCCGCGAGAGGCGCCCGAGGGCTTCGTGAACGCCGTTTTCCTCTTCTCGCCATGTCCCCGTTCGCACCGGGAGCTGCGGCGGTTCCTGTCCGGGAGCGAGGGCCCCGTCTCCTCCCGGCAGCCGCCCACCGTGCAGGAGCTGGCGGAGAAGCTGCTGCCCAAGAGTGTGCAAGAGCTGATGGCGGAGCAGAAAATCACGTTGTTCTGGGTGGACACTGCCGAGTGGTCTCAGGTAACAGAAGCACATGGTGCAGCTTTAGGCCCTGAGTGCTGCTACGTAGAATCAAAGAATCACCAGATCAGAAAAGACCCACCGGATCATCGAGTCCAACCATTCCTATCAAGCACTAAACCATGTCCCTCAGCACCTCGTCCACCTGTGCCTTAAACACCTCCAGGGAAGGCGAATCAACCACCTCACTGGGCAGCCTGTTCCAATGCCGAATGACCCTTTTTNCCAGAACTGCACACAGTATTCAAGGAGCGGTCTCACCGGATGCAGGGGGCATACTGTGCACAAAGCTGCCCAGGGAGGTGGTTGAGTCACCATCCCTGGAGGTATTTAAAAAATGGGTAGACAAAGTGCTCAGGGAGATGGTTTAGTGGCAGGTAGGAATGCTTGGACATGATGATCGAGGAGGTCTTTTCCAACCTAGTGGTTCTCTTATTCTTAGCGTTATTTCATTTGCCTTGGTGGAGGTGTTTTAATCTAGCAGGTGTTTGGATGGTTCAATGGAATGTTTTGATGATAAATGCTAATTAGTAATTACAAAATTTCTCTGAAAATGAAGATGATGTACATCCTAGTGTCTGTCAAATTAAATGGTAGATTGGTATCAATCTAATAAGCATTCAGGATCATACAATTCCTGTGTGGTCTCCCTAATTGTCATCTTTTCAGTTTATTACTCTTTGCCGTAATATTTTTCCTGTATTCCATGCTACTCTCCTGCATAAGGAGGGAGAGCAGTGCTGTGTGGCAGGCTTTGCACAGTAGGGAAAGGTCTTCAGTTCCTGCCAGGTAATCTTGTTCAAGGGGAGACTGAAGACTGGAATGGTAGTTATCCAAGTGGAGACAGAGATGTATCAGCAGCTGAGTAACAGCATCATGGTTATTGTGAGCTCATCTTGTGATTTGAGTTAGGTGGGAGTTAAAGCTATTCAGAATTCTAAGTAAGCAGCCTGATAGTTGAGGTGTATAGATACTAGATTTGAAACCCCCAGCTTGAAAAGATGTGCAAGCTTGTAATTCCTTCAGAATCATGTTTTCTTTGTTGGGTTCCTGTGAACGGTAATAAAGTACATAAAATACTTGGAAAGCCCTGTGTTTAGGTGTATATGTTTCGTAGGCCAGCTTTTCTGAAAGCATACAGTCTTCATTTGTTTGGATGGAGGTTACCTCGCTGCCAATATTAACTTGAGACTTCTCTGTTACTTTATTTCAGCTGGATGAATCCCCAGACCATATGGGATACTGGACAATGTTTGAACTGCTTCGCCAGATGGGAGGCACCATTTTGCCATCTGAAACCTTAGTGCAGTGTCTGAGTCACCACAGGGCAGATCTTGCTTGTGGCTTTCCTGGAGGCTCGAGTTCCCCAGCGCCACAGACTGTGCCTTGGACCACGCTTCTGCCGTTGGACGCCACTTTGAACTGCTTGTTCTCAAAGCCCGCTGTATTTCAAGCAGTATTCCCTCAGCAAGAAGGAACACTGTTTCTCAGCATGTCTGGTAATAATAAAAAAAAAGAAATAGATGTGCATAGTAGTAACTCTGATCTCTTGTGCAGGGTCCTTGATGAGTTTCCCTTGTGAACTGGGAATTATTTAAGAGCCTAAATTTAGAAAACCCCAGAAGTCCTGCATGTGCTTTAGTTCTGCTCATATGAGAACCATTAGCCCATGTTTCTGATTTACTCTTTTCAGTTTTCCACACTTCCAGAAGTTTGGATGCATGAACTACTCTTTGGTCCCACCTTATATAGGCACACACCGATTTCTTACATGTTTTGTCTCCACTTCGGTTTAGCTAAGGTCACAAATAAGCCCTTTCAAAAGAAAATAGATTAATTTTAAAACAATACGCAGTGGGTGTTGTCTCCTCCTCTTGTCATTGCTTTGTGCACTCAGCTTCTTGAGAACTTGAGGAGGAGGCTAGTTATGTGATACACTTCCTGTAGGACTATTCCTAATTTAATCTTTTAACTCTGAGATTTTTTTGCGTTGAAATTGTCTCTTCAACTAGATGAAAAACCCGTTTTACTTGCTTTGGGAATTTATCTTATCTTGTTTTATCTTGGCCTTGCACAGGAGGAGAGAAGCAGGAAAGCTGTGCTGTGATCCTGGAACCCCTAGCCATGAGCCAAAGACAACTGCCTTATCCAGTCAATATCTTCCTGAAAGGCAGCTTGACGGGTTGGAGCTTGATGCGGGCTGGCCACTTTCTTACAGAGAGCTGGATATTGCACAGCTCACATGCTGAGCAGGCAGAACGTAACGGGTCACTGTTTCATCAGCTGTTAAGGAGTCTAGTGAATGAAGAACTGTACATGGTAAATCTTCCTCTTTGCCTTAAACTAATACCTATTCTGAAATGAGCTGTGACAAAAGGGGTGACAGTATATCACGTTGCAAAGACAATAATAGTGTTATTTGTTGCACGGCAAATTGCTCATTTGGAGCTAAATTCAGAACATTCTTTAGGAGACCATTTAAGCCTATAACCTGTTTGTAAAGTATCTGTACTCTTTAGGTCTCTGTATTTCTAGATAATGTAAATGTCTATCTTTTTTTCTAAATGTAGGTTGCTGAGGTATCTCTATATAAAACTTGGTGTTCCCACACTGCTGTTTTATCACCGCTTTCGGAGAGTACTGCAGTTCTGACTGTACTTAGTATGGAGAAGACTGCTGAAGTTCAGCGATGCAGCATTCTTGAAGGAGCTGTAGTGGAGAACTGTACCCAAGACAATGCTCCTTGCCTCCCAGATGTTGTGAACAGTGTGTTGAGTAAAATTAACACGTCGGTGGAAGATTCTCTGGCCAGTGTGGGTAGGTGTCAGATGTAAAATTTAATCTGATCAGGAGACGATCAAAATTGGAGTGGAAGAATCCAGAGCTAGTGATTTTCCTCAGCATGAGTCTCATTTTTGCCACTTGTTCCTTTTGTCTTGTCTTTTGTAGCTTAGGCCTTGTGATGTGATGCACAAATCAGCACTGGAGTACCTTTCTGTTTTATTGTCAGAGCTTTAGTTTCCATTGCCTCATACATAAAGTGCAGCTACTTGTGCTTGGGGTCAAGGTTTTGGAATGAGATTTCCTAAACTATGTCACAAACTATCCATGGCCAGCAAAACCTTTGGGTGTGGCTGCAAAGAGACTGCTTTTACCTCACTTGTTTTGTGTTAGAGTGAATCTTCTTATAGTCTCTCTGACTGATGTATTGACTGTTAAATCACTTGTCCAGGAGTGAAGTTATTGAAACCTTTGCTTTAGAGCGTCTGTGAAGGCAGGGACCTTCTGTCACTTCATTTTAGTTTCCTTCTAATGTTTTTTGTGCATGTCTGTCCACAGAAGAAGAAACTCCTATGCCAGAGTGGGTCCAACGGGAACTGTCCCATACAGGGGGCTGGCATCCTTCAGTGCTTGAAGCGTGGTATCCTGCATCAAATGCTTGTGGAGCCAGCTCAGATCTGATGGAATCATTCAGGTATTTTTCTGAAACATGTCTCTGAGTAATAAGGATTTCTGCTTCGTGTTAAGGAGGGAGAATGACTGTAGCATTGCTCAGAGTTCTGTAACAATTAAATGATCCTATTAGTGCATTTGTTTCTATACTCATGTGCTTTTGCTTCATTATGTCTGGGTACGTAGACAAAAGGAACTGGGAGCAGGATATTTGGGTAGCACTTTGTGTGGATTAAGATCCTGACAGTTTCAGGAGTGATACAGGTGACTTAAAATGACCTAAGCTACTTGGGAAAATGTCAGACTTCTGCTCTTCATCTAGTATGATGAGATCCACTGCAAGGTGCTGAAGGCAGTGGTTGGTCTTCAGTATGAATGAATAAGCCTGCTTTCTTCAAAGAGCTTACTGAGTGAAACATTAAAAAGCCTAATGTAGGATAGCTTAGATAGCACAAAGCTGCTCATGTAGTTTTGTGGCATTGGTCAGTGGTGTATCCATTGTACATCAGACAGCTCTTGTTATGCTTGTTTCTGGCTTAGTGTAACACTTTTAAGAGGGTGATTTAGGGGTTTTGTGTCTTATAAGTAAGATTTGAGAGCAGGCATTGGAAGAGTGCAGTGTTACTTGCACTAAGTTGCTCTGGCCTGGCAACTAGAAAAATCTGGTTCCTGTCCACTGGGAACAAGGGATGTGCCTCTCACTCCCATCTCTTTTGGTAACTGGATTGAATAGTTCTTTTATATAGGCTACTGCAGGTTCCTTGCGCTAATGGGAAGGATAATGCCGACCTGTCTGAAGTGGAACTCTCCGAAAGTCTGTCTGAGCTGTACCAGAGAAAATTCAGTGAAACATCTGCATCTGGATCAGGAAATAACAAAAAGAGACGTATGTATACTTTGGGATTGTATGTGTGTGTTGTCAATTAAAGATGATAAAGATGTCTCTGCAGGCCTTTTTGATACATGAAACCTAGAGATCTGTACTTTCCAGAGTAGTGGCATTCTTCAGATATTTTTTAGCTAAGAGACAGCATCACTTGCATATCAGTAAAAGGGTTGTCATTTAGTAGAACACAAATGAGACTAACTCAAGGCTGCGCACTGACCTACAAAACTGTTAAAAAGCGGCATGCAGAGCTCTCTGCAGTTTTACTAGTCGTTGAAGTAGGGACCACTTCAACTACTAGTAAGTATTCCAACCTTTCAACTTTGTTCTGATTTGGAGAAATAAAACACTTCTAGAAGAGTTTTATCATTGTATTTTAGTACACCAACCACATGTGATTATACCTTGACCCAGTGTATCCTGAAGTCCTGCTCTCGTCAGCTGCTTCTATTGCTGTGATGCAAGATTGCTTCCTGTATTTGTTACTTATGATTATATGTATATAAGTTATTATGCAGAACAGCACTTTTTATTTGAAGAAGTAGCTACCTGCTATGCTGCCTGTACGTATATTTCATGGAGAAATACAAACCTTTTGGGATGTTTTCCACTAGAAGGTTACTAATCTTATGTGACAGTAACAGAATTCAGTTTTACAGTCTGCCTTGGGTGGAGTTCCTGCCCCAGTGTGTTTGATGGTAGAGCTTCCTTTTTGTCGCCTTGCAGGTGGAGTTCCCCGAACTCCAGTCAGGCAGAAGATGAAGACCATGTCCAGATCTCTGCAGATGCTCAACGTAGCAAGGCTGAATGTAAAAGCTCAGAAGTTTCAACCTGATGGTGCATCGCCAACAGTGAATGAAAAGATTCCACAGAAGCTTTCAGCAAAAAGGTTGGATGAAAAGGTGGAAGAAAAGGAAAAGGCACTTAAAATATCCATAGGTGTGTTATCAGTCCTGATATTTGTAGGAAATCATATGGGATTTTCATGGAAGGGAGGGGGAAGGATAATAATGCAGTATTAGGTGCTAGAGAGCAGGTCAGTGTTTGGATGTCTGTCTTTTTAGCTTGGCCCAGAATGGTGGGGTTTTATTACAACCTTCTCCCAGATACTTTCTATAAATATTTACCACCTAGATTTAAACTGCTCCTGTGGTGCATGTCCTACCTTCTCTGAATCTGAAAAAAAGCCCAACCCAAAACAATAAGGAACTGTATTTTTTCTTTTTTTATTAACCAAGCATATCATTTGTCAGGGGTCTGGACCTAGGACTGCTTCTGTGTAGAGTTCTGTGGTCTGGATGCGTCTTTGCTGGAAAAAAAAATCTCTTGATGACCCGCTCTACTCCCCTTTTCAGCCGGAATGAGCGTTTTATCAGTAAGGTTGGGTGAACAAGCATTTAGTTAACTGATACTGTTTCCCTTGCAGACTTTAAAACTGAGGAGGAACTGCAGTCCCATTTAACTGCAAGCTACCAGAAGGCTATTGCTGAGGGAGTTCTTTCATCTGTATGTGCTCAGAGTATGATTGTGGCCATTAAGAAGTTCTTAAAAGTACAAGATGACAAAGAGAAAGAGGTAGGTAAGGCCAAATGGGTAGGGTTGCTACTGATGTGGAAACTAAAGTTTTTACTATTTCAGGTGAGCTTGCTTTCACCTTACCTGAAGTTTTTATGCACAATTGCACATAGTAACTTCTATTTGTGCTGACACAATGGTGAAAAAGTGTAGATAGTTGTAAAGAATATAGGGAAATCCATTTCAGTTATCAGTTTACACCCTTGCCACAAACTGGAATTCAGACTGAGGTCAGTGTAAAGGAAAGAGACATCTGTTGCAATTTCACTTACTCAAAGACAGTACTTTAAAAACACCTTTTTGCAAACCATATTTTTTAAAAGGTGCAACTTCCATTTTTGCTTCAAATGGCAAATCTAGGCCTGCTGCTTCTCCAGGAAAGTGAAATAGTTCAAGGTATTTCTTACAGACTTTAACACTATTTTTAGATTTAAAGTAACTCACTGAAATCCAAACTGGTAAACTTATGAGTAATTGAAAAAACCAGTGTGAAAAACAAATCCGTAGTTACTGGATAAGGCCTGGTGCTGCAAGCAAGTGACCTGCTCTCTAATTTCAAGCTCCAAATTCTTCTACGTCTCATGTTGTGACTTTGCTACTGAAAGAAAAATATAGTTCTTTTCCTTGAAGGAGAAGAAAAAAAAATGAGCTGTTTCCAAGGGAATGCATTGAGAGTGTGTGTGGTGGGAACTTGTCCTGCAGACAGGGAGGAAACTTGAAATTTTTGCTGTAATTCTGTGCCCCTGCAGGTGGCCTGCATGGAAAGAGTCAGAAACCATCTCCTGAAGACCAGCAAAACACTCAGACAACATCATGGCTTGCAGAAGGAGACCAAAGTCAGAGAGTATGAGACACACTATTTACTTCAACTTCTGAGATACTGTGGAGTTAGCTAGCAATTTTTAATGGTGTTTTTTTTTGTACAAGTGGAAAAGTATTTACCCAGGGTAAATATTCCAAAGAGAATCTCTGCTCACAGCAAAACCACTTCATTAAGTGCAAATATACGTATGCTGTGTGATAAGCATTGCTGCCTATATCTGAAATGAGGCATCTTCCCTGCCACCAAAATGAAATGCTAACCGAATTATGCTGTCAAAAGGAGCTTATTCCCCTCCCATTGCTTTCTTGAGCACACCTTTTGCAGTACATGTGCTGTTTCCACCAGAAAAAGGCAGTGAATGATTACTTTTTTTCTTAGATGCCGACTTCAGGTTTTTTTGCGCCTTGAGTTATGTCTTCAGTGCCCTTCACTGCAAAGCAACACTGATGAAATGGAGCAGCTGTTAGAAGAGGCAAGTAAATTATAGACCAGGTTGCATTTCTGGAAGGCACTAGAAATACAGACCTGGAACCTGTAGTTTTCCCTTGATTTTACTGTGAAACTTTATATTCCTTGCTAAAAAAAAAAAATCTTGTGTTGCAACTGTCACAACTTAATATGTTTTCCCACCTGACTTTCTCTTCCAGATGACAGATATGCTCCGCATTTTATGTCTGACTGAAGATCCAGGGTATCTTACGAAATTTCTAGAGGAAATATTAGAATTGTGAGTTCTTTAGGAATGATATGTGTCACTGGGGACCGTGGTTTTGGTTGGATATCATTGAGTAAAGAGCAATCTACAGCTTTAATTTACTGCATCTTTGTAATTTGCAGAAGTTTAGACACATTCTGTTTATTACACTAATCTTGATTAAAGAAAAAGCCAATAAGCAAGTTAACTAATGAGGAAAAACTTGTTTTTCAGATGTTTATTTAATTGACATTTAAGCTCAAATACTTAGTTCAAACCTTGGGATTGATACACTGGCAGTTTTGTGGGGGATTGTGTTTGATGTGGATTCTTTCTGATGCTCTAGGTATATGAATTCTATACCGAAGACCCTTGGAGATATTTACTATGGTCTCGGTACACAAATACCCCCGAAGCTGGCATCTGTTCTGCCTTCAGACTTCTTCAGTGATGATTCTGTAACTCTGGATAGCAAATCTCCAAGCCTTCCACCATCTTTATCGTCTGCCTTAACTCCTAGCACTGTTTGCCCACGCAGTGAAAGTGATCAGCTGGAGGAACTGCGCACCAGATCTGCTAAAAAGAGGAGGTAGTAATTCCAAATAGGAAGCAGAAGAAGCCTGAGAGAAATACTAAGGGCTCACGTTTTCCCTTGTAACTTACCGTGAACGTGTAGTCTTGATCCTGCATGTGTATCTTGTGCACAAGTAGAGTTCATGAGCATCTTCCATGACATGCTGTGCAGAAGGTTATTCTGTATTGTTAAAGTTAAAACTGCCAGTCACTGTGGGCTTCTATATTTGAGATCCACTGTACACTTTAGCAAATTGTGACATGACTTTTAATACTGACCTTATTAAAGTATAGCTATCTATATTGTAAATCATCTTTCAATGTCATAACATAAATGAGGTACCAACACAATATAAAATCTGAATTTAGCTAAAGACTGCATATCTCTTGAGTCGAACCTAAGTTTAATTGGTTGGTAACTATTCCTCTGATCTTATTTTAACTTAATTTTTGTATTCTTTCTAAGGAATAATGTATTAGCCAGACACAGGAGCATGACAGAAGCACCACAGAACTTGCGTCAAATTGAGATTCCCAAGATAGCCAAGATTCCCATCAGAAAGGTAAAACCCTTTCAAAAGAATTGTGTGAGTTGCTTCTGCATGGATGTAGCAGTGTTGTGAAGTGATACTTAAGTTGCAAAACCTCTTGCCCTGTATTCACTTACAGCCCTGTGTCAGCTGTTCAGAGATCAAAATTGTTTTGATTGAAATGATGTGTGGTTCAGACCTTACAGTTAATATTCATAATAGCTAAACACAACATTAAACTGCCGGCAAGGCTAACTTCTTTTTTGTTTCAGGAAAGCTTGCGTTCTTACCATGCTACTGAGAAGTCCCAACAGATGGCTTTGCCGAAAGAGGCAGTGCAAGGTATATTGACTTCTAGCTTTTCCGTGTAAAGGTGCGTCTTCAGCACATGTTCTCCCTGTAAATTTCAGTAAGCCGCTATAAAATTATGCTGAAGCATGCTGGAAATCTGAAGGAAGCTTTGCTGAATTCTGCAAAAACTTTGAGGAAAAAAATTATTGTATTCCGTGTGTCCTCACTGCAGAAAACTTAAATCACGTATCCTGAAAAGAAAACCTCTCCACTCTGCCTTGAATCTTGCAATTATTTCAGTTTTCTGTCCTAAAAAGAAATTGAGGACAAGAATGAGCTTCTCTATCTGGAAACAGGAATACTCTGTGCAAAAGACTTGAATCAAATTAAGTCCCATGTGTTCTCTGAACCAATGTGTGCTTCAGTTAAAATTTTGTAGTTCAATTAACATTGCTGCATCAGGGACACTGGCTGGCTGCTTTTCCTGTTATGGCATCTGCTTGTAGCTTATTGCTGGAATAATGCAAGTTTGTAAGAGAAGTCCAGGATGGATTTAGATGAGGACATGTTCCAGTAGCAGAAAAACAATTTTCAATGCTTTGTGGCCTCTAAAAATTGGGTTTTTTTCTGTGCTGTTGTGTGATATTTCCATCTCTAGTGGCCTGATAAAATTACCTTCCTCTGTTGTGTTTTTTACTCCCCCCCCTTTTTTCTTTTTTTGTCTAATTTCTTGCTTTGTCTTGCCTCACAGAGGTTACAAAGGTAAGGAGGAACCTCTTTAATGAAGAGATACTATCACCATCAAAACGGTCTATGAAGAAGATGCCTAGAAGCCAGTCAGTATCTGCCGTAGAAGGCTTAAGATACAAAAACACCGATGAAGGCACTAAAGGTGGGATATGACTGGCACTTGTAGAATTATTGTGGAAAAGCTTTTGCTAAAATTCCTATTCTTATGTTCCCAGTTCTGTGAAACAATTAATTATGGTATGTTTTTAATGAAGGAGAAAGTAATTTAGCTCATTGCTGCAGTGTTTTGAAGGTGAATAAGGTGGTGTTGAAACTTAAACTTATTTTTCTCTGTGTCTCATAGAAAACCAATATTAAAAATGTTTGATTAAAAAAGAATCTGTGAATGAAAGATGACGAATGGAAGTTACCTGAGTAGGTTAACCATGTCTGACAAAGTCACTACGATGGGAGTGGGAAGGAAGCGTAGACCCTGGACTCTGAAATAACTTAGGAGTGCTGGGAGACTGATGCACAATGATTCTCTATTGAGTGTCTTTCTTAAAATGAAGCCTGTACGACACTGTGTTTGTCTTAACTTCGTTATAATTATGTGATGTTACATCTTTTGCTTGATTTTTAGATCATCGCAAGTTATTGACCAAGAGAGTTGCAGAGACACCACTACATAAGCAGGTCTCCAGGAGACTACTACATAAACAGATCAAAGGCCGGTGAGTAAGCTCTTTCTGAATTTCTTCAGTATGTATTGGATGTCTAATTAGTGGCTTCCAGCACAAGCACCAGATATCTTCTTTGTGTTCAAAGTGCCAACTTCACCTAGGGCATTAAAAGAAACAGTTCCGTTGTCCCAGTAGGGAGAAATACTGTTTAATTTGAGTAAATAGGGGTGCTTGAATTCCTGCAGCTAACTTCAGTTTAGGCTCAGTTGCTGTTTTGAGGGCTTCTGAAGAAAAGGCCTGTGTTGTATTTTGTGGACCTCAGGCTGACATTTAGCATTTTCTTTATGCAGGACTCTTACATATATAGCTAGACGGCTACCCATACGCAATCCTAATAGGCAAAGTCCTTGCTAATTCCTCACTTAGAGCAGCCCACAAAGCAATATATTGATGTAGAATAGAGTACGGTTTTTCAGTCTATGTGGTATGTTCCATTTTTGTAAATGTGAACAGTATGCCAAGTCCAAAATTTCTGCTGTTTCTCAAGGTCTTCCGATCCAGGTTGTGACACAGGTGTTGTAGAAGAATCTCCAGAGAAAGTATTAAATGGTAAGTCCTGATTTTTGATTAAAGGTGGTTGTGCTGTGTTGTAGCTTGTAAGTAGAGCTTCGATTTAGGTGATTCATGTAATACTGAAGTTTTGTATCGTTCTGTCTGTGGAGCACAGCTTCCTCTGATAACCACTTGCTGCATAGTAGAAGTTAGGAAAGAAAAGTAGATGGTAATTCTTCTAAATGAAAATGCACAAAGGACTTTGAGGTTAAGCAAGATTCTGAACTGTTACCAAACCCTGTTGTCAAACCAGCACATGCAGGATTTTTTTTTTTTTTTAATGTAACTTCAAAATGTGCTGTGACCCTAACACTGCCCTGATTTCTGCTGCAACAGAGAGACACCCGGCTCTGGGGAAAGTCTCTGGTACATTGGCTACTGTTATTTCTTATCCCTGGGAAGTAAGAAGAAAACAGCATGGTTGGGCAAGCAGGAAGATGAAATCACAGGTCAAAAGAAACAGGAGAAATAACTGGGTGTAACTTGAATTTAACATGGTTTCCCATATAATTGCTAGAGAGCGATGAGAGTAATAAAGAATTAGAGGGGGCATCATGATTTGGAAGGTGTTTTGTATGCATTAATATTAGAAATCCCCGAGACCATCGAAGCTTTCTTTGCACGCTTGCCTCCCTATGTGGAATAGCTGTATGGAAGTTTCTTCTTAGTGTGTTGTTTTCAGTTACAAACTGTTCCTGAAGATCTCCCTTTTGTTGAGGGAGAAAGAAGGCATAAGCTCCAATGTCCTTACTTTTTCAGAAGGAGGTTTGAGAAGAAGCCCACGCATCAAACAGCTGTCTTTGAACAGGACCTGCTCTGGTGTCTTCTATTGTGCCACACAGCCCAGCTCACAAAATTCACAGCAGGTCCGTCAGGGACAAGAAGAGGAGAGCGGTACATTGCAGGATGCAGAAGGTACTGAATTGGATTTGAGTAGGCTCATACTGCTGGTCTGAAAAGCTGGCAAGGATAGCTCTAAGTTTAATATGATTTGGCTCTACAAGAGACTAAGAAGCAAAGAGCTATCGTATGATATCTTCTGTAGACAGAAATTCACCCCCAGTAATTATTTTTGAATTGGGAATTTGAATTTGGAGGACAGTAAGGTAGCTGTTTCTATGATGAATGTACTGCCAACTTAAGAAACCAGTCTAGCCCATCTAAGAGTGTGTTGCTGATTGGCAGTTTGCATTCCTTAAACACAGTGAAATCCCTATCAAATATGGGACAGAGATCTACTTTCAGTCTACTGTGTGACAGCATAAAGCAATGAATGATGGGATCTTTTTTGCTGGCTTTCTCAGTAGGATTATTAGCTAGAAGAACTGACATTTAGTTCTTTATGCTTAGTTGTGAACCAGATCTTTAAGCTACAAGCTATAAATAGAGTAAGAGGCTGAGCTGTTGTGTACTTTTTGTCTGCTAGACTGCTCTATCTACAGTTGAATATTAGTTTCCTATTGGGAAATAATAATTCTGGTGAAGCTTTAAGATTTGGCTAGAAAAGAACATGCCAGGGCTATAGGATTTGTATGCTACTTATCCATACATCTCAAATGATGGAGCCAATTGTTACTTGGTGTTAGTGGAATTGTGCTGTTCCACTTTACAGGCATTAAGCAGCATTCAGAACGTCCCACTGTCCAGACTCCAAAGAGGTTTTTCTTTGGTGCAGTCACTGATATGTGTAGTCCTGCAGTGAAGCATTCACCTGGAAAGAGGAGAATGAGAAAAGATTCCTTACACTTAGAGGAGCTGACTACCTGTCAGGTAAAAATGTTCACCTCTTTCTCCTCATCCCCTTTTTCTGTTCATGTTTAGTGAGATGCACACATCTTAAATTTAGTGATTTTGATGAGTCTAATCAAATATTTTGTGGTTTAAATCTTGAAAAGTGAATATCAAGGAAGGTAGATAGTACTGGTGAAATAGAATAAGTGTGATTTTTATTTTCCCCTGCAGACTCCTAGAAGAACACCCCATAAATTTGCCCAGAGCGCACTGAATTCTGCCAGTAAGCTACCAAGGAGATCACCTCGCCTCCTGCACAGGACACCACAGAAGCTGGAACAGACTCCAGGCAGAAGTGTAGCTGCGAAGCAGGGTGCAGCTAAGTGTTTGGGAAAGTACTTTTCTCATCCTGCACAAAGGGTCAAGTCACCATCTGAGTTAAATGAAAATAAGAGCATTCACTTACTGCAAGTGGCTTCTAAGGACTGTTCCCCAGCAAAAAGACTTTCTTCTCCTTGCAAAGATACTGGTTTACAAATGGCAGAACATGAAGGGTTCACAGTGCTCAATGCATCGTTATCACCTCCGACAGATTCAAATCTGGCTGCTTCTTTCTCATCTACTGTCCAGGAAGGATGTTTTACAGAACTGCAAACTCCAAGGCGTTCCTTGAGATCCCTCTCAAAATTAGCATCTCCGGTCAGTATTCGGAGGCAAATCCTTCCGAAGGAAATCAGGGTGCAGTCAGATCCCTTATCTCATGCCACTGAAAGTACTCCCAGGAAACCTGAAGGCTCAGGGTCTAAATTATGTACCGTCCTGAGTGCAGAAATGTTGCAGTTCGCTGTGAGGCTAGAGTCTTCCTTCACTTCTCCTCTCCGTGAGAGTTCCACAGACACTGCAGCAGTTGGCTCTCCATCCCACATGCAGGCTAGGGAGTCTGACTGGGAACTTAGCCCAGCTAAAGCATCTCTTCTAAAATCCCCAGGTATTACTGGCACTGCGCCGATGTCCCTGTGTCACACACCCAAGCAGGCTAAATGTGAACAAAATTTTGGAGGAGAGAAGTTTACACTTGCATGTACAACACCTTCCAAAAATAAGGACAGTCATCATGATGGTGGTAACTATTCCATAGAAAGCCTTCAGCTTTGTCAGTCCCGATTTAATGAAAATACACCTGTATCGGAGAAAAATAAACAAATGAATCTAATGTCTCAAAAGTCCCCTCTGAGAGAGGACCCAGAAAACTTAGAAAAGCATTTGTCTCCAAAGCCTTCTGCCGGGGGACAGGTACACGAACAGAAAACTGAGATAGGGTGTGAGCAATTGAATATGGAGGAAAACTCCAGTGCAAACACCTGTGAATCCTTCCTAAGTGGCTCTCAAATAATTAGTGATGAGGTAGAAGCAAGAACCCTGGTGGGAGAAGAATGTATGGGGCTGAGGGCTCCAAGTCTTAAGATACAGTCCCGATTTTCCCTGAATGCTTCGCCTCCTACACCAAAGTCTGCTCCTGCCTATTCTTTACGCTGCACTGCAGACAGGAGGCAGCGGGAGGCTGCAGCACGGATGGGAAATCCTGAGCTCCCAGCCAAGTTCTCTACTTCTAAAGGTCGCTCCAAACTGCCTTCTGCTAGCCCACCGACTTACGAAGTTGAACTTGAAATGCAAGCTTCAGGCCTGCCTAAACTTCGTATTAAGAAAATTGGCTCTTGTTCATCATTGGAAGCTCAACCTGAAGCAAGTGCCAACAAACCCAAGGGAGGAGAAAGCCCCTTTGGTGATCTTGCTGGAACATGGTGTAGCAAGCACCCGGGAAAACTAGCAGGTGCTTGTGTTTCACCCTCCTGCTTTCGCTCATTCCACAACACGCCTGCAAAAGGGGGAGGACAGACCTACCTATGCCAGTCATACACCCCAACAAGCTGTGCCTCTAATGCCACCTCCCCATCCCCTTTAGAAGCAGGAGTTCCCTGGACCCCCTCTCCAAAGCAGAGGGGGAAGACTACCCCTGATGCTATCAAGGATTGGCCTCGCAGAAAGAGAGCAGCAGGCAGCACTGCTAACACTAGCTGTGGTCAAAGTGAGAAAACTGCTGATGAACAGAAGAGAATATCATCAGGCGGAGAAGGAGGGATGAAGATCTTGGAGCACTGCAATAGCAGAGTAACAAATACTCTTGGGGAATTTGAGCTAGAAGGCATTTACAGGCTCCAGGATCAGGCATCTCCTAGTAACCCTGAACCCAGGGCTGAGGAGGGCTCTTCCACGGGAACTTTTGGGTTGAAATCTCGGAAGCGGGTCTTCAGGTACCTATCGCCTGAAAAGGAGGAGAATCATGATCGCAAGAGATGTTGCACTGATAGTTGGAACTTGGATCTCCCTGGCATTTCCACAGATGAGAACAACAGAAGCAAATCAAGGACAGACTTTGTACTTTCTGAGAAACCAGGAGCATGTGCGCTCGTAACTCCTGAGCAGCACAGTTCTGTAGGGAATGATGATGTCTTCCATTTGTCAGGTGAGTGGTTGAAATTCAGAGATGTATAAAAATGTGGGATAGAAAACAATAAGAAAGCTGTTTTCTGTCTGACTGTCTGAGTGGGAGAGTGGGTTGTTGTGTGGAAGTTAATTATGTGGAGAGGCAGATTAGATATGAGGAGTTCATCAATGGAGTATTAATGGTGGGGGAGAGAACATTGAAAGAACGCGAGGCTGGAGGGATTTTAAGGAAAGTTTGAGAATTTGAGAAGATCACAATTGCATCCAACTGCTGTCTTGTAAGTAGTAAGAACTCGGGTGAATAAAGGTGGTGTCAAGTGCACAGTGTGGAATGTTAACTGACTTGAGGGAAGTGACAGATATTCTATTGCGTTATGTGTTAAAATTAGACCAGGTGATTTACTGGCATTTGTGTTGATACCAATGGGTGTTTCTGCCCAGCATCCAGCAATAAAGGTAACAGCGTTAAGTCTAAAACTTGGCTACTTGAGTACAGGCTGGAGCCTCAGGAGGTTAGTCCTGGGGATGTTGGTATTTCTTGGTGCCCATCGAATGTGGGTATCAGAAATGATTGCCTTGTAGCAATGTTGTCGTATTGGTAGGTACTGAGGTTTAAACTACTTTGCTTTTGCTAGGGATGCAGATGATTCAGCTGACCTCGGTGAACCAAGCTGTCTCAGCTCTGTGAGCAAAGCCTTGTGAATTTCGAATACAGAAATTACACTTTACAGGGGACTATGGCAGATGGTCTATGGTCATTGCATGCCCTGAAGCATTGACATTCAGAGTATGTCTCCTCTTGCAAGGAAAGGTTTGTTTACAGAGGTAGAATAAAGCTGGTGTAGGGAGTTGATTCTCCTCCTCTATTCTGCTCTTGTGAGACCCCACAAGTTGGGAGTGTTCAGCCTGGAGAAGAGAAGGCTCCAGGGAGATCTTACAGCAACCTTCCAGTACCTGAAGGGGCTACTGGAAGACTGGGGAGGGACTTTTGACAAGGGCATGTAGTGATAGGACAAGCGGCAATGGCTTTAAATTGGAAGGGGGATGATTTAAATTAGACACTAGGAAGAAATTCTTCATTCTGATGAGGGTGGCGAGACACTGGTACAGGTTGCCCATGGACATTGTTGCTGCCCCATCCCTGAAGGTGTTCAAAGCTAGGTGGATGATCTTTAAGGTCCCTTCCAACCCAAACCATTCTATGAAAGGCTGTGCACAAGACTTACCTGAAAGTGCTCCTGAGTTGTCAGTTTGCTGCAGCATCTCACTGTGCTTCTCCAGGCTCAACTCCACCTCTGAAGAGCACGCTCTCTGCTAGCAGCCTTCTAGCACTGACCCAGTCTCCACTGCTGTGCCAGGGACAGACACCGCCGTCTCGCAGGAAGCGTGTCCGAGGTAACTGCCTGTGCTGTAAGGGAAGGCTGGGCTCGAGCAGAATAGGTTTGCTCTCTGTTTGCATGCAGCTCTGTGAGAACAGAAGTGTACTGTGCTAGAGACTGGTCTTTGTGCAGGAAGCCTGTGGCTGTATCCGCCACTTCTGTATTCAGTGTCTTCATTTCATATTCTTCCGAGAAACTTGGCATGAACTGCGAAGTTTAGAAGAGTGGGGGGATGGCAGTGAAGACGAAGCAGCTTAGTAGGAAGTGCAGCTTTACTGTTCGCGTTGTTTCCACTTGGTATTTGGCTTCTTGGAGTTGCCAGTAGCACACTGTAGCTTTAATTGGTTCTTTCTATTTTGTAGAAGAGGAATCCAATGCCTTTCAAGTTACTGCAAACCGGGAGCTGTCTCCATTCCCCATCATGGTTTCCAGGAAGCGTCCCCTTAGCAGGACTTACTCACGGAAAAGGCTGCTCAGCTGAAGTTTGGAGCCAGAACAGTATGGGGAACTTTGTATTATCCCAGCTCTACAATGCGGTTTTTGACAAAGACCTTATACTTGGTGCTGGTCTGAAGCCGTCCTTGAGAGAGTGGATGCAAGCATGTGAACACAACTCTAAAAGGGTTTTATTAACCTCAACTGTAGCATCTCTTCATCCATTCAAATCTTGGCTTGGACTTTCTGACACTTCTCCTGCACATGTGATAGCTGAATTCTGCAGTGAAGGTTCAACTCTGCTAGGTAGAGAATTGTCACTTTTCTACAGCTTTCTTGTAAAATAAACGGATATGAATTTTGATTGTGTCACTTTATCAGAAATCTAACTGTAGCCCAAAACAGGGAAGAGATTGGGCTACAAGAATGAAGGTGCTGGAGGTAAATAGGTACAAAACAAGCTGTGTGCCCCTACTCTGTATCTTGTCCTGATACTAACTGGATCCCTGTTAGCTGCATCCAGTTTGCCAGCTTAGTGCAAGAGTAACAATCAGATTAATTCTGATGAATTAATGAGTAAATTACTCAAATACCAGACAAATAAAAAAAGGTAACTTAGCTGGAAATCAGGAATGAATTCAATTCTCCCTCTTTGTAGATCACAAATGATGTGATTGGTGCATTGGCTCCTGGCTGCTGCTGGTTAGGCAGATCAGTACAAGTGCTGATGAAGTAGGTTTGTCATCTGTTTGCAAACTTGCAGTGGGCCAGAGAGGACTGCCTGGGGAAAATTCCTTCAGAGGTAAAAGTTGGATGGAATAACTGGAGGTGACCTGTGCTCGTGAGACATGGGACTAGGATAAAGCACATCGAGACAGCAGGAGCTGTGCTTCAGTGCCTGAGATGTAGCCTACAAGGGGCTAAAACTGTGTTGTCTTGGAAGGGCTGAGTTTTATTTTCTGGTACCCTGCCATGCAGGTGATTGCAATTTGGGATGTCCTCTCACTGTCTAGTTGAAGACACAGGAACACAGAACTATTAAGACAGTTTGAGCTCATCCAAAATCAGGCAGGGCAAGGCAGAAGCTTATTGCATGGCTCTAAGGCTCTGAGGAGCTAGATGGTATTAAATAGGATTTGTTTCCTGAAAACACTTTTGCAGGAAAGATAATTCGCTCTGCCAAGAGAGGAGGAGAGGTGTGAATGTTTGGCTTGTGGGAGAGGTGCACCTGCTCTGAGGATGCGGATTGATACACAAGCATGGATCCCCAAGACTACTATTTGATTCCAAGTAGGATGGATTCTTCTTGTCTCTGCTGATCTGCTTTTCAACAGCAGAAAATGCTCCCAACTTAAATCTTGTGCAGCTCAGCTCTACCTAGAGTCCTTGGCAATGTCTCCCCTCAAAAAACACCCGTACAGGAAAGATCAAGTATGTAGGAGGATGATCATCATAAGGTGCTGCCTACTTAAAATCCTGGCTTTCAACTTGGTGTTACTCCTCAAATGGGAGTTGTGGTACCTGTGCTCCTTGTACTTTCAGGATGAAGTACTGGCTTGCTTTTTTTGGGGTCAGGCAGCCAAGATACCTAGCTTTTCATTTCTTGCTCTGCCAGAGGTAAACTTCTGTCCCCTCCTCAAAGGGGATGGTGTCAGTGTTAAGTTGCAGGATTGTATTTAATCTCCCTGACATCCAGACTACAATTTTTCCCGAAGAGCAAGAAAATGCTGCTTAAAGCAGTTTATGGGCAAGAGCAGAAAGTGGTGCTGAACCAGGGTTGCTTTTATCCTGGATGTTTCAGACAGTTCTGCTGTCTGGAGATGCTTTTCCTGCAGCAACTATGTGTAGGAAGCCCTCCAGCTCTGTCTGAGCAGCTACAAAGCAGGTACTTAAGACATTAAGGCAAAACTGTGACAGCAGCCGAGTTCCCATGCAGTGAGGTTTAAATAGAATTCCTTTTCTACAGACCCAGAGTAACTGAAGACTGCAGGCTCTGACAAGTAACTGCTTCATTAAACTCTGATTTATTAGAAAAGTTATAGTAGAAATGTAAAAAAAAAATAATGAAGTTACTACAAATTCTATGTACAATTTCTGCAGGACTGCAGAGCATCTCCCTCTGAGACTGCTAGGACTGAGCAAGCCCCACAGCAGAGGTTTCCAAACTGTAAACAAGTTTTTAGTGTTAAGGCCAGGGTGGGAAGCATCTCCCACTTCCCATTGTTCAAGTTGCTGAGGGTGCAGGACAAAAGGTGTCCAGTCAGCGCTGTCTAGACTGGCAGCAGTGTGGAGAATGTAGGCTGGTGGTCCCACACCTTGCAGGCTTCTTTTATGATGAAAAGTAAAGTCTTTTTCTTCTCAGGACTCTGAAATTTAATGAGTTTGCTACCAGGCTGGCTTGAGGGGCAGGAAGGCTCTTCAGCTCCCACCAGCAGTACCTGCTCCTCCCTGCCCTGTGCCAGGGAAGTGTTAAGCCTCTTTCTAGAGTGGGTTTTTCCTCACGTCTATCATTGCTGGGTGGTAAGGTACTGGGGCCACGTTCAGGCTGGCTCTGCGTGGCTCCCAGCGGGGCTTGGAGGCAGGAGTGAGGCACCACGGTGGGTGCACCTCGTGAGGCTGCCCCGCTCGCAACACATGCTCAGCCTCCTTGTGTCGAAGGTCCCCAGGGCTGTCGTTGGGCAGGGAGGAACGCCGCCATGTCGATGGCAAAGGGGCGTGTACCAGGTCTCTGCTCTCATCCCTGACCCGATGGCTTTCTTCTGCAGTAGCCAGAGGCACAGGCTGCTCCCCAAAGCTGGATTCCTCGCAGGTCCCCAGTGCAGGAGCTCTGTCCCCAGCCCTGTGAATGCTTCTCTCCATCCCTGCTGGGAAAGATTTGGGATACAGTGAGACGAGTATTGTCATCTCTAGCTCTTCTTATTGGAATCTGCTTGTAGTGCTTGTAGAAAGCTTGATCAAGGCCAGCAATGACCTCTTGACTCTGCTCCAAGCTCCGGCTGCCAGGGAAAAAGTTTAAACTCCTTTTTAACCTGATAAGAAGAGCAAATTCCCAGCCTGGGTTTTCTCTCACCTTTGGTCTGTCCAGGATGGAGGCTCATGTTACTCAGCCTCTGGTTCAGCTCCTGGTTTGCCCACATATAACGGCTTAGCTCCTTTTCCAGTGCCTGAATCCTTGTCTCATACTGCAGCTTGCTGCTGGCCAGCCCCTCTTCCATGTGCTCTACAAGAGAAAGCAAGACCATTTCAAACCACAAGCCCTGTGAAAGACCAAAGCAGTGTCACCGCTGCCCATTCCAAGAGCTGAGTGGTTACCACGGCTCTGCTGGAGCAGTAATTGCATGCTCTGCTCATGCTCCTTCTGTTGCAGGGTGAGCTGGCGATCCATCTCCAACCGCTGGCGTTCCACGGCCGCCTCCAGCCAGTAAACCAGCTGCTGCTGCTCCTCCAGCTGCATTTCCAGCTCCGAGAAGGCGATGTGCTGCCTGTGCTGATCCTCTCGCAACGTCACCACCTGGCCACAGCCCAAAAGCACAGAACATCTCAGTTCCTTCAGAGCCTGGGAAGGTTTCCCCACCTACTGAGCCTCATCAAGTTAGTTTTTTGATACAACATACGAAGAAAGGTTAGTAGTTCTAGGGTATCACAGTTGCCTTGCAGAGGGAAGGGCTGCACTGATGCGGCAGACACCCCAGGGATCCATACATTCTAGGGCCAATTATGCCTTTCTTGTTGGTGTTGGGACAGACAGGGATCATGGCTTTGTAGCGTGACTTTACAGGGAAAAAGTACAGCAGGAGGCAGGCAGAAAGCTTGCAACTGAAGAAAACAAGAGACAGGTCGGATATTGCAGCTCCTACCAGCATAGAAGGCAGTTGTCTCACACCTTGTCAAAGTACTTGCAGAGCAGAGCTCGGGTCTCGGAGGAGGAGAGGTAGCTGAGCTTGGCCATGAGGTTCATCTCACACTGGGACAGCAAGCTAGCTGAGGCCCGTAGGACTCGTTGTCTGCATGTGATAGACTCATTCTTGTACTCGATGGCTGCGTCCAGAGCCTCGATTGCCTCATCTAGCTGGAACAAGATCCGTTCTTCCTGCAATGGCAGAGCCACAATTACTAGGGAGCAGAGGGTTCACTCTCTCACCTTGCCCAAACCTCCCTCATCATCTCAATAGTGCTTGTGAGAAGTTGGCATGTGCACAGTCTGGGAACGTGAGGGAGCATCAGCTAACAACGCCATGCTCAGATTTTACTGTTCTTTTACTGCTTCACATGCTTGCAGGCAGAGCAGCCCAACCCAAAACCAAGTACCTCTGGGGAGAGCAGAGTGCCCTGACGCAGTTTGTTGTCGAGCTCCAACCTCTGTTTGAGCAGCTGGTCCTTCTCCTGGCGCAGGTTGTTGATCTCCTGGCGGATCTGCTGCTGGTCATGGGCACTGCCATGACGCAGCTGCCCGTTCTTCTCAGTCAGCTCCTTCTCTAGATGCTCCAGGCGGCTGGACACACGTACTATGTCATCCGTCAGGGCCTGCAGCAGAAGATGCTCAAGTGGATCTGCTCTAAATGCAATTAGGCTCCGAGTCCCTTTCTACTCCCTCCACAAGTGATCCCAGATGCACAAATAAGGCAAGCGCTATCAAACAGACTGACCAGCTCAGAGGCACAGCACAAGCAGGCTCTTCTCTAGAGCCAGATTTCCTAACTGCTTCCCAACATCACTTCACCCTGGCCTGCAGCCCTCTGCCAGATCCAGGATAGCACCCAGATCTTCTGGCCTCCTACTTCTGCAGGAAATTGAGCAAATGGTTGAGATATCCTACCTGGCTGGAGCGCAGTCGTTTGCTCTCCAGGCCGTTCTTCTCCTGCAGCAGGGCTTCCTTTTTGGCCACAATAGTCTCCCGCTTCCTCAGCTCATCTTCCAGCTCATCCAGGGCCCGGCGTTGCTCGAGAACTTTATCCATCTCCATGTCCAGCCACTTCTTCTGTTCCTCAATTTTCTGAAAGAGAGGCAAAGGACATGTGTGTGCATGCAAAAAGCAGCAGCAATGCTCAGGACTGCTGGACTAAAGAGCAGTGTGGTTGGATCAGAGTGACAATCTTAATTCCATCTCTGCTAAACCCCACATCCCAGACTTCGCTGTTTTATCTTTCCATCTCCTCCAAGACACAGAACTAAGCTAAATCCCCAGCTGCCAAGGAGTCCTTGGGGCCACATCTCCTTCTGCTAATGGACAAGATTTCACAGCTTCTTTACCAATGCCAGGGTTTAGTCCTGGGGGTAAGACAAGACCCAAGTCCTACTAGATGCAAGTGATATTAAGGGCAGAATGGGCTATGTGCTACATCAGGCTGAGGTCCCTGCTTCCAGGTCTCTCCTGTTGGTCTGCAGTCTGCCAAGCAGTCGCCTTAGAAGAAGATGGCAGGCTTGCTCTGCCTGTACCTGCTGCTGCTCCAGGCTGATCACAGAGCCATTGCTGCCACTCCGCCGCTTCCTCTGGAAAGCTGCGATTTCCTCTGTTTTGATACGCAGGATTTTCTGGTGCTGCTCATGCTTCAGTTCCAATTCCTGTATGGGAGAGAGCTACCATAAGCCTCAAGAGGCTGGCTGCTGTTTGTGCTAGAGCCAAGGGCCTAAAGGACAGGTTATGTTCTCTGCTAGTTCTTATGATACTCTTAAAAAAAACACTTTCTCCAACCCCAGCTCTCCAAGACAATTGCAGACCCCACCAGAGCTACCCTTGCCTGCCCAGCAGTGTGCAGAGTCCACCCATCATCGTCCTCACAAATACCGTAGTAGGACAGCTGCTCCTGCTGGTTCCTACCTTGACTCGGTGTTGCCGCTTATTCACCTCTGTCTCCAGCCGCCGTTTCTGCTCGCTCTCCTCCCGCAGCCGGCGTTGCAGCTGACTCTGCTGCCGCCGCATCAGCTGAATGTTCCTTTCCAGCTCCTGCACTCGCTTCTCGCTCTGGGCTGACAGTGACACCAGCCTCTCTGTTGCCTGCTTCTTCTTGCACAGAACCTGCCGGAGGGCAAAAGCTGCCCTTGAGCTCGGTCTCTCCCCTGTGCCCTTTGCAGAGATACCCCGGCTCTGTCCCTGCCCACCTCCCTAGGCAGGTAGAGCTGTTCCTGCTCACCTGTGCCTTGCTCTGTGCAGCTGCCACACGCGTCTGGTACTCCTGCAGCTTGTGCTTCTCCTCAGGGTCCCACAGTTCTTTGCTCTCCAGCTCCTGGAGCTGCTTCTGGCTGTCGCTCAGCTCTGCCCGCACCTGCTCGGCCTCCTGCTCCAGCTCGCTGATCTTGCGGCAGTACTGCCTGTTCAGAGCCTGGGCATCCTTGCCTGCAACATTCCCCCCGAGCTGTTATCTCCAGACCCCTTCCCTCAGAGCCAGGGTCCTGCTGAGGGGAAGACCTGTCCTCTCCCCAGGTATTTTTGGCTACAGAGACCGAATGCTCCCTTTCCCTGAGCTACTCTATGGAAAAAACAATGGCAAGAGTCTCAGTCAGCCAGAGGGATGGAGGAATAGGCCCCTGCTTCCTACAGGAGATGGGACTGAGCACAAGCAACACAGGGTGGAAGGTGAGGATGGTAGCAGAGACAAAGCATTATGACTAGGAGGGAATTTTATGGGGAATGGGTGCATATTCCTGCCAGCAGCTCTGTACCTGTCTTAATGAGCTCTGTGATCAGCTCCTCCTTCATACGGATGTTGATTGCCAGCTCTCTGATCTTCTGCTGTGCTTGCACAAGCCTCCACTCGGAATCCTTCTTTGACAGGTGCTCCCGGGGACTGAGGAGCGGCTCCCACCTCCTACAGACCTCTGCAACACAGATTCCCAGGTAAGGGAAGTCCTGTCTTAGAGGTTTGGTACAATCCAATCTCAGATCTGTAGCTAAGATGTGGCCCAGAGTCATCCAGAGTCACATGCAGCTTCCACCAAAGCATGCAGCTCTTGCCAGGCCCCAGAAGTTCAAGTTTCTCCTTAACAAAAGCAGCTAGAATGTCATCTGCTCCATTTCTGTCCCCTGGGCTCGTCCAGGTGGGACACCAACAGCACCCAATGAAGCACCACCAGCCTGAGGACTACTGTCCAACAATGAAAAGTTGCCACTTGCCTTTTGACAGCTCCAGCTGCTCCTCCTGAATCGAGTGGACATTGTCTTCACTTGGCTCCTCGCTCAACTTGCAAATCTCTTTCTTGTTCCAGCTTTGGATTCCATTTCTAGAAGCAGCAGCAAATTAATTAGGTGGGTCTGGGCACTGCTAGAGCTGTTTCCAGTAAAGACTCTCACAGCCCACAGGCTTCAGAAGGAGATGGAAATAGTGTCTGGAGTCAGGAAAGATTTGCATTTGCTTCTACATCCTATGTGAGCTAAGTTCTCACATGAGAGCTTAGAGGTGGGACAGCCAAATCATGCAACTGCCAAAGCACTGCACAGTGCTGGGACTCACTGGTGCTGGGACATGGACCGTTTCTGTTCCCACTCCTCCTCTTCTGCTGAGGACAGTTCTGGTGGTTTCTCTGAGTCCTGGCTGAGCTCCCTACTCAGAACCGCATCTTTGACCTCTGGATTGCCGGTTGTGCACTGCATGTGGTTCAGGTGCCAGCCTGCCAGATCCTCCTCCTGGAAGGAGGGGTTGCTGTCGAGCTGCTGGGGCAGAGAATCAGAAAGAAGAAACACGCTGAATGAGAACTGGTGTTAGAAAAAGCAGATCGCAGCTGGGCATCACTGCTAAACACAAAGAAAAGCAACAAAATGGAGTTGAGAATGTTTTCAGGAGAACTGGTGTGTTGCTAGATCCAGCTGCCTCCCCTCCTGCCTTCTGCTGCTCATGCTGAGCACATCTGGGACACGCTTGTAACATCAAAGTAAAAACCTCAGTTCTGAAGCTGGGCAGGTTTTGGTGGCATTGTGAAACTCTTTGGATATGAACACTAAGTGTAGTTCTCCAGACTGTGCCTCTGACAAGGTTCATGTTCAACAGCAGGCAAAAACCAGCTCCTACAGTGAAGGGCAACCAAGTGAAAAGGCAGCAATTCCTCAACAGCACCGACTTGTGCCCTCACCTTCCTGAAAAGGGCTCTTCCACTCTGCTCAGCAGGAAGGAGCCCTGAGAGAGCCCCATTCAGGCCATGGGATGGGGCAGCATCCAGTGGGGCTGTGTGAGGTCTCTGATTGGCAGTCACCAGGTGAAGGTCTTCCAGCAGTCCCGGAATACACAGGTTTGGCATTGCCATCTCCAAACGCACGTGCAGCTCTGAGATCTTATCCTGCTGCTCCTGCAATTTGTCACTCTAGGAAGTAATGAGAAAAATGTCATTAACGTACACATGGTTCCCAGACCTGCTGCAGAGGAACCCAAAAGCTGGGCTGCACTCCTAGGAAGCAAGAGGAGTGGGGCAGGTCCCTACAAAAAGAGCAGAGCCCAGAAATACCTGCAGCTTATATTGCTCCATGGCATCCTCCAGGGCAGCCAGGAAATCACAGTTCTCCTCTTGCAGGCGCTCCACTTGCCTCTGCAGTTTGGCCACTTGCTCATCTCTGATGGACTCGCACCCCTTCTCGGTGTTTACCTGCCTCCCAGAATACAAAAGGGGCAGCATCAGCATACACCTTTTCCTTCCATTCATGCTGGAATCTATAAAGGCACTGAAGCTCTGCAGATGCAAATTTTTTTGTGCAAAATATATCTTTTGGCCATGGCTGACTCCATGCTTTCCCTACCTTCTAAGAGGACTGCACCTTTTAGCCTCCCTACAATCTCTTTACTAGGTTGCTTTTTTTCTGCTTCTCTTGGCCCTTCCACCCTGCCCTGCTGAGGCTGCTGTATTAGGTGGCCATCAGGTGAACCAAAATCTCAGAGCTGCAACACCCCAACCATTACCTGGGCTTCTGGCAACTTTGAGCGTTGTGCCTCGGGGCTCTGGTCATCCATGGAGGTGCTCTCGATGCCGCTATCCAGCCCAGCTGAGGTCAGTTCACTCCTCTCACTCTCCACTGTGCACAGCCACTCCTTAACCCGCAGGA
Organism: Piaya cayana; assembly: GCA_013389865.1. Lineage (NCBI taxonomy): Eukaryota > Metazoa > Chordata > Aves > Cuculiformes > Coccyzidae > Piaya > Piaya cayana. Next base: position 70,199 of record WAAB01000938.1, on the reverse strand, counting down.
TCTGCTCCAGTGTCAGGTTACTGTCCTCTTGCAGCTCCATCAGCAGCCGGTACGCGGCATCAGTGCAATTCCGGTAATGTGTGCACTCTGCCAGCAGCCGAGCCGTGGGGTCCGGTCCGCGCTGTTTGGCAGTGGCTGAGCGGTTGATGATGCGGGTCTCGGAGCGGTGCCGCTGTTCCAGTGCCTTCTGCAGGTTCTTTATCTGTCGGTGAAGCTCTTCCACATTCTCTGTCTCCTTGCGGCAGTTCACTACGGCCTTGTTTTGGATGTTTTGAGCCCGGCTGGCGTAGTTCAGTGTGTTGAGGCTCTCATCGAAGTCCGAGGAGGATGGGCTGATACAGGCTATCATCACGGTCTGGGCATTCCCCCCCAGAGAGTCTTTCAGGATCCTAGGGAAGAACACAGTGACTGAAATAGCTAAAATACATAATAAAGCAGAAAACAGACTGTTTCCAACCCTTTTGGGGGGTTAAGCCTAAGGAAAATTATGTTCTCCCTCTGTGGCTGGCTCCACACTCATAAAGCGTGCTGAATGATTAAGCAGAAGAATAGTTTGGACTGTGGCAAATCTCCATCCAAATAACTCCTGAGGCTGGGCACTTCCCAACTCTGTGATCACTAGTAGGTACATGCTGCATGGGAACCTGCAAACACCACCTGCTTGAGCTAAAAACTAACTTGCAGACCAACAAATAAGCCTCCTGGAAGTTTTTTCTATTCACTGCCAGGCAGGAGGGGAAAGGATAACCCTGTCTCTTCTTCAGCAGCATGCAATCCTCATCTTCTGTAGCACAGCAATGCGCCAGTCTGTCATGTCTATCCTGGTCTCATTGCTTCTCAAGCTTCTCTATGTGAAAACCTGCACAGAGGGTAGACCTGTAAACTGCTGTGAGGCACAGTGAGTCAACTGGCCCTGTACCATCAAGCAGTCGATGTGAGAGCAGAAGGGACAAGCTCCTCTCAGCTAGCCTGGGGTTTCTGCCACCAAACCTGACAGGCTAAGCACAGGAAAGGTAAGGAGGAGCATCATGTCCCTCCTGCTGGGCCAAGAGCCCATAAGACGTGGAGGTCCTGGTCCCAGGTGTACCTGGTGATTTTCGAGTCCCTGTAGGGGATGTGGCTGCTCTTCCTGCGAGGGTCTCCCAAGGCACTGATGACATTGCCCAAGGCCAGGAGGCCACTGTTGATCTGGATACTCTCCTTCAGCCTCTCCCCTGTGTTTCCTGTCTTCACAATTCGTTCCGAGCCTGCCAGGTCCACAAAGTGAAACTTGGAAATCAGGACCTGGCCCGAGGCAGGTATGGAGGGGTCATGGTGGTGGAGAGCAAGGCACCCAGCCTTGCGCCGCTGTTCCATGGTCACTGTGAAGATGGTATGCGAGCGGCTCGACTGCCTGTTGAGGTGGGTAGCTCCTGTGTGCTTGGCTGTGTTCCCCATCTCCAGAAGGCTCAGAACCTCATCCAGCCCTTCCACTTCCACCTCCTTCACACCGCAGATCACTGCAATGACAAACAGAGCTGTGGCTGGGAGGAATGAGCTACCCGAGGATGCGGATCCTCTGCACAGCCCGGTGCTGTCACCCTGCCCATACCATGCCACACACAGACAAGTTTTCCACATCAAACAGGACTAAGCACAGCAATTTGCTGCAGGAGAAAATGGGAAGAAAATGGAGACTTTGCACAGCCACACATACCAACATTTCCCTTGTCATCTTCCCGGATCTGGATGTCTTTGCTGGCTGTATCCACCTGCAGCAAGTCCCGAAACTCCTCCTTGTACACCTCCAGGTAGGACACTCGGACTGTATAATCAATGAAGTCATTCTCATCAATGAGCCTGAAGGTCTCAGCCATGGCTCGTGGGATGATACCCTGCTCATCTTCATTGATGGAAGCTGACAGAGAAATGCATGTGGTCACGAGGAGCAGCAAATGCCCAGGGAGGCAATGCTGGCCGGGGACAGAACTGTGGGCAGAAGCCTGCCTGCAGCATACATTGGCTGGAAAGAAGCAGCCTCACAACCCTCCCAGAGCTCAGTCCTTGCAGCCTGGGACGCTGTTGGGACTGGGACACTCTTTGGATTGAGATGCTTTCAGGGTTGGGATGCTGTTGGGACCAGGGTGCTGGCAAGGCTGGGATACTGTCAGGTCTGAGATGCTTTTAGAACAGGGATGCTGGTAGGACTGGGGAGGCTGGGATGGTATTGGGACTAGGACGATGATGGGACCAAGCTGCTAGCGGGACAGGGATGCTATTAGGGCCAGGATGCTGTTGGGACTGAGATGCTGTCAGGATCAAGACGCTGGTGGGACTGGGATGATGGTGGGACTGGGGAGGCTGAGATGGTACTGGGACTAGGACTGTGGTGGGACTGAGCTGCTATTGGAACCAGGATGCCAGCAGTCCTGGGACACTGTCGAGACCTGGATGCTGCTGGAACTGAGATGTTCTCAGGATCAGGATGCTGGTGGGACTGGGGAGGCTGGGATGGTATTGGGACTAGCACGATGATGGTACCGAGCTGCTATCGGGACTGAGACGCTGTTTGGACCGAGACGCCGGCAGTCCTGGGACGCTGTCGGAACTGAGATGTTCTCAGGATCAGGACGCTGGTGAGACTGGGCCAGCGGTGGGAGCGGGGAGGCTGGGATGGTATTGGGACTAGGACGGTGGTGTGACCAAGCTGCTAGTGGGACCGAGACGCTGTTGGGACTAGGATGCTGCAGGAACCGAGACGTTCTCAGGATCGGGAGGCTGGGCTGGTACTGGGCCTGAGACGCCGTCGGGACCGGGCCGCCGCCGCACTCACCGCCGCTGCCCGCGCCGATGGTGTAGGTCTTGCCGGAGCCGGTCTGCCCGTAGGCGAAGACGGTGGCGTTGAGGCCGCGGAAGAAGGCGCGGAGCAGCGGGCGCACGCAGGCGCGGAACACGGCCGCCTGCCCCGCGGCCTCGGGCAGCGCCGCGCCGAAGCGGAACCGGCGGCGGCCCAGCAGCACCAGCCCCGCGGCCGCGTCC